>JANCRA010000003.1:52641843-53024343 GCA_024362935.1 Setophaga petechia | reverse complement strand
ACTACAAAAATTCTTTTGTTCAGCCCAGGAATGACCTAGTTTTGCCTTTTCTTTTATATCTCTATGAAACTCAGAGATGCAGAAAGTAGGGCAGGAGAGACTGAAAAGACATTTGCCCAAATGATGTGGTCAGCTGCTGTTAGGTTATTAACTATTTACTATAGTCTTTATTATTCTATTTACTGTAATATTAACTATTAACTAAGTTCTGATTCAAGGAACTAGTTACAAAGCCATGGTGTTGGGGGAGAGAGGCTGTGCACAAGCACAATAATCTGTTAAGAGCAGATATTCCCCCAAAAGGGGTGACTTACAGTTTGCATTGCTTTTCATCTGATATTATTATTATTGCTGTGCTGATATCTTCAACTGATTGCTTTGTGATGCTGAATGAATTCATTGTAGTCTGGTATTGAGATTGGTTTTAGACTGTGGAAGTGATAGCGAAGGATGAAAAAAATATTTTTCTATAGTTACAGCAAACCAAACCACTCCTGTGCTCCCACTGCATGTTTTGAAGTGAAAACCTCTTTGTTTTCTATGTCTCTTGTCAAAAATACGAAGCTTTACTATGTCAGTGTAGTCTATTCAAATGGAAAGAACCATTTAGATATTTTTTTTTTCCTTTAGAGCCTCATCTTTTTCCAGAGCTGTAGCTGTTCCCCCTGGCAAGTTCCAGCTGCATTCAAAATACTCAAATAAGATGGTCTGATAAGGTTGCCTTGTCTCTTATGTTTTTACTTCTTTATAGGAAGAAATGTTTAAATGGTATTTAGGAGAAATAATTGCACAGAGAGTACAAAATATATTTCTTACTGGTGTTTCTTCCCTCCCTGCAATCTGTTTTCATGCTATGGGTCAGGACTTAACAGCTCTCAAGAGTGTCTGGCTGAATAGTGGCAGGCTTCTGAATCTCAAATCAAGTGCTCTTCAAAGCACCTTACTTCACTTGAGATAAAAACTAGAGGCAGGTTTTTTCTATCTGGCCTATTCATCAAGTATAATCTACTGAATTGTTGACATTTCTAAACACTAAAGGGATTTTAAAGATCTTATTGCTCTAAAGAGACTTACTTGTAGTACAGAATAAAGAAGCGAAATGAAAAAAATACTGACACATGAAAAGTACAAAACGAAATAACTGAAAGCTGAGAGCAAATAGCTATAATTTGACATATAGTTTCTTTACAAAACACATTTTTTATGTAGGAATCTGCTCAAACGTTCAACCCTCCCCCTAACTTCCTGATAAATAGCAATGTTTATTTTAATCAAAAATTAGTCCCAGAAGTCTTGCATTTAATGTGATACCAGTTTCTGTCATTCATATTTAATATATTTGTTTTCATTCACACTGAGACCTACTGTCTGAAACAGAGTTGTTTAAAAAGAAATTAGTGTGACCTGTCTTTTAACCTTTCCCCTTCTCATTCTGTGTTTAAAGTTCCTTAAAAGCAAGAGTATCCCAAAGGGAAGGCAGAATGACTGCTTGTTCACCAATGCAACTTTTCTCTCCTTTCAATAAGTAATATCAATCACTGAATAAAAATGTGAGTTTTCATAGCAAAAACAGGTTGAGCCAATATTACAGAGGATAAATTATACTTCAGGGACTTCTGAAGTCCAAAGATTATTTGGAAGTAACACTACAAAAGGCTTTGTTACCTGGAGTTTGAAAGTGTAGCTCTGAGTCACGGGGGATTAGTGCTGCAGAGATATTAGAATATGAATTATGTAATGTCTGCATCCTTACCTGGGAGTTACAGGAACTGAACATAATTCAGTGGCAGTTTCATGATAGCAGAAATACCTTTTATTTTTCCTCTTCTGGCCTGCTTTTTGCCACAGCATGAAGTGTCTCCCCCTGGCATTTCCATGAAGTGTCTCCCCGTGGCATTTGCCACTGCAGAGCTGAAGTTTCTAGCTTATGAAAATCTGAAAAAAATAAACTGGTCATCTGTTTGTAAATGTGCAGAGTTTTGTAAACAGTAGCAATACATTTATCTTTCTAAATGACACTTGCTTTTAAAACAGAGGTTAGTAGCAGTAGTTTGCACTTACATAGCCCTTTTTCACTTCTCTCTCACTGTTTTAAAGTGATTGAATAATTTGTGTTCCTCCACACATAATAATCCTGCAAAGCAGACCCATAAAAATACCTGTAGTAAAGAAGAGCTTGTCCATGCATGAAAAGCAAAATAATGGGGGGGGAAAAAAAAAACCTCCAGAAAATTAGGCTGCTTCAAAAAGCTATTAAATTGTTCCTATCCCTGAAGCTTTACAAATGTGATAATTGTTGTGTTCTGGTGGTGCAATATGTTTCTGCAGCAAGCTGAGGAGCAAGCCCTGGTGTCTGGAGGAGGGAGCAGGGCTGTGGAACAGGGGCAGGGAATCCTCCTGTGGCCAGCCTGTGCTCCAGGTCTGAGTGCCCAGAAATGCTTCCCAGCCCTGCTGGGCTGCCTAGCAAGGCAAAAGTCCTAATTCCAGCTGACTCTAAAAGGTAAATACGCAGCACAGGGCTGTTCCTGCTATAAAACAATAACCCTGCCACACCCCTCCCCAGCCAACATTTGCTTTTTTAGTTGGCAAAGCATCATTAAAATGCACTTGCAATGGAGACCTGCCAGTGTGGGTTAGCTGTCTTGGATCAGAACCTTCCTGTGAAGTGTTTCTGTGAACTGGGTGATTTTGTCAAGGGGCAGAATACATTTGATCAGTTATTTGGTGCAGTTGCACAAGGATGTTAATGAGTTTTCTGAAACGTGACAGGAGCCTGGTAAATTACAGTGAACTTTACCAGATAGTTTTGGTTGCAAACTCAAACATTTGCCGAGGTTTTCAATTTAGCTGAAATTTTCGAGGGTGGCAGTAACGCTGTAATCCTGGAACAGATGCTTCTGCTCTGAATGCTATTTCTCCCTCCTCCCCACATCCACAGCTTTTGTTTGCACACACAGTGCCTCGAACACTCCTCAAGCTTTCCCAGTAGAGAGCCTCAAGTTGTTGTAGAGCATCGTGGGCATCACCAGCAGCTCTGGAGCATTTCCAGTGAGCCATCTGTGGTGTGATAGGAAATCTGTGCTCCGTGGCAGGCTGCAGGGCCATTCAGAGAGGGAGCAGACACACTGCAGGCACTGATTCAATGAGAAGCTTCACAGAGTTGTGGGACTGAATTCCTCCCCTTGACCTTTTAGACTGGGAGGTAAGAATTTGGCTTAAGGGAGTCACTCAGGTTTCCTGAATAATCAGCAGATATGGACAAGCACTTGCAAGGAGGATTCATCCCTCCCTGATTTATAATGTGGGCTAGGCTGAGTGGCTGACTTGTAGACAGCTGCAATTAGGTTGAATGAATCCATCAGGGAAGAGGATGTGACATGAACATCAGCATCCACCCGGGCTGTCCTGAGAGCCCTGGAATTACCCAGCCTTGCATCACTGCTCTTACGTAAGCTCGGGGAGGAGATGTTCAGCAAAAAGAGCACATCCACAGGAGAAATGCCCTTGCTTTGGGCACAGATGATACCATCAGGCTCATGAGCTACTGCTTGAATTTAGAACAGTGTTTCCTTTCAGGATTTAGACAGTATATTCCAATCTCAACAATATATTCTCAATCTCATGGCTAGATTGTGTAACTAGATTATATTAACTCCTGGGTTCCATCTTTCCCTTTCTTCACTCCATCTTTTCTTCAGCTCTTTGTCACTTCATTTCTTTCCCTATGGCTGTGCTCTTTCACTCCTTTCTGAACATTACTTTTTCAGTTAGAAGGGGAAAAAACCCTTTAATAAAGCATTAATACAGTATTTATAAATCATTACATTTTTCCTTCAGCCTTGATATTTTGTCGTTTTCCTTTTTACCCCTTTTGTGCATTCAGACCATAAACTCTTCAAGACAGAGACATTCTTTCCATTTGTGCCTGATAAGAGCTGTATCAATATCACTACTGTGCTGTGCAAGTGTTGAGTCCAGTTCTGCTTGTGAGATTACCATAGATTTCTCTGAATTTTGGATCACACAAGCAGTTGAACACCTGTAATCCTTGGGCAGCCTGAAACCATTCCTGATGGATCCAGCCCTTTCTATAAGCTTCTTCATGATCCAGAGACTGCAGATCCAGCTAGAACATAAAGGATCTGTATTTTTATCTTCCACTTGAGTCCCTTCACATGTAACAAATCCGCATGATGGAATTTTTCTTTGGAATTAATTTGTTTGGATTCATTGTCTGTACTTTCCTGTCCTGACACTGCAAATAATGACTGGAGCTGCACATCCATAAACCCACCCATCTCTACTCAGTCTGGAACTGGAACTTCTTCAGCCACCCAAAATACCCCAGGGAAGCATTTTTACACAAACATGTACAGAAGTGAATTGTATTGGTACAAGCAAATATCTCTAAACAGCAGCCAGTGTTATAAAACCAAGCTTTAAATTCAGACTCAGGAATCCAGATTTCTGGTCAGAAAACAGAAACAGGACCATGTGGCACATCCAAACAAATCAGCAGAGTTTGAATTGAATTCTCCTGGATATTGCCATACCCCTTCTGTAAAGCAGATACACTGAAAAGTGTATCAGTGTTCTGAAATGTTAAAGGGATTTTTGCAAAATCTATCATTAAAGGAAGTAGGTTTATTAATGACTTTTAATTTTGCCACGTGTCCTTAAAAATGCTGTTCAAACAATTTGTTTGTGCTATTGGAAAACCACCATAAAACATCACTGTTCTCTAAATGAAGTGAAAGTGAGAATTGCCCTGGTTTTATTTTACATTCTCTTAAGTGGGGGAAAACAGGAGTTTTAGAATTGTGTTCACATATTCTCAGTAGTACTATCTATCCTTTAGCAGGCAGACTTATACAGGTAGAAGTTTATTTCTCAGTTATTCTTACTGGAAGCCTTCTCTCAACGCCTGGTGTTAGCAACAACTAACACCATGATGGCTTGGGTCGTGCTTCAACCTAAAAAAATTTAAATAAGTAGGACTTGCATATGGTAGATGTTATTTTATCATGAGTTTTGACATGAGTTGATATGGTTGTTTCTTATAAGTCAAGCACAGCTACCTAAAATGTAGAAAAATTTTAGAATGCTCCTTATAAAAGTCAAGTCTTTTGTTCTTTAAGGCCAGTTTAGAAAATGTAGAAATGCAAATTTAGAACATGTAGTTTAGAAAATTCCTGTGATCTAAAAATGGTGATGTAGTGTCAATGAATATAGCAGAACTAGAAGAAGCTGAGTTCATGTCTATTATACAGAAAAATAGTTTACAACTGTTTCATCTCCTGAATTTGTTAAAATACTGAGCCAATTGTAATATGAACCTGAAAGATTCATAGTGAATGGTTTAAGAAGAGTTTGTGTAAGACTGAAATGCAGCTATGAGAGAACATTTTGGCTCCATTCTCTCCACAAGATAAATGTTGTTGATTGTGAGACCCCATCATTATTTGTGAGCCAAATTTGACAGCAGCCATATGATTTCTGCCTGACACAGGCCTAAGCCAGTTGGAATGACTTTTCTGTTCCTGTTAATGCCTTCAGTGGCCAAGTGCTTGTTGTTTAGTCAGTTTTGAGAAGTGAACTTCTATTAACTCAGAAGTTATGATGAAATTTTTGTATATTTTCATTACAGTGTTTTGGCATGTAAGTAATTACAAAGTTATGTCAATATAAGTGATATGTCACTCCAGTAGACCACAGGTCCTATAAAAGAGAATTAATTTCATCAGAATACAGATATCTGCCCCTCAAGCTTGGCAAGAGAAGAACCGAAAACTTGTAGTAACCTCCATGTCAAATATCTGAGAAAAACCTTTCTCTCTAGAAGAAATTTCGTCTTGTACCTGCACATCTTTATGTTTACATTAAGCCCAAAGGTAGAAATTACTACTGCTAATTAAAAGTTAGGTGATGATAAATGACATGAAGGGGAAAAACATCATGCAGAACATCTGTCTTGTGGGGGCTTTATGGGATGGGGAGAGTTCTGCTTCAAAGAGAAGTAAGTAGGATGCAAAGCTCCCCAACTAAGAGTCTGCATCTTTCATTTTCCCAGCATTCCTAAAATTCTTCTCCCCACCCCCCTCTTCCCCCTGAACCAAATCCCTTCGGCTTTGGTGGCTTCAGCCTTCATGGAGTTGTAGCAAATGGGAGTGGAAGGGATCTGGAGAGGTCATTAACCCATCTCCCTGCCCCAGGGCAGGGCTGCAGCCATACTACACTAATAAGCTGCTTTTTTTTTTTTTTTTTGCTTTTATTTTTTTGGTCAAAGATCCAACTAAATGAATTGTAAAGATTTTTGGGAAGTTTGGGCCCAGCTGTTAAAGCTTCGTGTAACTGTTAACAGAGTCACAAGGTTGACTTCAGTGCAATTACTTTCATATGAATCAAATTAAGAACAAACTATCACCTCATTTTTAATGAGATTCAGTGATTTTGCAACTTTTGGGAGGTTTTTTTGCTACAGTTTTACACTTAAAATAGGTATGAAATTATAATAATGATTTTGGAGTAATATACAGAATTACTTGGGGTTTAGATTTGTGCCAATACACATATATCTGCTTATCACATTGTTGCTAAAAGATTGTTGTATTCTTAATTGCTTAAAGCATTTTACAGAATATGTGATTTTGAAACAATCCCCTTGATAAAATAAGATACACTGGCAAAACCACTCACTAGTATTTTTGTACAGTAAGATTTTTTCAAATGATAAATAAATATAATTTAATAAATAATATTTTAAATCAAATTAAATTAATAAAATTCATTGTTTGAATTATTTACCTAAATATTATTATATAATAAATATATTTTAAATATATATATATTCTATATAATACATATTATATATATTATATATATATTTATTATATATAAATATATATGTATTATTATAATAAATAAGTGTTATTTCTTATTTAATAAACAATATTTATTTAATAAATTAATAATTATTTGATTAATAATTTAACAATAAAATAAATAACAAATAATAAATAATATTTAATTCATAGATAAACCAAACATAGCAGCCCACTGGAAGTTCCTGGAATAGCCATGGTGTGAATCTTTGCATCCCAGAAAACCATCAGTGAGTATTTGGTCCTGTGTGCTGGGACTGGACTCACTGTTCCCCTTTTACATCATCTCACCTTCCACTTCTGCCTTTTTTTTTTCCCCTGTTGAGAACAAATCAAGTAATTAGAAGTTTTCTTCAGGCAGAGGGAGGAGCAGACACAAAGTGTGTCATAAGTTTTATCTAAACTGTTTTCCTTTGGTAATGCATGCCCTAAAGCTGTGTGCTTAGCTGGCCTCAGTGTAATTGTTCCTAGCCTGCAAAGCCTCCCTGAGTGCCCAAAACAGCACCAGACCCCCACCAAGCCCCTTCCCCAGCTGTGCCCTGCCCCATCATTTCCTTTTTCTTCAGCCACTGAATGAAAATTTGGAGTCTGATTCTGAAGATGCTGAGTTTAAACCTTCCTGACAGCCTCTGTGGGTAAAAATATTGTGTGATCATGTAATTAAAGACACTGTAACAATGCAGATGCACAATTAACTTTGCACAAAGTTTACTCCAGCATTTCCTATCATTTCACTGATAAGCTTTCCTTTCCTTTGATAAACCAATAAATACTCTAGTATTTCATTGATAAACTGATAAATACCCTAGTATTTCACTGATAAACTTTACTTTCCTTTGATAAACTGATAAATACCCTAATATTTCACTGATAAACTTTACTCTCCTTTGATAAACTGATAAATACCCTAGTGTTTCACTGATAAACTTGCCTTTCCTTTGATAAATTGATAAATACCCTAATATTTCACTGATAAACTTTACTTTCCTTTGATAAATTTGTAAATACTCTAGTATTTAAATGATGAACTTTTTTTTCCTTTGATAAACTGATAAATACTCTAATATTTCAATGATAAACTTTACTTTCCTTTGATAAATTGATAAATACCCTATTATTTCACTCATAAACTTTACTTTCCTTTGATAAATTGGTAAATACCCTAGTATTTCATTGATAAACTGATAAATACTCTAGCATTTCACTGATAAACTTTCCTTTCCTTTAGTAAATTGATACATACCCTAGTATTTCACTCATAAACTTTCCTTTCCTTTAATAAATTGATAAATACCCTAGTATTTCACTCATAAACTTTCCTTTCCTTGGATAAACTGATAAATACCCTAGTATTTCACTGGGGTATTTTTCTAAAATTTCACTATAAATTTTACCTTCCTTTCTAAGAAGTTATCCCAAGGAGGATGATTATAGGATCCTATTTTCAGTTGCACATTTACTTTCACTACATTATGACCATTTTGCCTTAAAATACTGTTGCCCTGCCAGCTTGCTCTTGGCTACGGAAAGTTTTGTGGTTCTGGAATATTTCAGTAAAAATGTTAAATTATTTAAACTAATTTTATGTCTAGCATTTATGCCATGGATGGATTTTTGCTGCCCTGTGAAAACCCATCTGTTTGACACACTCAGTGCATAAAAATTGACTGTTCTGCAGGTGTTTACCTGCTTTTGGGAGCAGGAGAGCTGTGCCCACATTTTGGGCTGGGGAGAGGGGCAGGAAGCAAGGATGGGGAGGACACAGCCAGAATGGGTGAGAAAAGGAGGAGGAGAACAAATGAGGGGATTGTTGAACATTCTGGAAAAGCAAGTCCTAACAGCCTCAGATTCTGTTTCTGAAATTAGGAGATATCTTTTGCCATGTGTTTTATGTGCCTCAATTCCCTGTCTCTGAAATTGAGGTAACTTTGCTGCCTTCTCTGCCAAGAATATCAGGAAAATAACACAGTTGGTATTTGTGAGCACAAGGAAGGGGAGCTTGGTGCTGAGTTTGAACCTAAGCTTAAGGAACAGGAACAGAGGCTGGAAACAGAGGCAGGAAAAATGCAGGAATGTCAGGGACAGGAATGAAGAGCTTAGGTGCAGAAAGCTGAGACTGGGGACTGCAGATAACCAGGGAAGGGACATTCTTGGCATGAAAAGCAGTTGTGGGATGGAAAGCCTGGGCAAGGATTGGGATGGGAAATGTGAGCAAAATCATCCTGATTCTTACCAGGCTGATCAGAGAAAGAGAGCTTGCAAGGGATGGGGGTCAGAGCCTCAGAAATAGCAGAGAAGTCTGTCCACCAGAAAACATTTTTTGTTTAGCTGGGGCTTTAAATTGGATTGTTTCTCTGTGGTCAGCAAATATCTGTGAAAATGTGGTGCTGCTGTTCCTGTTCATACCATCACTTACTACCTTAGCCCAAGTGACCAAAATGTCTCTATTGGTACCAAAAATGAAGGCCAGTTGTTTAACCTGTAGATGTCTGTATAGTGCCATGCAGTGAATTTCCTCTTTGCTTGTGGCTTAACATTTAGAGTCTTTTTAATTGGTTAATATATTAGGATTATTTTCAGCCCTGTATATGGGCACACAGAAAATTTCTCCACATAGAAAACTTCTCCACAAAGAAAACTTCTCCACATTGAAAATTTCTCCACACAGAAAACTTCACACAGAAAATGTAAGGAATGATATTTTGAAATACCTGTGCAGGCTCTGTTCACAGGGAACGTGTGTGTGTCCAGTGATTCTGATCTTAATGACAAGATAGATAATATTCAGCTGTTTTCAAAGGACCCTGCTGTGGTTTGTTGTTCAGAATAGGTCTGGTCTAAGGATGAATGTGGTGTGTGCAGTGAAATGTGCTTCCTGGAGAACCAGCAATTTTTTAATAATGTTTGGAAGTTGGGATTGTAGAGGGATGGACTGTAGAGGAAAGGGGTCATAATTAAACATGGAAGGTATGGTGTGTATTTCTGCCAATAGCACTGAACTTCTGTGTGGTCATGTTTCTTCCACACAGCATTTTTGTTTCAATACTTTTGTTTTGTGTCTCTTGCTTTCTGAGTGCCTGACTTGGGGATTCTTGGAGAAATACTAAGCACCCAACTGAAGGTGAAGTTAGCATTTGAACATGTGGAATTCTGTAAAATGCTAATCATTCTGGGAAAGCAAGTCCTAACTGCCTGAGATTCTGTTTCTGAAATTAGTAGATACCTTTTACTATGTGTTTCATGTGCCTCAATTCCCTGCCTCTGAAATGGAGGCAACTTTGCTGCCTTCTCTGCCAAGAATATCAGGAAAATAACACAGTTGGTATTTGTGAAGCATTCAAGTGCTATATACTGACATGTGCTATTGAAAAGCCATTCTGTCTGCAGAGCAAGGTTTGAATAGTGTACAATAAATATGTCAGAAAAGCTCAGAGTAAACAGTGACAAGAAAATAAAATACTGGCTAGTCAGTCACTAAAGGAATCACCAGTCCCTAAATGAGCATTGTGCATCCTCCTCACTGAAGAAGATGAGGAAGGAGAGTATAAGGCCTGTGTAATGGAATTCTGTATCATAACAAATACACCTGTAAAAGCCTAACTCATTCCCAGCATCCAATCTAAGGATCCTGAATTTTTTATTTTTCCCATCTAAATCTTTGCAAATTTGAAGACATTCTTCTGTCTATTTTCTGAAATACAGTATTATAGTAGTATATATTCTAAAAGTATATGTATATATATATATATATATATATATATATACACACTATTATAGTATTATATATTCTAAAAGTATATATTTATTTATTTACATTTATTTATACTGGAAATAGAGTATTATAGAAGTATACATTTTTAAAGTGTATTTATATATACTATTATAGTAGTATATATTCTAAAAGTGTATAAATATAATATATATAATTTCATATATTGTATATATTATATATGTAATTATATCCATTATAAATAGTATAATAATGGTATATATATACTATTATAGCAGTATATATTCTAAAAGTATATATATAATAATTTAATAATTATATATATAATTATTACACATATTGTATATATTATATATATAATTATATCCATTATAAATAGTATAATAATGGTATATATACACTATTATAGTATATAGTCTAAATATATATATATTACATATATATATATACACTATTATAGTGATATATATTCTAAAATTTTATATATTATATATATATATATAGTAATTACCTATGTCTTATATATTATTATATATACATATATCATATATATTGTTTATATTGTATATATTATATATTATATAATTATTGTATATATACTTATATCAATTATAAATAATAATGGTATATATATACACTTTTATAGTAGTAGATATTCTAAAATGATATATTTATTTATATTTAAAATATAGTAGTAGATATTCTAAAATGATATATTTAGTTTAGAATTAATATAGTAAATGAGCACAGCGTTGACATGAAAGATATTTTTGTTTTCTGACCCCACTTTGATGTCCAGGGTGGTGTGGCAGGGTTTGCAGTGGTTCCTGTCTGTGGTATTTAGTCAGGGATATTTAGTCCCTGAGTGAGATGAGTTTGCAGGGTCTTGGTTCTGTTTGCTCCTCATCACAGAGATGCCAGCAGGGAGTGGGGGAAGGTTGGATTCCTTCACTTGTTTTCCACCTCCCGCGTCCCCCTGCCCACAGCAAAGTACTGTGCACTTTTTTAGAAAGATGTGATTGAGAGATCTGCCAGGTGCTCCCCTGTACTTCCCCCTCTCTGCTTTGCAGTGCTTCCATCCCCTCCCACAGCATCCAAGTGGTACCTTGGCTTTTCCCAGCACACCTTTTGCTCAGCAGCCAGAGGAGAAAGGCTCGTGCCCTGTGTGTGATGTGTTGAGGCAGAAATGAGGCATCATCAGCCTCAGCCACAGCCACTGCCAGGTTTAACCTGCCTTGGAGTAAGGGGAGAGGTGTGGGTGAAGGATTCTCTGCCACAGCACTGGTTTAATGCAGCTGAAATTCAGAGCTGCAGTTGCTGTGTGGTGTTTACAGGTGTGTGGGTTGTGCTTCACAGGCAAAATGCTGCCAGTAAATACACACCTCTCTCCTATTCCAGCACTGGGCTGTGGCGTCTCACTCTGCACACAGGCTTTCCTGCTCCTCATGCATTGCTTTCTGCATTTCCTTCCCTTGGAGAAAATAACAGCACAGCTCTTCTCCCAGCACTGCCCACAGCCAGGAGCGGCCAGTGGTGGGAAGCCCTTGGGAGCATCTCTCAAGTTACACCCAGCTGCGCAGTCTCAGAGCCCGCAAGGAGTTCTGCAGTCAGCTCGCTGAAAATTCAAAGGTTTCCTATGCTTTTTAATCTAATTCTTACGTTAAAGAAGTATTGAAGAAAGGGAAGATGTGTTTAGGTATGATAAAAGCAAAAATGTGGCAAAGCTGAGAATAAGGATAGCCCACAGAGCCTCTTAATTCAGTTTTGCAGCCACTGCTGTTCTCCTGTTCCCTTCAGAAGCGTGTGCATTTTAAAGGAACCACCCAGTTTAGCCTTTGCCTACTAAATCTTTCAAGAAATGTGCTCCTTCCATGATACCAGTTTCATAAATTATTGCACCGTGCAGAAGATGCTCAACTGTCTCATCTGACCCAGCCTGGGTCCTAAAGCAAGCCAGTCATTAAGGAAGTAAAGCCTCAGTTTTGCATTAATTTTCACCTCACTTTACAAAAGCTAAATGGTAATGCCACATCTTTTATACATCTCCCTCAGAGGGAGGGTGGAAATATTTTTGGCATAGCTGAAAAATAAGGTTTATTGTGCAAGGACTGTGTGCTTGTGGGCAGCCATGTGACCTCTGTCTCTGTTTCCCCATCTGTAAACTGGATTTAATGTTCCTACAACTCACTGGGGAGGGCAGGCTTTGATTAACATGTATGATTGCCTTCTACAAATGCAACTACTGTCACTGCTTGGTTTTATTAGCCACTATCAGTAGAATATGAGGAGGAAACATGTAGCAGAATAATGTGCAACCAGGGTGAGCCCTCTGCATCTTTTGACCATCATATAATTTATTTTCAGACTCTTGTCACACCGTGTGTGCATATTTAAAATAAAACTCTACTTACACTGCAGTGCTGCAGAAATCAAATAATTTGGTGTAGATGTTGACATGCAGATGAAACTCTGGTTTTTAAAGGGGAAAATGCCCATAGATGTATTTAAATACCTTGAGCAAATTTGTATTTCGTTTAGGAAATTTTCATAAGGAAAAAAAATCTGTTCCAATTTAGAGAATCCAATATATTGAAAACACGAACCTGATCTTTGCAGAAACAGTGACGCACAGTCAAGAAAGCAGCAATGAAATTTAAAACATTGTGCCTTTAATATGTCAAATATAAATTCTTCTTATCATTCCTGTTGTGTTGAGGTTTTCAAAATATAAGTATTTTGGAACATGAGAAGAATATTATGGTAGATAAGTCCAGAAGAGTGTCGGGGAAGCGCTTTATTTGTGTGAGTAAACACGGATCAGTCGGGGAAAAGACGGCATTTCCAAATGCGCCATGCAAAACGAATTCATCTCTTTTTGGTTTTTTTTTTTCCCTCCATGTTTTTCTCTCTTTCCTCCCTCTCTCTCCCCTCCTGAAACCCTCCTGCCACAGCGGCTGCATTTGCCTCCAGACTTGTCAGACACAGTGAGCCGCGCGAGCAAACAGGATCTGGCAGGATCCGCCAAACTGCTGAGCTCAGGATGTGGCGCCATGGCCATCGGCAAGAAGCACCTGGACTTCTAGTGATTTCTGCTTAGCAGCCTCACTCACATTCAGCTGACACCCTCATTAGGAGTGTTAATGACTTATATAAATATTTTTCTTAATGATTTGACCCAGCAGTCTTTAAAAATACGTGTTGTCATATGATGCCTCCTGTTTTTCCTTTTTTTTTCCTTTTTTTTTTTTTTAATGTGTGTGTGTTCTCTTTCTTTGTACTAAATTTGGTCTCATTTGGGTTTTGCTTTTCGTTAAAGCTTCTGTTCTGTTGGGTCCTGCCATTGTTCTGCTCCACTGGAAACAGGTAGTATTTTGTTCCTTTACTTAAAATACAAAAATTGCGATTACCCTTTCTTTTTTTATATGCGTCAAAAATAAAGGGATGTTTTTTCCCAAAAGAATTTTTTGTATTCTTACATATAATATTTTGTATGAATAATGGGTTTATTGAAATAAAGGAATGGAACTTACTGAAATAAAGGAATGGAACTAAGCAATTCGTTGTCATGTGTTATTCTAACAGCAAACTACACATTTTTAAAAACATGCATTTCTGTAATTGAAACACCATTCTTAGATTTCAGGAAATCCCTACTTCATTTTATTAAATATGTAATAATAAATTTATAATACATAAGATAGTTTTTATTCTAATAGGCCGGTAACTGAGGATGGGGGTGTTTAAATCAGAATATATAATAGATAATTACTTTGCCTTATGGCTTACTACATGGATTAAAATGCACTTGAATGGAATTTCCTAACCAGAGAGGAAAGAATTGATTTCCTTATGTAGTTCAAAACAGTAATCCTAAACAATTGAAGTCAGCACTATGAAATTATGTCAACAGACATAATTCAAGATGGAAATTCAAACCGACAGCTACATTAATGCTGGGAAACCAGAGGAGTGCATTGGAGCTGGGGGAAGGATGTCACAGAGAGCTGGTCTAAAGCAGGGCAGAATACACAAGTAATTCAGCCTTTTGTACCCTCAGATATGCAATTTGTGAGCTCCTAACTGTTCTCCATGTATCCCCGTGTCTCTCTCATCAAACAAAGGAACAGTGAAGCAAAGCTGACCTGGGAATTAAAGTGGTTTGCATTCTTTCTTCTGAGGCTGACTTCCATTTTGAAAGGTAATATCTTCTTCTCTGCAGAACTTCCAAGCCACCCAGCTGTAAGATTGCATTACAGTTTCAAAATTTAGTCTTTATAATAGTGTATTACATGGCTGGAGTGAAATTGAGTCTTCAAAGAACATGTTAATAGGATGCAATAATGGTAACATATTTTGATGGGTTTGGAAAACCAAGACTTGGGAAGTGGTTTGCTTTTTTTTTTTTTTTCCCCCTTTGCAATCCAGGTTCTTCTTTATTTTTTTCTTGACAACGCTGTGTAAAACAAAGACATAGCTTTTAAAACTGTCTAACTAATATGATGAATGTCAATCACTTAAAAAACTCCACTGTAGCATAAACACATACTGTATACAGCTTTTATTCTGAATTAGAATAATTGAATCAATGACAGTGATTTGCCAGGATGTCAAATCTATCCATCATATCCTGTCACTACCAGTTTATTTTTTGTGATCAAAATCAAAAAGACTACTATTTTGTCATCAGCTATTTCATTAGTAGTAACAATCAGGTTTTCTCTTCTATATTTTTTAGATATGCCTGTTATACTTTTTATTTCTAAAGACACAAATCCTTTTTAAATCTTTTCAAAATAAAGTTTCAGAACTGAACTGTCAGTTTAGTGAAGAAAAAAGACATCTGCTTTCCTATGCCAACATATTTAAAATATTATCATTGATGTCTCAAACATTTTTCTCTTTTTGTATTATGTGTAACACTGAATGGAAGTTCTCATTAGATAAGTAATTGTGCCTTTTGAAAGCATGAGATAATTTAAATACTTAGGATAAAGTGATTTTTAACAAAGGTGAAGTTTTACATTGTACGTCTTTTTAATGTAAATAACACAAAACACATTTTTTATTCTTTGTGTAATATAAAGTCACAAGGCATATAAATTGCTGCCAACATATTTAAATAGGTCATTGACTTAACATACAGAGGAGAAAATATCATTAAAGTCACAGTCCCATTTCTAGCTGAGATATTACCTGATAATTGTTAGTGTCCATCCATCCCACGTGTGCATCTGCAAAGCTCCAGTTTCCAAAACTTCAGCAGGGTAATATTAAAGCTGACAAACAGCTTGAGTAACAAAAAGAACTCCTTCTACAAACCTGCATTAGTTTGGTTTTTTTCTGAGTCACTAAATGTGCTTTGTAAAGTGTTAGAGAATGCAGTGTTGTTTACCTAAGGCAAAGACATGGAGTGTTGGAAGATTTTTAGTTTTATAAAGATGGAGTAAGTTTTATAAAGAGAGGTGTTTTAAAAGATTTTATTCTATTATTAGTCTCATAGAAGGGTGAGATATAAGAGATGTAATTTAGTTTAATTTCTGTCTTCATAATGCCATCTCTATTCTATAGTCTTCTTAAGTTAATACACTTTATCTCAGTATTTATATACAGATATTCAAAACCATATAAACTTTCAATCAACTTTTAAAAATCTTTTACAAATCCATTCCTCACAATGGAGCAACATTTCTCTTCTTTTCTTCCAAAATCTCCTCTATCAGTTACAACTGCACATGAGAGTGACTTGGCTAATCCAGCAAGCTGAGAGGTGAGACAGAGCTTTGGGTGTGCTGCCTGATAGCAGGTAGAGAGAGGGTAGATTTGGGGTAGATAGAGGGTAGATAAAGTGGAGATAGAGGGTAAATAAAGTGTAGATAAAGCGTGGATAGATTGTGGATAAAATGCAGATTTCAGTCATTGCACCAGCAGCAGTTTTCACATGGGAATCCAGAGAAATGTTCACCTGGTGATTTTCTGTGCCTTTTGCCCATGGCCACTCTGTGCCTGTCAAGCTCCTGTGTACAAACCATCCTTTTTCAGTTCTGTCTTCCCTTGGCTGGAAGGCAAATATTTAAGCAAGGGGAGCAGCTCAGGTAATCGAAGAATGGGCACAGCCTCCTCTGCCAGGCTGTGCCAATGTGCTCCCAGCTCCTTTTGGCATCTCCAGAGGCCCCTTGCTGGCTTGGAGGGAAATCTGTGCCATCCTCACTCCTGCTCAGAGATTGCAGAATGAGGGGGTTTTGTTTATTGCAGATTTTTTTAAGCAGAACTTCCTACTTTTTCACAGGCTACAAACTGAAACCACCGAACTCAGCAGGGAAACAATAGATTCATCCCAGGGAAGACGTTCCCAATTCAGCACAAGAACCTGATCTTTACAGAAATTGTGACACACAGTCAAGAAAGCAGTAATGAAATTTAAAACATTGTGCCTTTAATATGTCAAATAAGAATTCTTTCTATAATTCCTGTTGTGTTGAGGTTTTCAAAATATAACTGTTTGGAACATGAGAAGAATATTATCGTGGGGAAGTCTTTTTGTAAAGATATTTCAAAAGCAATTTCCAGGGTGCAGCTGAATTCAATTTTGTGTAACAGTAGCTACAAGCACCTGGAAATGGGCATTCATCTACTCCAGATCTGATACCTTTGTGGTAGTACACAGCTGGTTTAATATTTAAATTTAATATTAAGTAGTGATGCTGTTCCAAACACAGGTTTTGGGAAAGTGCAAAAGCCTTAAATAATAAAATAACCTTTCACCATTGGAAGGTGAGCTGCTAATCAAGTTTCTCTGAAACCACAAGGGTGTAACACATCCCATTAGAAATGTGGCTGGACTACAAGAACTAAACTCAAACACTCACATGTATTAAACAAGTACTTCTGCAGGATCATCTATTAGAAAGTTAAAGTGTTCTTCTTATTTTGCCTGTGCTGGAGAAACATCATAGCTGCAGAGCACAACAGAAATGGGAAAGAAGGTGCTTTTATGCCTTTAAGAGATGGTGGAAGCAAGCCCAGTTCCCCCATGCCATCTCTTGGGATTTCTATTTTCTCTTGTGAGCTACATGAGTGCAGGACCTGCCTACCTTTCTTTTTTTAATCACACTAAGGACATGATAGTGCTTATTCAATAATAAATGTACCTGTGTAGAAGAAAAGCATGAAAGTGAATCTTCTTCATCTTAGGGAAAAAATGGCAAGGGGGTAAGAAAGCAGAAATTCCACCACTCTTTTTTTTCCAGGTTCTATTTAATATAAGCGAATGTTAGAATCAATCTTTCCCCACCCCAAAAAATTAAAAAAAAGAAAATAAAAAGAGAACAAAACCTCTTATTTCAGCACCTGACTAGATGGGTCTTTCAGGACTGTTGGGCATCAAGCACCCCAGAGCCTCTGCTGAAAACTTGGCTGCTTATTTAAACTCTGCCTTTAAACAATTTTAAAAGTTATCAATCACATCAAACTAATTTGCAGACCTCCTGTTCATATCAAAACAAAGACACCTTTTATGGTTTCAGCATTTTATTGCATGAGGATTTTCTAGACCTGCAGAACTTAATCTGAAAAGTCTCCCAGAAAAGTCAGTGATAGTTTAGACCAAGAGCAACCTGTAGGATAAAGTCCAGAGGATCTTTTACAATTTAGCAGATCTAGAGAATTTTTAATGTATATTCCTTTATAAATTTAAAAAAATGAATTTTAATGTCTTCTGGCATTGAAGATAAATGTAAAACCCAAAATATAGCAAGATTAAAAAAAAAAAAAAAGTCTTTGTGCTGGTAGAGTTTGAGCCGGAATGTTCATAGCCTCAGAATCTTCTCAGCACTCAGAGAGTCAAAGGTATTCTCTTGAAAGTCCTTAAATTGATTAATTTTGGTGCACTTTCAGATGTTTCTTTTGAAGTCAGGTTGACACAGATGCACCAAAGAAAGCTCTTGATGGAATTTCACAGGGCTGGACTCAGAGAAGAACAGAAAGGATTAATGGATCTGAGGTAGGTATGAAATCAAGCAGTTTTCAGTGCCTATGTTCTGAGATTTTGATATATTGTGTGGAGAAAGAGCTGTAAAGCTGTTTAAAATGCATTGCTTGAGTGAAACTTCTCAGCATTTCTCAGAATGCATTTATTTAACACAAAGCAAGTCAGAGCTTCCACTCATAGGCCAGGGCTGACTGTGCAGGGCATCATTCTTGGCCTGGAACTGGCATGACTTCAAATCAAATTTGGCTTCCTGACCTGTTTTAAACCAGGACAGGGATTCTTGTAGCTGGGCTCAACACCAGTTCCAGCTCCACTGTCTCCAGCTCGCAGCTGGGAGCTGCAGCTGCAGCTCTTCATTCCTGAGCAGGGAAGTTTCAGTGCATCCCTTTCCTTCCTGGGCACGTTCAACATCTGGATGTGGATCCAGCAGGTGAACTTGTCAGACACAGAGGTTCCTCAGGTGTGTGATGAAACTCCTGCCAGCAGCATGGGCTGGCACCTGGGAAAGGTGAGCTGAGCACAGAAACACGGGGTGGGTCAGGCTGGAAGGGACCACAGGCAGCCAGCAGGGCCATCCCTGAGCACTGCACTGTGTCCAGCTGGAATATCTCAGTGAGGGGGACTCCACAGCCTCTCTGGGCAGCCTGGTCCAGTGCTTCATCCCTCAGGTAGGAAGGAAGTTCTTCTTCATGTCCAGCTGGAGTTTCCTGCGCGTTTCAATTTCTGCCCGTTGCCTCGTGTGCTATTGCTCAGCACATGGAAAACGCCTCCCTCCAAATCCTGACGGACACTGGCAGGGTCCTCCCCCCTCAGCCATCTCTCCTGGGGCTGGACAGACCCAGCTCCCTCAGTCCATCCTCGTAAGAGATGCTCCATCCCTTCATCATCTTTGTTACCCTCCCCTGGATCTGCTCCAGGAGCTCCTCATCTCTGCTGTGCTGAGGAGCCCAGAGCTGGGCACAGCACGAGTAAATAGAACAACTCAGCCAGGACCAGATGGGGAGTGACAGAGGGAGTTCCAGAGCACTTGGAACAATTCTCCAGCACGATGGAATTCCCGTTTGTGGTTCTTCCCAGCCTAGGTCTAGGACAGTTCAGCAATTTTGGAAAATTACTGGAGTGAGAAGGATTTTGACAGCACGAGGAGGATTTTGACAGCACAAAGAAGATTTTGACAGCACGCTCATGGAGACAGTGGAGCAGTAAGTCCATCTGTGTGGGAGTCATCCCAGGAACCAGCTCAAAACCAGGGAATTCATCCCAAATCACCAAGGTTCATGGCTGAGGAGCTTCAAACATCATTATGGATTCTCCAACTTCACACAAGCAAACAGAACTTGTCCCAACAAAACAGAAGGGGAAAGGATTAAAGCACAGGCAGAGTGGGTGGAGCCACAATTACTTCAGGGGAATTATTTTGCAGTCCTTGACTGTAAAATCTCAATGAAGTTTTAAATACGCCCTAGCCCAAACAGGTGTAAACCAGCAGCAGATCACGGAGAGGAATTGAATCATCATTCAGAAAATCATCAGAACCAACAAAAACTAAGTTTAAATAAGAATTTAAGGGGTTGAATATCTACTTTGCAAAATAGCAGTGTTGACTTAAATTCAGAGAAATCAAAGTGGACAACTTGCTTCTTTAAAAGAAAAAAAAAGTATGAAATTTAAATGGTGGGGGTTTTACTTAATTCAGTCTGACAGGGGGAGTTTTAAAAATAAATAAACTCTCCCCTGCAGTATTTGAAGCACAAAGCTGCAGAATACAGACTGAGTATGAATCCACCTTTGCCAAGTAAAATCTAAAGGGTAAACCATAGACAGTTACAGAGAGAAATATATGTTTTCTTCACTCATAAATGAACATACTTACTGTAAAAAGAGGAACATGTTGATCTGCTGTGTGCAGTTCCCTGTAAATCAGAGCCTTTCTGTTGCCCTGTAGGTAATTTCTGTGGAATAACTGTTCATAAACTCCTCAAAATCCATTGGTGCAGGCCTGACCTGAAGGAGGTTATCTGTGAATCTACAAACTTCTCTGGTGCAGCTGGAAAAGCTTGTGTGTCCCAGGAGAGGAAGAGCTGCAATTTGCAGCCCTCACCAATTTTAGCTGCCAGAGAGTACGTGAGGTCTGTCAGGTGCCTGGAGGCAACTGCAACCTCTGCTGGAAGATTCCAGGCGACTTCCAGCTCCTGTCAGGCACCTGAAGGTAGCAGGGATCCTCCTGGGGCACTCACAGAACCTCTGCTCACCATCTGACCCACCTACAATTCAGCCTAGGTGAGGTGTGACGCTGCTCACTGGTTTTTGGTTGAGGGAAGAGACGAGGATCTGACTCCATGTTTCAGAAGGCTTGATTTATTATTTTATGATATATATTACATTAAAACTATACTAAAAGAATAGACAAAAAGATTTCCTCAGAAGGCTAGCTAAGAATAGAATAAGAAAAAATGATAACAAAAGCTCTGTCTCAGACTGTCTGAGCCAGCTAAGCTGTGATTGGCCATTAGTTAGAAACATCTGACCTGGGCCAATCAAAGATCCACCTGCTGCATTCTACAGCAGCAGATAACCAATGTTTACATTTTGTTCTTGAAGTCTCTCAGCTTCTCAGAAGGAAAAATCCTAAAGAAAGGATTTTTCATAAAAGATGTCTGCGACAGTGAGGGCCCAGCACAAGAGACCACTACCAGCCCAGCAAAACCAGTATCACAGTCCTTTGTGGGGGCAGAGCAGCCCCAGCACACAGCCCACCAGCCCATCAGACACACATTTTCAAAATCATGGTCCTCTCACCAGGGATACAGCCAGGATGGGGAAAGGGAGCAGCGCAGAAGGCCCTGAAATTCTGAGTGTGCTAAAAGACAGTCAGCAGAGATCAAAACTCGAAGCAAAGCAGGTTTCTTGGAGGGTTCCGTCACCTTCCAAAGAAACAGCAGGAGTTCTGGCAGCTGGGGCTCTCATGGAAATCTACAACACATCAGCAGCACACATTACCAGACTGATCAAATGGCTCCATTGCTTTGGGCTTTCATTTCTGCAGACCCTATGAAAACACCCTCATCTTCCACACGATCACTTTTGCAAATTATCTTAGGATAGTGAATTATCTGGGTAAGCCACCCTAACTGTCTGCTGATGCACTGGGGTTTTCTTTCTTCACAGCTAAGAAGAGAATGTTGGGGGAGGAATTAATTTAAGCAAGAACCTGCCAACCTGGCTCCTATCCAAACTGTACTATCTTTTTACTACTGTGCACCTCGTGCAGGTTCCTCCAGCCTCTGTTTTCACAAAGAAATACTGAATGATAACATATGATGAATGATAATGTGGGAGACTTCCCTAACACCATTCTCCAGCTCCAAAAGGAACCACATTCCGTGCTTTGTTTTCCACCCAAAGAGCAGGAACACGGCTCTGCCACTGGGCTTTAGGGTTTCCTGCACTCTTCAGCCAGAGGAACACTCCCACAGTGCCTTCTCTCCCTCTGAATGGGACCAAGCATCCACCACCGACCCCTCTCCCACACCTGTAATTCCAATTCCCTCCCCTGTTTCCAATTGAGGAGGGTGTTGTCTGGGGTATCTGTAGGTGCCAATCACACTCTGTTCAAAAACAGAGCTGCAAAAGAAGAGTTATTTTAGAAGAAGACCCTACGCCATTCCCAGAGTGGAAAAGCCTTATCAGATGCAGAAAGCTCAACTGCTGAAACTGAGGACAAGAGCAAACAGAAATTAACCGGGGCGGCAGGGGGGGGAATTTAAAAGAACCACACATTTTCGGTTTTTGTAGTACTGTTTGTACCGGGGAAAAGTGGAACAAATTTAATCCTTAGCATAACTCTAAACTGCACATATTAATTAAGCAGAGAAAGGGAGCTAATATATTTTAATGTTAAAAAAAAAAAAAAAAAAAAAAAAGCCAGACACCTTTGGCCATTGAACGTGAGTGAAATGGGACTTCCAAATGGCTGGATAGCCTGGGGGAAGCAATGTGCTATCAGTCCCGGGTCGTTGTCTGCTACTGTAATCTTCCCCCTACAAATAAATCCCGTGTTAGGCTGCCTAAAGTGAACCAGCCCATGGGGGCATTTTGCTCGCTGTATAAAGAAAATAAAAAGAAGAGGGGAAACCCCCTTTCAGCGCTGCACCCTGGGTGAGCAGGCAGCTCTGCCTGCCTCCTGCGGCAGGGCACATGCTGGCTGGTGCTTACCTTTTAAAAGCAATTAAAGGCGGTGTGCGCTCGGTGCGAGGCGGCTCCAGCACGTGTGTCACCCATGCGTGTCTGCTTCGCCATCAGCGTGTATGGCTCATCATCTGTCTGCTCTGAACAATAACTGTTAGGTTAGCAGCCTTTTCACTTGTAAATGTAAATATTGTATCTAGAACACAATATTTGAAACACAAAATATGGTGTTATTAAGACAGCACTCACACATCAATTCTTGTGTGACTATAATTTGTGAAATGCCTTAGGAGGGGCTTATAAATAAAGTATAAGGTGTTATTATGAAATACATTTTAACCAAATGCACAGAAATGTCTCGTTCCTATTGAAATCAATAGCAAAACTCCCACGAATTTCAGCGGTGAAAAGAGGAGACCCTTGGAAATCGCTGCATTACACTGAGCAAATACATCACAGCACATTTCACTCTTCACAAGTAACACAGCTCTGGAAGAAAAAAAGCGGGTGAAGATGGGTATTAGAACACGCTGAAGATTTTCGTCCCCCACTCCTGCTGCCGGCTGCGGTGCCTGGCGAGGCAGCACGTCCCCACGGAGCCACGCTCCATCCATCCATCCATCCATCCATCCATCCATCCATCCATCCATCCATCCATCCATCCATCCATCCATCCATCCATCCCCTGCCCGCTCCCAGCTGCGCTCCCGGGCTGCCCCGGGGATGCGGCAGCGGGGCTGGGGCCGAGCCAGCGGGGGTTCCGGGCCGATCCCACCCGGGGCGATGCCCCTTGGCCGGGCTGGCAGCAGGGCGAGGCTGCCCGTGCCCCGCGGAGCGCCCGGCAGCGGCTGCGGGCACCGAGCGCGCCCCGGCTTCTCCCCGATGTGCAGCCAGCCAGGCGGGCCCTTCTCCCCTTCCACAGGGCACGGCAAGGAGCCAGCCAGCCAGAAATGTCTCCTCTCCGCCACGGCCGGCCGGGCTGTCACTGAAATCATCCCAAAGTCCATCCGCGCACATCCCGCGGCTTTGTCGCGCAGCCCCCGCCCGGCGCAGCCCGGCAGGGAAAACCTTGGGAAGGGCCGGGAATGCGCCATGGAAGGGAAGGGCTGGGCGCTGCACCACGGAGGCCGCTGGAGCGCTGGCAGGGGAGCTGCAAGGCCGGGAAAAGCCGGCAAGGGCAGGGGAGAGCTATGGGGAGCTGCCCCTGCCCGCGCATCGGCACCTGCGGAAACAGCGAGCAGCGCGCAGAAGTTGTCGGGGGGAGGAAGGGATGGGAAGATCTTTTTCCGTTCCTGGTTGAGCAGAAGTTGGCGTTTCCATAACAAGCTGCATTAGTGGGTATAAACACGGTAATTAGCTGTAGAAGTGCTGGGTTTGTACCTGTAATTAATTGTTCCCGGATTCAAGTTAGCTGTGTGAGGAGGGACCTGCCTGTTGTGGTGTTTAATGCCATTTATGTCTTTCTTATAAATACAGAAGGCGAAGGTCTGATAAAAATTTACTAAATGTGCTAAAAAATGTACTAAATGTACTAAAAAAATGTACTAAATATACTAAAAAATTTAAAACTGATATTTCTTTACATTTGCGAATGGATGCCTTTAAAACTTAAAATATACTTAAAACTGACCAGTATCAAAATCAAAGCTCATTTTTCATTTTTGCTTGCTTTAAGCTCTTCATTGTAATAGCCATCATCTCATGCTTTGAGCAAAGCTGCTCTTTTTCCCCAAAGGACCCTGAGTTTATGCACATTTAGTCTCATCTGCAGCACTGCAGCCACCTCAGCAGCTCTGCCCTGCTACCCCAAGTCTCCAGTGAAGTGCTATCTGCGGTGACAAATATGCCAAAAGGAAAACATAACCAGCCTGGATGGTACCTCTGCTTTACAAAGGCTGCTTGTGATGCCTGTGCTTTGACTCAAAACTCCCCGCACATTGGCTTTTTAATCATGAGATCCCTTTTTTCAGCACAGCATCGAGAGTAACAACTGCAGCACAATGAGCCAGCTTCATAGATATGGGAATGTTTAGATTTCCCTGCCAGTGACTAAAGGCCTTTAGCTTTCACTAGCCAGTCCCAGCTCGCATTGTTGTTGCCTGTTGATTTGTCTTCTCTCATTATTCCTTGACATGCAGCTCTCCACCCACGCCCACACTAACAACCCTCACACAAAGCGCATTGAGGTATTAACCAGGTTACAAGTTCAATGGAAAATTACACTAAGATTGTGCTGTGTGGCAATATAAAGGGATGGCATTCAGTCTCCCAAAGAGCCTGTTAAAAACGCAGCTGGGTTGTTTTTTTCCCCCTTTCAAACATCCTAACAAAAACAATTTTTAGAAGTGGGGGAGTGTATATCTGGGTGTACGTCTGTCCTTTAAGTACAACGGGGACAGACAGACACAGGCCTGGCATGGTGCAAATCCCCTCTGGAAATTCTGCTGGATTCTGGAGTTCATTTAGAGCATCCCCAGAAACCCCAGCTAAATAAACAACCTCCTCCTGCTCTCAGTTAGATAACTGAACCTATCTTCTTTTTGTTAGCCCAAGTTACAGGCTGGTGGAAGGGCTGAAACTCCGTAGAAGTGTTCCTTAAGAACCTCTCCTTACTGAAAATAAAATCAAAATTAAACTTATGGTTGTTAGCCCAAATTACAGGCTGGTGGAAGGGCTGAAACTCTATAAAAGTGTTCCTTAAGAGCCCCTCCTTACTGAAAACTGAAAATAAAATCAAAATAAAGCTTAATGAGATTAACCTAGCACAGTAACAAAATTTGCAACACCACACTATAAGGTTAAAAAGAAAATAGTATAATAAAGGAAATACAAAGGCTTTGGCATGGTTTTTACAATCAACAATGGTTAATCTTGATATGTAGTTGTGAACAACTTCAAAACACTTAAGTTTAAAACTCTTGCAAGCACTTTTAATTGATTAGGAATGAATTCTAGATGCACAAAGATGATTGGACTGTGAACAGTAGTACAACTATATCTAAGAACAATTAACTCTTGCCGACCAAAAAAGAAACGTATGATGCATGAAAATGTGTATAAAACATCTATAGAATATTCTTGTCAAATATAAATGAAATTAACTTTATTATAGAAATCATTCTGGGAGATTTCTAGGGAAGACAAATACTTACATTTTGACATAAAACAAATCGGATTATATCGAAGACACAATCTACCTTTTATCTATCAAACTCTTTTCTTCATGGCAGCTCTCTCTTAACCCCTGTTTGCACATAGCTTCAGCCGTTAACAACCTTTGGAAATACCAACAGATATTTTTTCTTACATAAATCTAGTGCGTGTTGTTCCAGGTTTAGTTATATGCAATGGAATGATACAAACTTGGAACATCAATCCATAATCTATGAACAGATTGGTAGAAGTATTCGATATATCTTGATAAAACTCTTAAATTCGTGGCAAAGCTTGTTGATCATGGCTTCTTTTTTTTTTTTTTCCTTTTTGTTTTTTTTTTTTAAACAACTTCATGACCAACACAGATCAAACATCCATCCAGTCTACATTGTTCTTTTTTTGTTTTTTCATTATAACATACAAATGCCCATTTACAAATAATACACCAAAATGAATAAAAGTTTGGATACCAAAATGAAGATTTGTTCCAACTGATATAATGCCTTCAGTGTACAAAGGTCCATGTGAAAGTCTTTTCCATGTGTTACAGCATAGGGCACAGTTGCAGTACAGAAGTACTCTGAGAGCCATTCTTCCTTTATAAAATACTGCTGAACATCCAACTGTTGTCCATATAGTCATTTACGGAATTAACACATGTTTTACTGTAATCTTGGCCAGTATTGAGACATATCAGGTTCACTGCCAGGAACTTGAACTGGAACTGACACTCCAGGGGAAATGAGACCTGAAAATTGAGAGGGAAAATGGATATTTTAGGTTTTTTCTATACATAGCATGATTTTTGCTTTACAGTTTCGAGCTTGTATTCCAGCAAACATCAGATTATTCCAGCAAACATCAAATCTCACCATCTACCAGCCTGTGGAACCAGGGGTTGGGGGTGTATATATTTTAGAAATTATGCACATCTTACTGATTGTTGTTATAAATAAACTTTCAGGCTTTGAGATAAATGCCAGAGCCTCGGCTCATTTGTATCAGTTGAGAATTCAGCCAAAATACACAGAACAGTTCTATTCTTTTGAAAAGTGCCTGGAATGCTCCTGTTTCTGCTGACACTTGCCCTTTTTTACCCTGATTTGCCTTTTTTATGCATGGACTAATATTTCTACAGGTTCCTGCCTCTTTGATAACTTCAAACCTTTAGCAATAAATAACTTCTGACACAGATACAGTAAAAATGTGCCCAGAACTGCAAACAGTTTCACATACACTTAACCTCACCGCTGTGGATATACCTCTGCTGCAATTTAATGCTGAAATAAATGCTGATTTAGAATTAAATTATACAGGGAAGATTTTGAGGGATATGGGGAGGGCTCACTGAAGAGCTTGCCTCTGTCCTGCTATTTCCACACCACCTCTGTTAATCAGCTTTCTTTCCATCTAGCCCTCCAAGAAGCGGCTGAAAAATCAGAATTTTTTTTGCTCTAGTTTGCAAGGTTATCCATTTTCATCTTCTGCCTGGTATGGCAGCAACGAATGCCAGCAGAGAGGCCTCCCCCAGGGATGGAGAGGGACCTCTCACAGCCCATACGGGTGAATAGTGATGGCTGGAGCAGGCAAGGCAGGCTGGCAGGGAGGCTGGGGGAGCAGGGGGGTCACTCACCTGTGGAAGTGGTGCCAGAGGTGCCCATGGGCTGGCTGTTCATGTGTGTCTGCATGTGAGGAGGGGTGTATGTATCATAGCTCCGTCCATTCACCGATGGACTGGTGGGCAGCATGCAGGAGTAGGAGGAGGTCTGGCTGGGGACCGGGGGCTGTGGGGGCAAAGCACAACGTGGTTAGTGGCCCTGCAGCTAAAGACAGCGTCACACCCTTGGGCGTGGACGTGCCAGCCCTCAGACAGCAAAAAAACAGCTTCAGGTTTCAAATTCAGGCGCCCCAATGTAAAGACCTAGTTAGGAGACAAACAAAGCAGGCCCTTCATGGAGGCTTTCGGGCTAAAAACCAATATGGACAGTTATTCCTCCAATATGGACAGTTACTGGTGCTTTTTCAGACGTGCTTGGCAAACAGATCCCTACATCCAGATGCTGATGGAGGTGTTACATCCCTAAGCCTGAGTGCTGCCCTCCTTTATACCCATCTTCCTTTTGAAAGATATCTCCTACCACTTGCAGCCAGAGGCAGGGTCAGCATCTTACCTCCTACCTGGTGGTGTAACTAAAACATAACTAATATTTTAGTTACCTCACACTTGGTGCTGTAAATAAAATATAACTAACATTTTAGGTACCTCACGCTTGGTGCTGTAAATAAATGTAACTAATATTTTAGTTACCTCACGTTTGGTGCTGTAAATAAATGTAACTAATATTTTAGTTACCTCACACTTGGTGCTGTAAATAAATGTAACTAATATTTTAGTTACCTCACGCTTGGTGCTGTAAATAAAACATAACTAACATTTTAGGTACCTCGCACTTGCTGCCATAACTAAAGTCACTCCACTGAGGCACAGAGGCTGGTCCTGTATCTACCAGCGTGGGGCACATGCACACAGACCACATGTAGGGCTGGGGGGACCAAGGCTCTGCAGGGGAATCCCCCAACCCCTCACATGTGCACTGATCCCCATCAGAGCCTCAGCCACCCCAAACCTGTGCCAGCACCATCCCAGAACAGACATCTCCATCCGCCTCAACAGCAACCCCTAAAACCCAATGTGCCAGGGGGAGCAGCAGCTGGGGCAGGGCCTGAGGGATGGCACAGTGCTGGAGAGGGACCAAGCAGAGCCTTCTCCTGCTCCAGGCTGCCTGGTGAGTGCTGACCAGCACAGTCCTGATCCAGAGAGGCAGCGAGGGTGAACGGGAAGCAGGATGAGTAATTCCCACCCCGAACACAGCAGACCCAACACATCTGCACACATTTCCTGCCTGCACAGCCCTGCCACGTACCAGCAGCACTCACTGAGAGCCCCACTAGCTCTGGGAGAGCACACAAGGATCCATGCATCCACAGAGAGACCCCTCCGAGCCTGCCTGGCCACCCTGCTACGCTGACCACGCAGCCAGCATTTTCCAGCCAGCCTCACACGTGCTGTGTCCCTGCCCAGGTGCCCAGTGGTGAATCAGGGGCCTCCTGCTTTCCCAAGGGTCCCCTCCTGCATCAGCCTTTTGATCTTTTGTCATCTGTTCCCAGCCCCGCTGCCGGGGACGGCGCCGCCGGCCTCGCACGTCACGGAGCAGCGACCCGGCCAGCGCCACTTCTTTCCACAGACTTGCAAGACTCTAACTTTATTTGGTTAATTTTGGTTCAGCAATTAGTAACATCGTAATTGCCGCAGCGAAGGAGTCAGGCTCTCTAATCTGCTCGCCTGTCTCTAGCAGTGGTCAATGCTGTGCGCCTCAGACAAAGCTGCAAAACTCCCGTAATTGGCCAGCACCTTCCTAGGCCAACCCCACCATTAAAAAAGGAGGAATTTTGCATCTGAAAGGTCTATAGAAACAGACCCCAAAGGAATAGATTTCTTCCTAACCCAGCTGGTGATCAGCTAATGCTTTCAGGCATGAGGATTGACAGCTCTTGCAATTCTGGCTTAGCTGGCATAACCACTGATGCTAATCACATCCTTCCCTCTCTCAGGTGTTCCTAATGTGCCTCTGCCACGTTACCTACATCCAGAAGGTCGGATCCCTCCAGCAGCTTATTCAGGCAGCAATTTCCACAATATGGCATCAGCGAGTTCCAGAGGTTAACCACATTTTTTTTCCCCAAACAGCATTTTTTTTAATCCCAGATTCGTTGCCTCGCAAATCTGAGGACTTTTCTCTTTGGAAACCTGAGAAAAGTGCTTGTTGAGCACCACCACATCCTTCAGTGCCCTTTCCCTTCTGATTCCCCCAAATAGGGCATCTGAAAAGATGCCAAGGAAGTGGTTGGGTGCAGGTTTCCCTGCAGCACGGTTTGGGTCTGTAATCCCTTGTGGCACGGAGGAAGGGTCCCCACCCACACTCCCACACAGCCCAGGGGCTGCTGAGTGCCCAGGGAATGCCGTGCCCTGCCGTGGCTCTGGACTTACTTGCATAGGCAGGTTGTTGGCCATGGTGAAGCTGGGCATGGGTGGCAGCGCGCTGTACGTGTTCGTGAGCGCCGTGTCCGTCCTGCCCAACATGGAACCTGATGTGAAAGAGGAAACTATAATAGAATAGACAGATAGATGGACACATTAGTTGAACCACAATTACAACTGGCAGCACAGCCTCAGAGTCTCATTTGGCCCAGAGGATGGATGGATGGGTGGATGGATGGATGGAGGTGAGCAGGTTGGGGGCATTACCGGGGGTGGTTGGTTGTGGGATCGGCTGGTAAACGCTTGTGCTGAAACTACTACTGATGGGAATGTGGCTGGGAGTGTTGCTGGCTTGTCTTCGCTGGTTCCTCAGCTTCTCTTCCCTTCTCCACTTGGCCCTTCTGTTGGAAAACCACACCTGGAAATACAGCATTTGAGAGATGTGAGTGACCTTACAAGGACTAGAGGCACGGGGCCTCCCCCACGCAGCTCAAGAGCAAAGCAGCGGGAGAAAGCAAAGCCAGCTGCTGCTATATTCCTGAAAGAGGGGCATGGGCAAATACCTGATCATAAATATGAGTTGCCCCATGCTTTGAGAAGCCAGGAATAACAAAATCAGAGTAGTAATAGTAAAAATAATAATAGTTACAATTGCAGAACAAATTAGTACCTGTATCCTTGCTTCAGGCAGGTCTATTTTAGCAGCTAGTCTCTCTCTTGCAAACACATCAGGATAGTGGGTCCTCTCAAATTCTGCAGAAGGAAATATTCTTGCATTAGCTGCAGAGTTGATGTGGCTGACTGTAAAACCAGATCCTGCACTGCCTGTGCTCTAAATGCTCCTAAGAAGCATCACAGTAAGGGCAGAGCTGAGCTTTCTGCCTGTGTGTTAGCGAGGAGGACGCCTTGCCTGCCGGGGAGCATTGCCATGGGGATGGGCAGGCTTGGGTGCAGTGCTGCATCTCTCAAGAAGCAGCCAGGGAGGGCTTCTGCCTCCACCGAGGGGGTCCCCAAGGCAGCTCTGACCCTGTCACCAAGAAGCGAAATGGCACGTCGCTGGATAACAGCGCAAAACCAGGACAAAGCTCCACAGCGGGTCAGAGGCGAGGTGCGCCCAGGCCGGCCAGGGAAAAGGGCACCTGCTCCCAGCCCCGGGCTCTGGGGATGGGGAGTGAGGTGGGGGCAGGCATGGAGGACTCTGCCAGTCCCTGCCTGCCCTCGCCTCCCCAGCAAGGCAGCACAGTGGATGGGAGGAGAGTTATTCCCCCAAGAGAAGCCCGGGGTGCAGCATCGATGTGATGTGCGCCCTGAATGCCTCGCCTTTGAAAACCATTTTAACAGCTTTGCAGGGCACACCACGGCCAGCAATGAGTATTTGGAGCTCTGTGAGTAAAAGAGCACGGAGGGGCCACAGAGTTTAAATATATACATATATATATAAGGCACAGGAACGCCGTGCTTACATTCGGCTGGTAATGTAGTCGGGGCACATTTTGTTTTCTCTCCTGCTTCAGCCATAGGAAAATGTCACTCACCTTTCTCAAGGGCTTCGATTTGCTCTTGGGTAAAGGATGTCCTATTTCTCTGCAGCTTCCTTTTCAGCTGGAGTCTCATTTGGGCCTCGTCTGAGTCTTCTCCATTAGAGCTGATGGAGTTAGTGTTTTCCCCTCCTCCCTCCTGTTGCGGACAGCCATCTGTGGAACAGAGAGAGTCAGAAAGTGAAATGCAGGTACTCGTGTTTGAAGATCCCTATCAGAGAAATAATGCAACTGGAAACGAGTTCAGCCATGTTTGCTGACACCCTCCCTTGAAAATGTCTCGGGTATCAAAGCAACGCGGCACTAATGGCACAGGTAACACGGAAACATTTCTGTTTCCAGCCTTATGTAAACATTGGAGATGAGGAATTACCATCACCTGGTCTTAATTTCATTTTGTTTTCCCTCTGGAATAAAACCTGCATAAAAATACTTTCCCCTGAAAGTGATTCTTTCCATGAATCCCTGCTGGAGTGCCATGGCGGTCTCCTCCGTCTGCTGCATTTATTTACCTATTGCTATATTTAAAATAGTGATGTTCAGTATTTCAGATTATCTATAATCAGTAATTCCTATCTAATCAATTAGATGTTGATAGGTTTGCAGAAAATGCTATTAAGAAACCAAACCAAGCTTGTAATCTTTTTAAAAAAATATTTATCCAGTTTTTATTTGAATTCTGCACAGTCAATTTCATTTTAAAGGTTGTGAATTTAGAAGTGCCTGCATTGTTCTGCAGTTTTATTCAACTATTGTATGAGTGTGCATTGCCTTGACACCTATTACTGAGCACAGCTGTAATTATATCATCACCAAGAACAGGCTATAATTGCTGAAAATGGAATTTTATATTTAGATAAAAGGACTGTCCATTCTTTGTAATGTGTTGCACCAGAGAAAAGTAAGATTTCTTTTAAAATTTTAACATGTAATTTTAAAAGAAATAGTAGCGAGTTCACTAACTAGCTAAATACTCTGTTCTGCAGCTGAGCGCTTGGCATATCATTTAAATGGTACATTTTTAATTAGGGCATTTCCACCACTTTTAATGCAATTTCTGTCATTAAACAGGGGAAAGTTTCATTGTGCTCGGCTCTCGGGCAGGGGCGGCTGCGGCCCGGGGCCGGCTGCTCTTGGGGGGCTCGGCGGGCACCCCCGGCCGCCGGGGCCGGAGGGACGGAGGCTGCCGGCGAGGCAGAGAAGTCCTTGTCCTAAATGAGCTCTCCCTCTCCTTTCAAAGCATATTTTTCGAAGCGTTTTGATGTCGCATAAAGAGGGAGCCGGGGTGAGGGACGCATGGGCTACTTATGCTAATTCCCTTGAAAAGTTACGCCAAAAATAAATAGCGACACTCCCGCGACATCCTTTAAATATTGTGGGAAATCAACTTTAAAGTAATATCATTTATAATCGGCGAACAATGGCCCCGGTCTTCAAAGCTCGGGGGGAATTGTGACAGGATCTGGTGGGACCCTTTCAACCACTTTGAAATGTTTTAAAACCCGAACTTTCTCCTCCATTTAAACACAGGGATTCAGCGGCCGTGGTCACCATATGGGCGGCCGCAGCCCCATTGAGGCGGCCGGCGGCGGGTGAATAGCGGGGGGGCGGGGGGAGCCGCTTTTCAGGGCACACAAAGCCCCGGGCCCGGGGACGGCCGCCGCGGCGGGGCAGCGCCCTGCCAAGCGCGGGTGGCAGCGCCGGGGGCCGCGCCCGCCCGCGGAGGGGCCGCGCTCACCTCCGCCACCGCCCTCATCCATCACTGTCCGCTCGGGCCGCGCCCGCAGCGCCCGGGGCCGGGGGGGCGCCCGGGGGGATGGACGCGGCCCCCCGAGCCGGGCGGGGGACAGGGGGAGCCCACCGGGCCGCTCCCGAACCGGGAGGCCCCGATCCAAAGTTTTGAGGCTGTACTTTTTCGCCACCCCGTCTCGGTGCGCTCCTCATCTCCCCAAAGTCTTTCGGCCAACCTAAAGTTACACCTAAACTCACTTATGGTCATTTCCAACCCCGTTCCCCCAAAAATCTTTCGACCAACCTAAAGTTTCACCTAAAGTCGCTAATGGTCGTTTCCAACCCGTTCAGCCAACCTAACATTTTACCTATACTTGCTTATGGTCATTTCCAGCCCTGTCCCCCCAAAAAAATCATTCAGCCGACCTAAAGTTTCACCTAAACCAGCTTATGGTCATTTCCAACCCTGTCCCCCCAAAAATCTTTCAGCCAACCTGAAGTTTCACCTAAACTCACTTATGGTCTTTTCAAACCCCATCCCCCCAAAAAATTTTTGGCCAACATTTCATCTAAACTCACTTATGGTCATTTCCAACCCTGTCCCCCCCAAAATCATTCGGCCAACATAAAGTTTCACCTAAACTCACTTATGGTCATTTCCAACCTCGTCCCCCAAAAATCTTTCAGCTAACCTTAAGTCTCACCTAAACCCGCTTATGGTCATTTCCAATCCCGTCCTGGACAATTAAGATATCTTCTTTTTAGACACACACCCCTTCTTTTTTTTTTTTTTTTTTTTTCTTTGAGTTTTGGTTGTTTGGTTTTTTTTTTAAAGCCCCTAAAAGAAGCTATCTCAATAGGGCTGTTCCACCTTCCAGACCTAATCCGTAAGAAAGCAAGTGAATGTCCGTCCCTATTATCCTATAGCCAGACCATCTGACGCTGGGTATAGGATTTGTTTCCTGGAAAAAAAAAAAAAAAAAAAAAAAAAAAGACGCTGGGAAATAAAATCATTCCTTAGTTTCTTAGTGTCTTAACCAGTGAGGCGGAAAACAAGCAAAAAAAGATAGGAAACCAATTGCAGCACCTCTCAGCTATAGAGCCGGGATCAAAACATTGTAGCATCTGTTGAAAGAGAAAGTGTCTAAATCCTATAGAAGGCTTTAGTCTTATAAGAGAGGGAGGGGAGAAAAAAAGATAAGAAACAGTGTCTCGGTGATCCCTAAAACCACTAAATCACTGGAGAATTTCTCCCGGATAGAGATGTCTCTTTTTGTTCTGTCAGCCCTCATGTATCCATTATTTTATTCACTGCTGCATGGCGTTTATCAGATTGAGACCATATTTGTACCCCTCTGAGACCTAACCTCGCCTTATGCTTTTTGAGTAATGGACTCTTAAAATCCAGCAACATACCCCTGGCTAGGGAAAAACATTAGAGGGAGCATGAATATTCCAGAGGAAATCCATTTTATTAATTTTAATTTTGCCATGCGGATGTTTTAAGTGCCTGCCTGCCTCCCCCTCGCCTCTGCTGCCCACGCACACCCGCGGCCCGAGCCCTGCCCGCCCCGCACCGCCTCATTTGCGGGTTTCGGACAGGGCTCCCGGGGTCCTTCGGCCGCGCATCCCCTGCGGAAACTGCGCTGGTCCCCACGCCAAGGGAAGGGTGCCCCAAAGAGCCGCCAGTCCCCGCAGGTCGCACCCCGGGCACAGCGGGTTCTGCTGCAGCGCGGGCGCAGCCTGGAGCCGCCGGGCCCAGGTGTGCCCGCTCCGCACCCGCGCAAGGGCTGCGCCTCCGAGCAGCGCTCTGTGGCGGGGAGCCCGACATTTCTCCTTTTTAACGCCTTTCCTAAGGGAAAATAAATAAACAAAACCGCCCAAATCGCTCCGCCGGCGGGAGCCGCGGTAGATGCGCTGCCCCGCTCCGCGCTCCGCATCGCGGGTGCGGGCAGCCAGAAAAGGGCACCGGGAGAGGCCGGGCACGGCCGAGGCCCGCAGGTAAGGGCGAGGCCAGGGCAGCCCCGGTTCCCGGGGTGGACATCGGGCACACAACAAAATGCCAAAAGAAAACCCCGCAACCGATCAACAAAAAACACCAAAGCGAGGGTGGGGGGAAGCGAGGGCTCCGCTCTATCTTTCTAGTGTCCTTCATAGACTGTTTTCTTCTCTTAAAACTGACATGTCTAATTGGCAAGCGGAGCCATATCGTGTCCAGAGGTCTCCTGTGGAACATTTCTACAGCTGTCTCCTTCAACTAGACGCTTATTCATGTCGCCTTAATGAGAAACAAAACGATCTCTAATGAGCAATTACATAGCGACAGAATTGTTCCCATAACAAATTCTTGCGTGTGACAGAAACATCCTTTGTACCAGATATTCCGCACACTGTTACCGATTTTTTTTTCCTTGCGGGGTGAAAACAAAAAGCAGGTTGTTGTATATAGACACCTCTTCTAAAGGAATGACCAGAGCCAGCGAGAGCCGAGCCTCAACAGAGCCCGCATTCAAAAAGAAGCCATTAACCATCTTAAGTATGTAACGTAACATCCCATTATCCTTCATATTATCCCCTTGTCATTCCTACAACAAATACCTATTAATCTTCAGGATAAACAGTTTCCTATATTTACAAAGTTGTTTCGGGTCCATTGAGGAGGAATTACAATCAGCCCTACGGAGATAGTTCCCGATGGCCCCGGCTTTGGGGAGAGACCCCGGCGCGGGAAGGCGGCCCGGGCAGGGAGCGGCAGCCCCAATTACCGGGCGGTGGGCGAGGTTCAGGCTCAGCCCCGCATCCCGCCCGGCTGCCGGCGCCGCGGCTTTGGCAGCGGATGCTGCCGGGTTCCCACTGCCCACCGATGGACTCCCACCGCCCCGCACCCACCTGCCCGCAGCCCCCCGCTGCCGGGGAAAGGGCAAGGCGGACCCGTCTCCGCCGGACGAGGCCGAACCGAGCCGATCCGGGCCGTCCCGGGCTGGGGAGCGGCCGCCGCGCTGTCCCTTACCTTGGGTGGGCTGCCCGGGTACCGAGGTGCCGGGATACCAGCCGGGCCGGGTGCCCCAGGTCCCCGTCTGCCCGTTCAGCATCCTTAGCTTGTCGTACATCCCATCGGCACCCATCTGTTGCTTTTCGCTAGCCAGGTTGCGTAGGACTCTGTTTATCGACGACACCTGGAAGGCAAAGGACAGGAAAGGCAATGGTAGTGCGGTAGCGCGCTCCCCGCCAGGCACCCGCGCAACCCCCGCGTCGCCCCGCGCAGCGGGCGGCTCGACCTGGGCGCAAGTCAAGGCTTCCCTGAGCCGTCCCTGCCGCCCCGACTCGCTCACTGCTGGTGGTGGTGGTGCAAACAAACAAACAAACCACGGGGGAGGGGGGGAAGAAAGGGAAAAAAAAAAAAAAAAAAAAAAAAAGCAAAGGGAAAAAAAAAAGCGCCCCAAACCCAACCCTGCAAAACCAGAGTGATGGCTCCGACTGATGCTTGCAGTCCTGAGGCGCCAGGCACAGGGGTGACCCGCATATTGTTGTTTTTTTTTTTTATTTTTTTCCCCTCCTTAAAGGCATTTGTCAGATTCTGTATGAAAAAATGCGTCTGACCCTGCCACATGCAAATGATGTGAACCTGCTATCCTCTCTTCTGATACCAAAACAAAGGAAGCAGAGGCTCGCTACGGCTACCCAGCATTGTACATGGCACACAGGAAGGTTTTTTTCATGAACTTACACTGGGTATATTATCGTTGGTACAGACCCCCTCTGATAGTAATCTGTCTCGAATCTCCCACGCAAAGATGGAGGGGCACTCTCGTTTATACTGCGCTATTTTGCTTACAACTTCTGGAGTCGCTACTCTCGGTTTACTACCTCCGATTGCCCTGGGTCTGATGGAGCCAGTTTCGTAATACCTGCCCAAAATTTTACTCACACATCCATTCGACACCTGGATAGGGAAGCGGACAGAAAATCACATTATTAATAATTTCAAGACAAAAATAAAATTGTTTAAGTATGCATTAAACAATGACAAGCTTACGTTTTGATTGTCCAGCACTTGGACTTTTGCATCTGCATGGGTCTATAACACAAAAATATACCTTAAATGGTATGAGAACTTACTTAGAGAGTCTTTTTTTTTTTCTTAAAAAAAAAATTACATTCGTGGCCCTACCCTCTACAAAAGTGATACTTTAAAAACATTTGGAAGGAAAAAAAAATCATCTGGTCAAAACGTAATTCTCTTAGTATCAAGGTTAAAATACACCTTAAATGAGAACAATAGGTAAACCAGACTAGTCTCCATCCTTCTCACTGCTCTTAGCCAAAGGACTTGAGGGGGAAGGGGTGAGTGAAGGGTTTTTAAGACCTACATTTACAAAATACCCCTGAACTGCGCCAGATTGTGGGAATGTCCGTAAGGACAGATTCCGGGCTAAAACGGCGTGGCTTTGACCGGGGTTTTTTTATCTATCTCTCTCTCTCTCTGCCTTTTTTTCGCTTTTTTTTTTTTTTTTTTTTTTTTTTTGGCATTGTTTTGCTTTTTGGAAGGAAAAAAAAAGGTAAAAATTAAAAAAAAATAAAAAACAAAACGAGTAAGCCACGCCAAATGCATACAGATATCACAAAATCATAAGTAAATACGGGGGGTACGGAGGGAAGGAGAGGAAACTGAAATTATGCCGAGCCGTATAATTCAGTTTATCACAGCGAACTAACTGTAACGACAGTGCAGGTTATCACCGGATGGAAATAAGGGGGAACGAAAAGCGAAAAAATTGCGATATTTGAAAAGGCATATATATATCTATATATATACACGCATCGGAAGGTCTATTTGCAGCAAGAACCGAGCGGATGGATCGTTTTATTAGGCTGGAAGGCGGGTGGTGGTGGTGGTGGGTGGGTGTGGGGGGGTCGCATGAGCGCCCGGCGGTGACACAGCGGCGCTGGAGCGGAGCGGACGGAGCGGTGGGAGGACGGGGGGCGCCGCCGCCTTCACCTGCAGGATCCGGGAGATGTCGCAGGGCCGGGCGCCGCTGTGAGCGAGTTCCACGATCTTCTGCCGCGTGGAGTCGGGCAGCGGCCTCCCGTTGACGAACACCCCGCCGAGCTGGTTCACGCCGCTGTGACCTGCGGGAAGCACAGCGCCCACCATAGCACCCTCCGCTCCCTGTGCCCCAGCCGCGCAGCCCCCGCCGAGGCACCGAGAGCATCACTCCCCGCCGCTCCCCAGCCGGGTCTCACCGCCATCCTCGCCCTCTGCTCCCCGGGAGCCACCGCGCCTCCCAAAACGCGTCCACGGCGCGCTCCCCGTCTGCGAAACCCGCCGTAGCCACAAACCCCCGAAACCCAACCCAAAAGCCCAGAAATATTCCTGGCCGGATCGCCTTGGCTTGCTCCTTTGCTTTGCCTTTTTTCTTTCTTTCTTTTTTTTTTTTTTTAATCCTCCTCCCCGCCGGAAAAAAAAAAAAAAAAGAATAAAATAAAAGCCGAAAGCCCAAGCCCAAGCGAGCCTGCCTGCATCCGCACAGCCGCAGCTCGCTTCGCCAAAAGCAAAGCGAGGGGCTGCCTCGCCAGTGCCCAACCTGAAGCTCCAGGCTTTGAGGGTCTCCCTGGAGAAGCTCTGCTCTACGCGCTCTCCGCTCTCCTCTCTTTGGAGCCTCCTGATAAATTGACTCCAAGAGCCCAGGCTTCTTAGCAATAAATAAGCTCCAAATATAGAAGAGGGGGAAAATATGATGAGCCTCTCTGACATTTGTCTTTAAAATAAAACTAGCTGCACGTCAAGTTTGAGCTTAATTTCTGGAAATAGGCGGAAGTCGCCCCGGATCATGCATGGAAGGCTAATTGAAAAGATCAGTTGGAGCACTTGTGGCAGGCGTGTCACTTTATGACAGTACTCTGCTTTTGAAAATTGCATCGTCACGACAAATAGTAGCATGATAAAACGACCCTTTCTGTCCGCATTTGGATATCACTCAGACTAGATTGAACTCTACTCGCTCTCCCTCCGAGGGAGGCTGCGGTTCGCGGTAGCCGGGGGCTCTGCGCGGACACACCGAGGGGGCGCGCTCCCCGCGCAATGGATTCGAAGTGACATCGGGGCTGGGGAATTTGCCGCCCCGGCCCAGCAGCGCGGCCGGAGCTGCGACCTGCGCTTCCCAGCGCGGGGAGAGGAGCCCCGCATCCATCCATCCATCCCTCCATCCCTCCCTCCTTCCCTCCCTCCCCGCCGGCCCAGGGCGGGATGCGCACCCGGGGGCGCAGTCCCGCGGCTGCTCCCCCCCTTCCCTGCTCCTCAGCCCCTGATCCCCGGAAATTCGTGAGGGGGAGACCCTCGCCGACATAAAAAAAAATGGCAGCGGGGAAAGCAAAATCAAAGTTTCACTTAAAAGGTTAAGCCTTAATCATTATATAATTTCCCTGGAGAGCGGTGTAGATCTCGCCCAGTGGCAATGATTATGCGCCTTGTATTCTATTGCTAGTCATCTAATAGGAAAACATATGGTGTCAATTTGGATGCTCTGCACCATATACACCCAGGAGTTATTAACACAAAGCCTGAAGAGCCCGCCGCGACCTTTAAACAAAATAAAGGCTTCACCCGAATGATATCTTTTCTGCGTTTTGCAGTGGCGATCCCAAACGGCCGAGTGAAGGCATCCCCCATTACCATAAACCCTCGGCACGCCACGGCCAAGGGCAGCCGCCGCCGTCCTTGCGAGGCGCAGGTAAAACCTTCCCCAGGCTGCCCAGGCTCGGGTTTTGCTCGGGATAAATGAAATTACATGGCACGCATACGGACGCAGCAGCCCCGGCAGATAAATAAGGACAAAACCCCCACAAAGTAACATCAAAACAAACCAAATTAAAAAAAAAAAAAAAAAAAAAAAGTGGGGGAGGAAGAGGAAAAAAAGCGCTTCACGCAAGGGATGTCTGAGAAATCCCTTAAACCTCTGCTTTTCCGGATGCACAACTTATTAATGGGTTTCAGGGTGGGATGATAAAGGGGTCCCGGAGCCGCGAGGCCCCTGTCAGGTTCCAGAGGAGCCCTGCGGTGGGGGCCGCGCTCCGCGCAAGGGCCGCGCAGCCCGACCTGCGCCCCTCGCCGCCGCTGCGCGCGCAGAACCAGAGGGCCCGAGGGGTGCGGAGCCCACCCCGCGGAAGATCAGCGTCCCGAGGAGACGAGGCCAACTCCGGACCCCGCCATCCCCTCCGACCCCCGCTCAGCCCCTTCGGGGCGCAAAGCGCGGCCGCTGCTCCCGGCCGCCACGCCCGGCTCGGTGCCCGCGCTGTCCCCTCTGAGAGGCACTCAGGCCTACCCACGAGATCTTAAACAACAACAGCAACCCCAGCGACAACACCACCACAAAAAGCCCCCCACCCCCCCAAAAAAAAAATCAACAAGCCACAGAGATATCGGAAGCGCAAAGGTGGCAAGGAACCGCACCTAACACGGAGTGGCTTTTTCCTGCCCAGCTCCCAGGGCAGCGAAGGCAGGGATGCAGGCAGGTGCTGGGCCTGGCGCAGCAGCCCCAGAGCCATGACAGCGCTGCCGGGCCCGTCCCCGCCACCCCCGCGGGTACCCGCGCCCCGACGGGGCGGGCGCGCAGGGCCCCGCTGCCCGCGGAGCCGCCTCCCAACCCGGCCCGGCCGGAGCCCTCCGCCCCGCTGCGCTGCCCGGAGTCACTTACTGTTCTGCATGTTGGGCTGAGAGAGCAGTATCCCACGGGGGTCGCCTATAGCAGTCTATCAGTGACAAAATAGGCGTTAATCAGGGGAGGCAATGCACACGGTTAAGCTGCAGAGAGGCTAATATCTCACCGGATAACTTTGTTATCCTTAGGCATCTTCCCCCCCCCCTTCCCCCCCCCCCCCCCCCCCCCCCCCCCCGGTTCGTTTAAGGATTTGGGGGCCTTAATACCTCAAGGCAAAAAAAAAAAAAAAATATATATATATATATAATGCTCATATGTATCCCTAACTCGGAGGGGGAAAAAAATTAAGAAAAGCAGCCCGCCAAGTGGTTTCTCGTTTTAATTGCATGCAGGTGGCGTATTGCCTCGTCGTTAGTGCTCTTCGCTGAGGTGGTGTATTAAGTGGAGCGACAACAATCACAAAGAGAGTCCGAAGTCATGTTTTTAAACTTGCCTGAAAGCGGGGTGGACTGTCCTCTCATACAATTTAGGGACTCGCACATCTGCGTGTCACTAGTTAAAGTCTTCCCTCTAGGACAAAGCAGAAGAAGTACATTAAGAAGCGCGCAGCGGCGCCGGGAAGGTGCGCGGGGCGGCGGGACGCGGCCCGGGGCTGCGCGGGCGCTGCGCGGGCACCGGCGGAGGGGGGGCACGGCGGGGGGAACCTTCCGCCGGCTGCCCTGAGCGCTGGGAGCGCTCCATTTTTACCTCCGGGTATTTCCTCGAGTTTGGTTGTTTTGTTTTGGTTTTTTGGGGGTTTTTTTTGGTGGCTTTTTTTCTGTTTTGTTTTGGTTTAGTTTTGTTTCGTGAGTTGTTTTTTTTTTCTCTCCCCCTTTCCGCGCGGCGTTCGCAACTTTTTCTCCCCCAAACTCCCCGTCTTGTGATTAACTTCTTTTTTGGTCTTTAGATCTTCCCCTTTTTCACTGTACTGTGACACACGCTGTCTACCTCGCCTCACTGCCTTAAAAAGTAAGAACAGGAGGGGGTGAGAACTGTTAAACAAAGCCTACAGAAAGCGAACAATGGCCTCCATTCTGCTCCTCTACCCAAACCCCGAGTGCAGAAACCCAGGCTCCTTAACCGGCCGCGCAGCTTCCCAACTCAACGGACCAACAACCCTCCAACTTACAAAGAGCAGAGAGACAAGCCCCTTCTCCCTTCATTAGTGCCTGCCTTGACCCAGCGCCTGGACAGTCCCCAGCGCCTTCCCCCCCACCCCCCCGCTCTCTTTCTCCCTCCCTCCCTCCCTCCTTCCTTCCACTACTCCCTCTCTCCTCCTCTCGCCACCTTCCTTCTTCCTTCCTTCCCTCCCTCCTTCCCTCTCCCACACCCCCCCTCCGCCAGCCCCCGGCCCACTTATTTATTTATTTATGCGTCCCCGTGTATTTATTTGAAATCGTCGCGGGTGAAAATGGAAAAGTAATTTCTCGTTATAAATATCTGGCGGTAATTGTGTTACTGGTGCGAGTTGTTAGGGGTTGTAAAAAGATACAACAGCTCAGTGGGGTGCTCAATTGGGGAGGGACAATTACAATAAAGAGCCCATTCAAGGGGGTTGCTAAAAAAAAAGGAGGTAAAATAATGAAATAGTCGCAGCCTTCATTTTCTCTCCCTTTTTTTTCGCCTAAAAATACTCATTCTCTTTCTTTTGCGCCTATAATGAATATTAATTTTACTCTTCCTGCATATGATGGAGAAATCAAAGAGGCACGTTTCCCCATTCAGGACTAGCCACGGTATAATTTATTAAGTAGCTTTTAGCAATCTCAAATCCATAAAAATAAACATCAAACAAGTACTTTCTCGCAGCGTGAAGACTTTGGCTGGTAAATATTTACTGCTCTTTGGAGAGCTACCTGATTAGCAGCAGAGCAAGCTACGCCGTACTCCAAAGGAGACGCGGTGATATCTCCTTCAGCCGAGCTGAACGTGGAGCCATCCCTTTAACACACCGAACACGTCTGCATGGGCGCGCACCGAACGGCAAACCCACCGCTCCACACACAATTTCCTCCCGTATTTCACGCGCAAATCGTAAACGCGGGGCCTACGGGCCGAAAGGAGCCATCCCAAAAGGCACCGGCAAAACTTGCAGCTCTCAGCCCTGCCCGCACGCACCTCGCGAATGACACCGAGTGGGTTTCAAAGAAAAGAACCAGGGGGAGGTAGGGGGAGAAAGAGAAGGGGGGAAAAAAATTAAAAAGCCGCGAAACAAAACAAACCCAAACACAACCGAAAGCAGTTTACAATAGAGGGCGAGGGTAACCGAGGTCTGCAGCAAGGTAAGAGGGGCGAGGAGCTGCGTGTGTGCTCAGCAGCTCGCCACCGCCTCCAGCCAGCAGCCCCGGGCAGGCCCCGCACGGCCAGAGAGGAATCGGCTCCTCCTGCCGTGCTCCCGGCACCCCCGGAGCCCTCCGAGAGCCGGGATGCAATTTGCCGTGTCCTAATAGGCCGGGCCTAATCCGCAACTCGGGGTTTAATCTCGAAATCTTCGCATAATCTCATGGCAGAGAGCGTTTTTTCCCCCCTCTCCCGGTGAAACCGTGTTTAGGCGTTAAGGGCAAAGTTTCGCCTTCCCGGGGCAAACGCGAAAAAGGTAAAAACGAATCGCTTTGCGGTGAGTTGCTGGTGAAGGTCAGCAGCTATAAACATTTATTGTCAAGGGCCACTTCTATTATTTTATGCCCTTAAGATGGGGAAGATGCACTCACTTTTCTCCTCTAGTACGTTGTTTTCTTTTTCCAAAACAACCTCTGCCAGGTACATTGAATCATTCGAGAAAGTTTGTTTTTAAACTTTCCAGAAATTATTCCTGCTCTGCTTGCCCATGTATCCCCTCCGTGCAAAACCTTACAAGGTTAAATTCAAACTCAGATTTTTTTTTTTTTTTTTGCAATTGCATTTGCGAGGGAAAATGGAATCAAGTTTATTGTTGCACTTCGCTGAAGCAATTTTTTCCCCCTCGCATGGCGAAGAGTTTATAACTTCTTAAAAATTAAAAGAACAAAAAAAGAGCTTTGCTGTAGTGAGGGATTGGATCATAGGGGGTTTTGTAGAAATAAAAGATGTTAAGGGGTTTTTTAATTTAAAAACTAATAATAAATTAAAGCGTTTGGATTTAAAAAGCGAGCAAAAAAAAATTCTCCAAAGCGGGAGCAGGGCGAGCCCCGGTGCGGAGCAGGACGGGGCGCCCGGCGGGCCCCGCCGTGCTCGGTGCGGGCCGCTCCGCGCCCCCGGCGCTGCTCCCGCGCCGGAGCTGGGAAAGTTGCCGGCACTAGGGACAAGTTGGGAAGATCCCCGGGTGGCTGATTAAAGCTGACAGCCCTTCAGCTCCGCTCAGCTCCCCGCCTGTACCGCGCCTGGGAGCTGACTTGGCCTAGGACATGGGTCCTTTTTTTAATTTTTTTTTCTTTTTTTTTTTTTTTCTTCCCCACGCAACTCTCCCGGCCGCTCTCGCTCTGTTTTTCTCTACCGTCAGGAGCGAGCCTTCCCTCACCCAGAGCGCAGAACACAAAGCAGAAGTCGGGGACGGGGCCGCCCCGGGGGCAGCGAGGCGCCGCTTCCCTCCCTCCTCTCTCTCTCTCCCTCCCACGCTGCGTGGCGTGGGGCCGGAGCCCAGCCCGGCTCCCGACGAGCCGGGCACCGGCAGCACCGGCACCGCAGACACCGGCGCTGCTGGTTTCCCTGAGCAGCAAACGCTGCGTGGGAATGAATTACTGCTGCTGGTGTTGGCATTGGTTTCCCGAGTCAGATGCTTTAGCTTTTCCAGAGGACACGGGCTTATGTGAAAGGCAGAAAGTTTGTGAGCTCCTGGGCTGGAAAGTTCCCTGGGAAGCTCTCCGGAATGCAAATGGGAATATGAGAGAGAGAGAGAGAGAGAGAGGAGGGGTGAGAGAGAGAGAGCCCTGCCTAAATATTAAAATGCGAGGAGGGAGAAGTTGGGAGAATAAATGAACAGACTCACCTTTATGAGGCATCCTGTCTTGTTGTCAAAGCTCCTGTCAATAGTTTAAGAGCGCACTGATTTGAAATGATGGTGCTTTAAAAAGAGTTGCCAGCAAAATAGTTTTTCTCCACTGAAGCTGCTGGTTGTGTGATCTTGAATTCCTGGGAAGGAGACAGAGATTGACAATAAAATGGGCTGTCAGTGTCTGGAGAGCGAGAGATAAAAGAGTGTGTGAGTGAAGTGGGGAGAGAGAGGCAGAGCACACCTATGCTGATTGGTGATGGTTCAAGTGTATTAATGTGCGTGTGCCTTGGTCTCTGCCTCGCCTCCACTGCTCTTCACTGGCCCATTAGTGAAGCCTGACCTCTGTCATCATCTTCCAGCAAAACACTTCCTCCCTGCGCCGGGACCCGAGCGGGAAATGCGGCGGAGCCGGGGCCGGCGGTTCAAACCCACTAATCACTCGGCACCGTGCAAACGCCGCCCGCCCGCTCCCACCCGAATATCGCCGTATGCAAAGCGCCGCCAGCGCCTCCCCGCCGCCCATTGGCCGCCGCCGCCCGCCCCGGCCCAATTGGCCCAGGCGTTTGAATATGAATGCGCAGGGCCCGGCGCCGCCGCCGCCGCCGCCCGCAGCCCGCGCCGCTCCCGCTCCCGCCCGGCCGCGCTCCGCCGGCCCCGCTCGGCCCCGCTCCGCTCCACCGGCCCCGCTCCGCTCCGTTCCCGCTCCGTTCCGCTCCCAGCCGCGTCCTCAGGTCGGGCTGGGGGAGGGGGCCGCGGTGCTGATGGCGGAGGAGGCGGTGGGGAAGGGGTGGGGGGCGCAGAGAGATCAATTTGCATTTAAACAGTTCGCTCCAGTCCGACAATGGGAGATAACACTGCGATGGTAAAGGTATAAATATTTTGGGGACGAGGGGAGGTGTGCGGGGCTACCCGAGGCCGCGGCGCTCCTTCCCCGGCTCCCGGCGCTGGGAGAGGGAGGCTCAGCCCGGCCGGGAAAGAGCAGAGCAAATACACCATTTACTTTGTGTATTGAGGGCTCTTGTGAAAGGCCCTGAAGAGTCCTTTACCAAACACTCACCAACTTCTCCCACGTGCCATTTGTTGACTAAGGGCAGCCGAGCTGATTTTTTTTTTTTTTTTTTTAAAGAAAGATCCCACGGCGGAGTTGGAGAAGGGCAGAGCCGGGCGCTGGGCAGTGCTGCAGCTTTGTGCCCGTCCGAAGAGGCTCCCCCCTCCTTCCCTCTCCTTTTGCAAGGGACCCCCTTCACTGGCTGCCAGAAACTCGAGGGGGAAAGTAAGTAAATGACTTTGCTGCTCTGACCACACACCACAAGTACATTTGTTGAATGCCGGACTATTAAGACACACCTCAGTAAACTCTAAAGCAACCCCTCAGCGCATGCATTTAAGGTTACACTGGGAGCACCAGTCCGAGCTCAGGGTGTCCCAATCGGTTATGGCGAGTGGGCCGGGGGGAGGGGGAAGGGGGGTCTGCATCGGGAAAAACAATAAAAAAAAAAGAAAAGAAAAAAAAAAGGCTCGGGGAAAAGAAAGGGAAGAAGGAGAAGAGACAGGAAAAAGAAATTCCAAGAGCCACCGCGGAAAGTGGAGAGTATGAACGCGCAAAGCATAAAATGAAGTCGTAGCCGCATACACTTGACTTCTCTTGACATGTGAAAAGTGCTAAAAGTCAAAGCTCATCAATAAAGTATCTTGAAATTGAATAAGAGCCCTGACAACCATTGCATTCTTAAATAAAGTACAATGAGGAGACAAACGACTCTGCCAAGGAGTTTGCATGTGAGTGAAAGGGCGCCTCAATGGGAGCGGGATAATGGGCTGCTCGGCCGTCATGCACTGTCATCCCCTGTCCCGCCGAGAAGCTGCCACCGCTCCCTAATAGCACAAAATGGGCTCTTAAGAGACTGCTGCCCGTCCCTGCTCCGCTCCCTTCCCTACCCTGCCCCCGAGGCCGGGGTGCCCACCGCGCTGAGCGCCCCGCACGGCGCTGGGGAGGCCCGGGCTGCGCTGGGCACCGGCCCCCGGCCTTTTCTCCATCCCTGGAGGCCCGGGCTGCGCTGGGCACCGGCCCCCGGCCCTTTCTCCATCCCTGGAGGCCCGAGCTGCGGTGCGCACCGTGCCCCCGGCTTTTCCTCCGTCCCAGGAGCGGCCCAAGCCAAGCCTTTCCCCGGAGGACGCGGGGAAGGGAGAGCGGCCGCCCTCCCGGCCCGGGATGCAGCCGGCCCCACCTGCACCAGCGAGGGGCTCTGCCGCCCTGCTCAGGCCTAGGGCAGCCTGCGGGGTTTGTTTCCTTTCGAGTTTGGCCCCGAGCCGCGCGTTTTTATAGGAATGGAGCCGAATATCGCGATGGACGCACGGGAGCGTTCGGGTGTGACGGGATTCCCAGCCCCCCCGAAGGTAAAGGGCAGCCCGGGGGGGCTCTGCCAACACCAAGCATCTCCCTCAGCCGGCAGCCCCCAGTTCCTCTCCTCGTCCCCAAAACTTTCCAAAGTAACATCCGCCACCAAGTTAACCTGCCCACAGCCGAGCATCCTTCCAGGCGCGCCGAGGAAAAAAATCAGAGAGGCAAAAGAGAAGAGGAGCAAAGTCCAGAGTGAAGTACGAACCTGTGTCCCGGGTGCCTGCCCTCCAGGGTGGGTGGCTGAGTCCCGGCGAGCCGTCCCGGTCCCCTCCTAGTTGCCGCTGGCTGAGGCCGGGCGTCCCACCGCAAGCATCCTGCGGGCGAGAGAAAGAGGCTGCGGTTTGTAAGCTCGCACCACTCTCGGAGTATCCAAAGGGATGTTAAAAGCTGGGATCTAGTCCTTTTTCTGGAGTGAAGTCAGTCGTGTCCGTGGCTTTTGATTTTTTTTTTATCCTCCTTTTTCTGTTGTTGTTGATGGGGTTTTTTTCCCCTGTTGCGCTCCCTCTCTAGCAAATAAGCATTTTTTTTTTACTCTTGTCCACCGGGCGTTAAAGAGGGAAAAGAGAAAAACCACTTTGTCCGAAATTGCAGGCAAATATCATTTTTACAAGCTCTCAATTAGCCATCCCTTGGATTAGCACCTTCTTACGCCTCCTCGCCAGAATAAAGCAGCCGTAATCTTGTTGCTATTTCCCCCTCGGGCGCCGCGAGCTTTGTGTTCCCTCCTCCCCAAAAAAACTTTTAACGCCCCCACCCATCCGAAAAAAAAAAAAAAAAAAGAAAGAAAAAGAAAAAAAGAGAAGAAAAAAGAAAAAATCCCTCCCTGTGCGGGGAGGGGAGGGCAGGGGTGAGGCGGTGACGTCACGGCGGGGTGCGGGGGGGGAGCCCCGAGCCAAAGTTGGGAGCAGCAAAGAGCAGCGGGACGGAACGGGCCGAGCCGAGCCGAGTCGAGCCGAGCCGAGCCGAGCCGAGCCGAGCCGAGCCGAGCCGAGCCGGGCCGGGCCGGCAGCGGGGCCGCCCCGTCGCGTCCCGCCGGGCCGGGGCTGTCCCGGCGCGGAGCCCCCACGGGCCCGGGCGGCTCCGCGCCGCCATTTTACCTCCGCCCGCCGCGGAGGGGCCGTGCGGGACCGGCCCCGCTCCCGCCCCGCTCCGGCTCCGGCCCCCGGTCCTGCCGGGACTGCCGTGCCTGGATACCTCCCAAGGAAACGCTGTGCTTTTGCTTTTTCCTTTTTCCATCTAGCAGATTGCCACTCGCCGCTCTCCCTCCCTGCCCGGCCGGCCTGCTTTTCCTTTTCCTTTTTTTTTTCCTTTTCTTTTCTTCCTTTTCTTTTTTCTTTTTTTTTTTTTTTTCTTTCTCTTTCTTTCTTTTTCCTTTTAATTTTTTAAGTGAATTTTCCACTTCTAAACTGACTCCGCTGGCCTTTGTAACTGGGGGAGAGGAGCAGCAGTGCTCGGCGCTCCCCTCGCCCCAAAGCCCTGCCCTCCTGCAGGCGCAGACCGTCCCCCCCTTTTCCCTTTTTCCGTTTTCCCTTTTCCTTTTTCCCTTTTCCGGGGCGAGGGTTGCGCCGTGGGACCCCTTGGCCGTGGGACCCCGCGGCCCCGGCCCTGGCTCTCGGCATGGATTTAGGCACTCTTTGAAGATTTCTACTTTAAAATCCGCACGGGATTAATGTAACTAGCATTTTTCTGCATCTGATTTGGTTTGGTTTTTTTTTCCCTCTCTCCCTCCATTTCTTTTTTTTTTTTTCCTTAACTATTCCAAACAAAAAGAAAAAAAAAATGGGCGTAATATAAAAATGGTTTAAAAATCAAAGGTAAGTAACTATTATACGTGGCAAGACGCGCCTTTTTGTTTGTTTTTCCTAATTAAAATAATTTTCACTTTTTAAATATAATCTTGTGCCTGGCTATTGATTTATATCAAACAGCAGCGTCCGCTTCCCTTTCATATTTTGTTAGGTGTCGAAAGCAGAAAGTGCTGAGTTAGAAACTCCGGTATCGTCTCGTTGTATTAATATCTGGGCTGCAAACTACCCTTTTTAATACCCAGAAAAATGCTTAAAGTCCTCTTGTCCAGTTCGGTCTAAAACTGAAGAGATACACAAATCCTGACGTCTTAGACTACAATGCTTTTGCCTCCAGGACACTTAATGCCTATTTGTATATGTAGAGACAGTGTTTGAAACCTATAATGCGCAGGACACTGAGTTAAGTGGAGCTTTTCTAGTTTATAAACAATCCGCAAAAAAAGTTTGGAATCGATTTAACCTCTTTTATGTTGGCCTTTTGCACGAGGCACAGCTCCGCATGGCAGGATAAAAAGAAAAAAAAAAGCTTTTCTGGACCACGCCGAAGTCGGTCTGAAACTGGAAGACGGACGCACATCTCTCCGTACGAGAAAGCCTTTGATTATAAATATGGGAAAAGTGTCATGCAACCAGACCCGCTCGAAAAGCCTTCAGAAAAGAACGGGGGGTGAAAGCTTAGCGCATCCTGACGGGCTTTTTAAACGCTATTGATTGGGACAAGCTGTTCAAAACCCCAGTAACAGTTAATCTGCCTGTTAATCAAGCCACTAAGGAGCTCAATGCGAGTTTTATTAGCAACCGGAGAACACAGGCAGCAGAAAGGATCAAAAGCCTACACCCCTGATATTTGTAAAACCGGCCTTTCCCAAAAATATATTTTCAATTACACAGTAATTCGGGGCTTATCAGGGCTCGCTCGCAGCCCCACGCAGATGGCTCCGCAGGCGCTGCCAAAGCCACGAAAGCGAAGGGAGCAGCACCGCGCCGGGGTGCGGGGGTTAAAGAGAACGCCTTAAGGAGGGGTCCCGCTCTCGCCTCTCTCCCATCCCGGACCCTCCTGGCCTCCCGAAACAGCAGCAAAACCTCCACTGGGCAAACCACGAGGAATCGGTGGAGAAACTCCTCGTATTCACGTCTATTGTGTTATTAGGCTGAGGGGGTCGAGGGCTTTTTTTCTTTTAGCTGGCGTATTTGATTTATTGCGGCAAGTTTGCAGGGCATATTTCCCTCTGCCCATCCTTTTGGTAGAACCTCTCATTTAATTGTTAAAAAAAATAAAAAAGGAAAAGTTTAAATAGAGAGATTCGTAATTTGGAGAGCCTGAAAGTTGGATTTCAATTAATTTAATGACCAGAAATACTATTATATCGGCTAAAACCAACATTTGATCATGTCATTTTTTTAATGCAATCCGATTCCTTTATATGTCAGCGAGATATGCATATAAAAGACTATCTGGTCAGAGGTAATTATGTCACAGCTTTTTCTCGGCATGACAGCTGGATAAACACCATCTCCAATAAACATCTCTAATTAGGGAGGAGGATCTGAGATAGATGGTGTTTGATTTATTACTGAAGGAGAATGTCCATTTACCGGTATATTATAGTGAAGCATCACAGGGAGCGTTCCTGCTAACGCACCATGAGGAGTATTTGGAGATGCTCAAAGACAGGTAAGAGGTTATTTTGTTTAGCGTTATTTCGCAGGAAGAAGGGCCTTCCTAGGGTACCTCTCTTTCCCACCGACGCCCTGATTTAGCAGAAGCACCCAGGGCTGGCAAGCCAAGCCTGAGTTCGGGCGCCGAGGGGCGATCGCCTCTGGGCGGCCGGAGCGGGGCAACCGAGCATCCCCGGTGACCGGCGAGCCGCTGGCGGAGAGCGGCTGGGACGCGGCCCCCGACGGCAGCTCCGAGGCTCAGGGATGCACCCGGGGCTCCCTCCCTCAGCCCCTCGGCGGGGCCGTGCGGGCCGGGCCCTCCGTGCGCCGCTCCCGTCCCGTCCGTGCGAGGGGCGCGGTAACCCGCGGCTGCCCCCGCCACCCGAGACGGGTCACGGCGAGGGAGCGGGGCGGGGGGAAGGGGAGGGGGAACTTTGGGAAGCGGCTCCGGCCGCCCCCTCGGCCCCGGGGCGCCCCCTCCGACGGGCGGGCAGCGGCCGGAGCCGCTCCCTCCCACCCCCACCTGTTGTGCGGGGCTCCGGCCCGCTCCCCTCGCCTTCCCCCCGCGGGGAGGGGGTGCCGGGCACCCCGACCCCTCCCGTCGTGGCCGGGGCGAGCGGCCGGGGCCGTGCGGGCTCGTTACCTGTCAGCGGGAGCGGAGGCTCCGGTCGGTGCCGCGGCCGGGAGGGAGGAGGTACCTGGCGGCTCCGGTGGCCAATTTCCACGCGAGAACCTGCCACACAGTTTAAATGTCAATGACAGCAAAAGAGGGGTGCTGCCTTTGCACTAACTTTCCCTTAATATCCACGCCAGCGCCTCCCCCATTGGCTGGGCCGCCCCGGTGACGTCAGGCGGACAGTAGTTAGCTAATGAGACATTTTAGGCGACACGAGAGCCAGCCCGGACACCGCCCGCCCCGTCGGCGGGCACGGCACGGCCCGGTCCGGCCCGGCCCCGCCCCACCCGGGGCTCGGCCGCGGGACGGGGCTCCCTTGGACCGGGGCACCCTCGGGGTCGCTGCATCTTCCCGCTGCCTCCCGGCCCGACGGCTCGCCCCAGCCCAGCCCCGCCGGCAGCCGGGATTATCCCAGGCCGAGCTTTAGGCTGAGCTTTGGCTTCTTCCCCTCTGAAACGTGCTCCGCATCAAGGACGCTCTTGCCCCCCAAAACCTGGCGCAGCCCTGTGGCTCCTCGGGGATGCCGTGGGCCCCGAGCCCTCAGTGCTGCCAGACGGACGGACGGCCGCGGAGCCGCATCCTGCCCTCGCCCTGGCACCTCGGCGGGCTCCCCGTGCGCGCCCGCTCCCATTAGAGCGGCGGGGAGAGGCCCTTATTTGCACACACTTGTCAGGGTAAATAATTCATCGGCAAAGAGGCCCCCCCGCCCGCCCCGCCGGCCGCCGATAGTTTTATTGAACTGCACTTAAATGTTTCATGAACCTGCCCCCGCCTGGGCTGGGGCTGCGGGCTCCATTAGGAGGAGGCTGTGCCGGGGGTGCGGGGACAGCGCTTTGCGGGGCGCTGCTCCCGTTCTGAGGGTCGGGGAGCCACCCTGGGCAGGGATGCTGTCCCTTAGGCGGCCGCGCAAGTCCCGCGTTGTTGGCAGGTAGCGACGGCGCCGGGGGCGCTGCCAGGAAGGGGTTTCGCGGCGCGTTTGGAGCCGCTGCCATTAAGGGGCTTGCGGCTCCCTGCAACCCGGCAGGGTCCTCCAGGGAAGCGTTGGAAACACCACGGCTCCCGCCTGCTTATCTGGCTGTCAATAAAAGGAGATGGCTCCTAAAGCAGGGCCAGGTGCTGCCTCCCCTGCTCTCCAGCGCGCCGCTCTCCAGAAACTGCTCAGGCGTGAAGCCAAGTCTGCTTGGCCAGGCCTCGGCGGAGGCAGGCAAACAGCCCCTCGCCAGCGCCAGAGCGCTCTGTTTGCCTTTTTATCTCCCAAAAAAAAAAAAAAAAAAAAAAAAAAAAATAGAGACAGAAAAAGGGAAGCGAGGCAGGAAGGTGGGGGAGCGTTGGGAGCAGAGTCCGCGTTCGGCCGAGAGGTCGCCTAAAAAGAAAAAAAAATAATTAAATGATAATATTAAAGGATGGGGAGAAAAAGCCCTGCAAAGGCTGCGCGGGGAGGCGGGAGGGACCGCGGGGTCAGCCCGGAGCGGGCGGGGGTGTCCGGGGCAGCGGCCGCCCCCCGCCCCGCCGCGCAGCCGTGCGGAGCCTCCGCGCCCCGCCGCGCAGCTGGGCAGGCTCGGCCAGGGAGCGGTGCCGCTGAAGCGGGGGGGACAAAAAGGGTCTCCCCCGCGCCTCTGTGTCTGTGTGTGTGTGTGTGTGTGTGTCCGCTGGTTGTTGCTCCTGTCGCCGTCGGGTCCGCGACCTTTGCTGAGCCGCGGCTCCGCGGAGCAGCGCGGAGGGAAGCGGGGTCGGTGCGGGCGTCGCTGGGCAGCGGATAGGAGCAGGGGCTCGGCAACGTGTTACAAATTTATAAGCATTATACATATTTGATTTACACTACGTTCCGAAGTTGTGGGCTTTTTCTTTTTTTCTTTTCTTCTTCTTCTTCTTCTTTTTTTTTTTTTTCCCGAGGATGCCCCAAACCCCCGTGTTCACATAGATTGAGCAATTCGCAACACACACTGTAATAATGAGCTTTAATTCTCTATCCAAGCAGAACTTGAGCAATAATAATAAGCACATCAGAACAATTTGTTTACTGTGGCATTGCACAGGCTGCAGGGTCCAAGACTAGCTACAATAAACGGTAAAAACCAAAGGAAAAGCCCTAGAACAGGAAAATTATCGTGATAGAAACGTGGTTTTGGCTTACAAGGAAAGAGGTACTTGACTAGCATTGTAGCTCGGATCTTTTGCCCTTGTCCAAGGTATGTGTTTTTAAATACTTTCTTTTTATTTCCCCCACAAGTTTCTTTGCTTGTCTAACATTTCTCTTTTGCCCCCAGGATTGCGTTTAAACCTCGGTGCAGAAATGTAATTTTGCTCTTGTTTTGTATTGTTGGTTGGTTGGGGTTTCTTGTTTGCTTTTTTTTTTTTTATTATTCTCTCGTCCTGTCGGCTCAGCCCTCTCGCAGTTTGATAGAAACTGAATAGCTCCATCTCTTCGAATAAAAAACACCTGAGTTATCATTGAAATGGCTTTTTGTGTGCTGCCACATAAAGTTGGGAGAGCTTTCCGGCTGTGGTGCGGCTGGCAGCCTGAGAGGCTCTCCTGCGACCTGGTAAACGATGGCACCCACCCTTGTCGGGAGCGCTCGCCCAGAGCGGGCTGAGCCGGCTGGCACGGGCACCCCGCTCTGGGAACCCCCGGCGAGCTCGGAACTTGCTGTAACAGGAGGGATTAGTGCGGGTTTGGGGGCTCGCAGTTAAGATGCTGCAAGAAACTTCTGTGAACTGAAGCGTCCTAAAGACAGAAATTTAGCAGAAAGATAACATTTCCCCTCGCGAAGAACCCCACTGTAGCCGGCTGTGTAATAAGATTGTTATTTTCAGTGTCGTAGCCTCGCTTCTCATCCGAAAAAAAAAAATCAAGGTTAAAAAGACGCTTCTTGCTTTAAAAAAGAGAAACGTATAGCTATAAATCATTTCTTTATACCTTAACTTTGTAGCTGGGTTTTCTCCCCTCTCCCTCTCGCTCCTTTTTTTTTTTTTCCCCGAAGACTCCTAATGCTATTAATTTGTCGAAAACTTTATTCTGGGCTGTCTCGAATTATTTCCCTTCTCTATCCTTTAAAACATTTTCATAATAAGCGTGACTCCGGACAATGTTTGATTTGTTTTTCTCCCCTCATCCCGGTTTAGACTGAGACATTAGCTGAATTCCCTGGGGGTGATTGGATGCAATTCGCTGAAAGTCGACAGGCACGTCCTGGATGTTAGAAATTCACTTTTCCTCAACGTGACAAGGCTGAGTTCGATCTACAATTGTATTTGAAAGGGCAATGAGCGGAAAGATCTCCCATCATTAAAACCTCCCTCTTCTTTAGCAAAATAACAAGATACTTCATTTGCACACAAACACTCAGGGAAAAAAAAGAATCCCCAAACCCCAACCGACCCGCGATAACTCTTTGATAAAACGCTATCTCCGCATAATTTGGGAGGGGGGGGGACCACATATCAAAAGGTATCGGAGGACCCCCAAAGCGCCCATGTGATCAAGTTGACTTTTTACTTTAAATCTTGAATAAGATGTGAGTTGTAACAAGGGGATTTGCACTTACTCCATGACCCTTGTAATTGGATTAAATATGGACTGAGACGTACAAAAACATACCAAGATTGACACCTGCCAACTGGACTTCCTTATGATTGATTGTGATGCTTCGTGCTGGCAACAATAATGAAATAAATTGTATGGATAAAACAGCACATTTGTCATTTCCGTGCCATAAGAGAGGAAGGCAGCGTGTTAGGCAAGCTGTTATCTGACAGGCACGAACAGCAGACACAACTAAAGAGCTAAACAAGGATTCCAGACATTGACAAGACAAATTATAACTTGTCACAACCTTTTTAAATTCAGAAGTTTTCAATTAACATATATATTGCTGTTACATATAAGATCGGGGTGGACTTAAAACACAAACAGGCAGGGACGGAGGGCGGCGGGGGCTGCGGAGCCGCGGCTGCCCCGGCTGCCGGCGGGCGCTGCGCGGAGCCCCGGGAGCCGCCCCGGGAGCCGCCTCTGCCCTCGGGCACGGCTCTGCCGGGGCAGCGGGGCCGAGCCCGTGGTGGTTCCAAGCGCGGAGGGGCCGCAGCGCAGGTAGCGCATCCCCGCATGGGGCTGGAGCGCCGTCCATCGGGCCGGGATGCAGCGGCGGCCGCGGAGTGTCCGGCAGGGAAGCGCTCGGCATTCCCGGCTCCCGGCGGCGATCCGCGGCGCGGGATGGATGCGGAGCAGGCGGCATCTCCGCGCCCCTCCGCGCCCGCGCAGCGCCGCGCTCCCGGCTGCGGGCAGGGCCGGGCAGCGCTCCCGCCTCCTCCGGCCGTCGGGTGTGCGGGGATCCCCCGCCAACGCGGGGGAGGCGGCCCCCGGCACCCCTCGAGGGCAGGGGCAGCGACCCACACCCGGCACCCGCTGCCCCGAGGGGTCCCTGTGACCGCAGCAGGGCCGGGAACAAAGCTGAGGTCCTGCCGAGGTGGGAAGGGTCCCCTGCGGGATGATGCTGGGTGAAGAGGCACGACACACGGGGCACATGGTGGCACAGGGACTTGCGGCTGGGCTGGCCTTTCCAGCGTCACCCGCTGGGGCACTGCTCGGGTTTGGGCCGTCTGGTGCCCGCCGGGTTATTAGTGGGTAAAAAACCAGAGAGGCAGGAGCGGGCTCACCTGAGCACGGCCCCCGCTCCTGTCGTGACCCCCCAAAATGCAAAGGGAAGTGCGGAGCATTTTCCCCCGTGTCGTGGTGAGCTTTCTCCGAGGAGATGCTGACCTGGCCCCGGGAGCAGAAGGAAATGTCTGCTCTGCCTGAAAACCGTCGGGTCCCACTCGAGGGGGGACTCCGACTCTTAAAGAAATATTTTCCACCCCCGTTTCTTTGTTCTGAACAGGATTTTGCCGGGTCCGAGGTGACCGGCAGTAGAAGTGCAGGGGATGTAGCACCGCGGCTTTCCCGGCCATCGCCAGGCACGGAGAAAAGGACTTTTCCCCCCAAAACCCCCAGTCGCAACTTGGGGAAAAAATAACTACTATTCCAAGGCGACCTTTCCATTTGCTGTAATTACTGCCAAACTCATTCCTCTAAATTAAATGCTGCAAGTGATTTGAATCCTCGTAACGCAAAACCCAAGTTCCATCGAATTAGTTGTAGCCTGCCTGCTTTCCCCAGTGACTGCATCTATTAACATTATAATCTCAAACACCATTTTTTATGTAACACTATTGTTAGTAAATCAACTCCTCAGGTCCACAGAGACGCTGACCTCTGTCAATTCAGTGAAAGTGTAATTATCTCCCCGAATCTTGGACAGATTTAAGAGATTACATTTCAACTAAATCTATATCAATGCTAATTTTTTTTTCCAGACTCCAGGTGCTAGGCACTCCGAAATGGTGTTTCTGCCCTGCAGAATGGGTTACAAAGAGGAGAGGGCTTGCTGTGTGGAGGGCCAAAAGAAATGAAGCCCCACATAAAATTACACCTTTTTTTTTTTTTTTTTTTTTGCTACAAAACCTGGTTCTTGTATGGCAAAGTCAAACAAAGCAGCTATGCTAAATTAGCGTTAAATAAAGGCTAGTTTAATGCTCGGTTACAGTCAACTGGTGTATATTTGATGGCTAATTGTCTATCAAAATTAAAGAGAAAAGAACAAATGATTCCTTATAAGAAGGTGTTAAAAGCTTCGACAAAAGGACATTTCACAAATATAATATCTGCGGATGGCGAATTGTCCTTTTGAAGCTTTTTTAATGTACTGAAGGCCTGGGACTCCCTAGATATGAATAATGGGGAGAAACGCGCCCTTTTATTCCGAGAGAGCCTCTTTTAAACCACTCGCTCTAATAAACCGGCGAGGACAATATTCCGGGAGGAACGGGAACCGCGTTGCTGTGATTTCCGACGGCCACTTAAATAAATAATGCCCCGGCAGTAAAAAGGCATTTAAATGTTATTTGGTTTGCGCTTAAAGAGAACCTGAGCGGAGAGCAGCTCTCACTTGCAAATCAACCCCTGCCAGGGTAGCAGGCAGAAAACCAGGGATTTGTAGGGCCGTTTGTAGGATGGGGATGGGGATGGGGATGGGGAGGGATCCTGCCCCGGCTGCCCCGCGGCCAGGCGAGGTGCGGGGCGTTTATTGCTTTATTCAGACGAATGGCTCGGGAAATACTGCACGGGGCGGAGAGCGAGACGAGGGCAGAGAGAGCCGCGAAAAACGAGAGGGAAGAAGTGGCCGAGCCAACCAACCCAACCCTCCCGAGTGAAGTTAATGCGAGAGGATGGCGGCGGGGCAGGCTGAGCCTGGCGGCTCCGCGGGCGCGGAGCTCCGCGCAGGGAGGGAGCGGCCCCGCGCAGGGAGTGCGGGAGAGCCGCAGTATGCAAAAGAGCCCCGGCTAAATCATGCAGCAAGAAGGACAAACCGTCTGGAAAATGGACCCAGGGAGCAGCAAGAATGGACCTTTTTTTTTTTTATCTCTGACAACTTGTGTCCTAAAGAAAGTATCTTGAAGATAATTGAAATGATTACAATTCATCGCTGCCTTACTTTGAGCGGGGACGGTCAAATAATGAAATCTTAGTAATACAGCAAAAATTTAATTTCCATTGCACCACTGCTCGAGGTTTCCCTTGTTCTTTTTCTCTTCCCCCCCCTCCCCTTTCTTTTGCCTAGCGTCCCCTAGAAATTTTGTGCTCGCGCACAGTTCTGCACTTTGTTGCATTATTCATATTTTCGGTGTAATTTCCCATCTCCTCCCACCCTTTTCCTTTAGTAACGGTCTCGGGAACGTCCAGACGTGGGTGTGGGGAATCTTCTGGAAGAAACTATCCCGAGAGGCTGGGGAGGAATCCCCAAACTAAGTCCAGCCAGGCCGGGGTGGGTGCTGAAGCCTGAGAGGAGATTTTGGCCAACTACCCCCTCCCACAACCACCTCCGGCGATGATGAGCAGGGGCTGGGCAGGCACCGTGCTCTGTCTCACCCGGGACAACAGTGACAATTCATTTTCGGAAACTGTCCTGGGACCCAGTCCCTGTGGGTTTTAAAAATTATTATTATTATTGTTGTAATTATTATTATTACTATTATTATTATTGTCACTGTTATTGTTATTATTATTTATTTTGCTAGCATTTTGATATTACGTTTATTATTATTGTTATTGTGGTTTTTTGCTATTTTCACCAGAAAAAAATATTTCCCAGAGGCTGCAGGGTGTCCTAGTGATGCCGGGGGTTTGACTGAGGTGTTTTTTGCCGGGGCTTTGGGCTGGAGGAGGGCACCAGGACTCACCCACGCAGGGAAATGGGATGGGGTCAGGGCGAGCCTGTGCCCCGGTGTCCCCCAGTGTCCCCCCCGGTGTCCCCAGCCCCTGTGGCAGTTGCTGCCCGGGATGCCTGAGCCCCCTCGCAGCCTCTCACCTCGCAGATTGTGCAGGAGGCAGCCCTGCCTTTTAATCCAAGCCAGGGATGGAGCAGGGTACATCCTCAATGCAACTAACTGTTTCTAAAAAAAAGACCATCTGGTAATTGTCTTCCTTTAGATCTTCCCTTAATTATGCTTTTAATTAAAGATGGTTCAAGGCATTGGACCACATGAAGGGCAGTAATTACAAATTACATTACAAACCCAACAGATGTAGCTCTATCTGCTGGGAAAAAGGTACCGGAATAAAATTTGACTAAACTTTAGGATAAATTAATCCGCTGCCTTGAGAACAGAAGCACATTTTTTATTATGCAGACTCTAGCCAGGATTTAAGTTCTCTGTCATGATTGTTTTCATATTTCTTTGACATCTATTGATTTGGAGGCAGCTGCAAGGCTTTGTCACAAGAGAGAAGAGCAGTCACAATATATTAGCTTGATGGCATAACTCGAATATGAGTAGGAAGGATAGAAACATGACAGGGAGCCACGTGACTGAGTGATGGGTCTCCAACAAAATAAAGAAATTAATTTTTAATAAAAAGCTTTAAAAATACCACAGCCAGTGCAACAGCAAGGGGAACGACAGAACTTGTTAATTATCGAGCTTTGGGGCGTCTGAAATTTACCCCTGAAGACCGAGAGGGGACGGGCTTTTAATTCCCAGTCAGGACCGGTGAAGTCCCAAGGAGCAGAGCCCCCGTGCCCCGGGCTGGAGCCCACCCTGCCCTGGCAGCCAGGCCTGGCCTGGGCAGCTCGGGGCACCGCCAGGGCTGGGAATGAGCATCCTGCTCTGCCCGGGGCAAAGCTCCCAGACCCCGAGTGGGGTTTATGCAAAGCAATGCAGAGCTGATAGCCTCTGTAATGAGGGAAGGCAGTGCAGGCTCAAAGATTTCCAGGGGGAATATGGCCCTGCTAATCTGTGGTCACCGATGGCTCTGGATATGCTGCTTAAAATGCATCTTGTGGGGCTGCAGGGATACAGGAGTAAGAACCCTTAAAATGACCTGGCTGGCACGCTGGGAAGAGATCAAGAGGCTGGGTTTTTCACAAGCCCAGTTCTGGTTCAGTGGATAAAGACATCACTGATGATCAAGAGGCTGTTTTTAAGTCTACATCCAGTTCAAAGGATGCGCCTCCCTTGCATTTTGCCAAAATCCTGTGCTAAATGTATAACTGGGAGCTCAAAGTATTTGAGCAGGTTTGGGCAAAGTAACAGAATTTCCCTGTCTGGGGGAGGCTGTTTGCTGAAAGCAGTCATTGAAGTCGGGCTGGGGAGCAGGGACAGTGAGGACTCACATGTCAGACGCTCCATCAGACCATTAAAGAGAAATTAAAGAGAAATTAACTTGGGACGGTTCGTCTCCCCCTCTCCCAGCTCCACCTCTGTGGAAAAAGCACAATAAAAAAAATCCAGGCAGCTCCTGAACGTGGGGGGTGTCTCCCACCTTCAGTGTCTCTTCAAGGTGACACTGGACACGGGAGGCCTTGGGGGTGAGGCTGCTGGGGCTCCCCCTGCGCTGCTCCCCAAAATCCCAGTGACCCCGGAGGCAGCAGCCAGGCCACCCCAAAGGTCAGGCGGAGCACACGAGGGGGTGTAGCACATCTCTGCCCTCCCTCTCACACACAGACACCAGCAGGGATGCTCTTCCTTGCTTTCCAGTGTGCCTGTGCTCAGCCCAGGGACAGAGCAGGGCACCCACACTTTCACACAGCCTCTGCTCACGGTGCTGCGTCTCTCTCCTCCTGAGGCAGCCAGCCCCATGGATGTCTAACTCATTTCCTTACCCACTGCTGGATTTCCTCCTGTGTGGGGTGCAGGAAAGGGAGCAGATCCTTGGCCTCTGCAGGCCCTGGTGTCAGGAAGGGACAGGAAGGGATTATTTGGGCAGAGCTCTCTGAATGCCCCTCGAGCAGCCGACTCAGGGCTCCCAGGAAGGCTGCTGGGATTTAGGATTGCCCAGTGTCAGTGGGTATGGCCACACCACGAGCCCCTGGGCAGCACACCGCAGCTCCTACACTCTCATTTCATTTCAAAATGAGCAAACATAACCCTCCTCTATCTGTAATTTTAGCCCCGTGTTTTGCTATCACTTCCCACTTCCTGCAAGCGACCCTGATGACAAAACCCCATTATTTGAAAAGAGCATAATTTCAGGTTTGAAAATTCCATATGGTATCCAGAAAAACCTGTGTCTACAAGGTAATTGGTGAATGTAAGATTACAGATACTCCTGAAAACTCTTATTGGTTATTTATATAGAACTTTTTGAACATATTTACATATAACCAAAAAACCCTTCTACCCCGAATTGCAATAGTGCTTTTAGATCAGATGGAATATGGGATATAGATTTATTTAAATCTATTAATATCAAATATATATAGTGATACATATATACATATCTATATATATTACTATATAAAAATATATAATATATAATATATAATATATAATATATAATATATAATATATAATATATAATATATAATATACAATATGTAATATACAATATATAATGTATTATATATCTAATTTATATAACACCACAAATATATATATATATATAAAAAAAAAAAATATATATATATATAAATACGTATTTAAATAAACCTAAATCCAGAACATATTTACAGGCTATATAGACAGTGCAAAAATAGAATCTAGATTTTTTGTTATAATTTCTGTGTGATTTAATTGCTCTGCCCACGGCCCCGTGTGTCTCCATTCAGATAGGATGCAACATGTTACCAAACAAATGTTTCTTTGTGAAATATGTGAAAGACTACAGATGTTTCCCTGATCTGCTGGGTAAATCTCAAAGCCTTTTTGGTGACGTGGTCTGCACTTGTTTACACAGCAAGTGAGCAAGTGAGGCGTGCTTTACCCTGAGCTGCAAGGCTTGCCAGATCTGAAGCTAAAGCCATACATACAGCCCTGGCTTTCACAGGTCTGATCCAAGGCTTGCTGATGGGATGGACAAATTCCCAGGTCCACGTGATGTGGCCACTGGACTGAAACCACAGCTCACACCGTGCATGGTGATGTTTGTGTCAACAACTGAACACCACAGGTTTTCTTCCTATGCTTCTTCTGCCATCTGTACAAAGCACATTTTTCTCCGTGTTACGGCCTAAAATATTTCTTGAAAAACGAGAGTCCTTATGGCTGTTTTGTGCAGAGAATGTGCAGTTTGCTGAATTAATGACGTGTTTCTGGTGCGCTGGGTAGGGGCTGGAAGCAGAGAGCAGCTGAAGTGTGTGAGGATTCTGTGTCTTTAACAGCGCCTCTCGCTATCCACGTGAGAATCCTGTCTCATGCAGCACTGATGGAGCATAAACTCACAGCTCCAGAGGTGTGGAGTAGATGCAATCGTGTTTTTGGAGCTTATTTCTCGGAGTTTCTCTGAGCTGATGCTGTCTGTGGAGGGTCATGAGTTGGGAATGTCTGTGTGAGTCTCAGCAGCCAAGCCCAGCCCTGCAGGTCAGTCTAAGGGACCAGAAAATCCTCCTGTAAGGCTGCCACATGAAGCCACGTTTTCAAAATGTGTCTGGGTGGAATGTTGTGGTTTTTCTCTGGTTTTACAGGCACATTGTCTCGATTACAAATTGTCCTTGCAAACAAAGGGTGAGAAAATACTCACTCCAAGCAGAACAGAAGCAAATTTAACAGTTCCAAAAAGCACTGACAATTACTTTCCTGGGCATGGTGATACCACGTTTTTAGGTGTAATATTTTGTAGTTCAGCCCTTGTTAGATGTTCATGGAAGTCACACTGTGTTCAGGGCATAACTTCCTCAGTGGTAGCAAATTCATCAGTAGTGGGTCAGATTCCACAGGCTTTACTTGGAGACTGGAAATCTGCCTGTTCTGCACCTCTACCAGCAGGGTTTGGGAACAGATGAAAATCTGGGGAAAAGAAGAATATATACTGATAGTCTTCTTACAATAAATGGGAAAGCTTGGGTAAAAGAAAAATATATACTGATTCATTCTTCTTACAATAAGTGGGGAAAGCTTGAAGCTGCTGTGTCATTTGGGATGGCAGAAATAGCCCCTGATGACAATATTCAGGGTTTTTCTGGGAATTCCCAGTAACACCAGCTCATATCTATTACATGGTTTTCCATGTGACACCCAAATACCTCCCTGATCTGTGGGTGCATGAAACCTTATAGACCGGATGAAATATGAACATTTATTTATTGTCCTAATTTATTTTTTTCCCTGATTGGTCAAAAAATGAGAAGTTGGAATTTTTATTAGGAATTTCTCCCTATTTTCTTTAGCAAATAACCCAGTTGTTCTTAGCCAGTGAGTAGCAAACCTTTGCTGGTAAACATTTGCAGTGCATTGAAGGGGAGTTACATAAAACACTTCATGGGTGTGGGTGTGCACATTTGAAGGACCCTAAATGTGTGCATTCACACACCTACAGCCATGGCCCCTCAGCTTTCTGTCTCTCTCAGAAACAGAATCTCCCATTTTGTTACAAGGGCACATTTATCTGTTTATAACCTGCTTTGGGGCAAGCATGTCAAAGGGATAAGGCACACATGTGAATTCCAGATAAAGATCCATCAGGACAGGAATTTTTCTGTATGTCCATTCTTACAAACAAGATTTACTGATTGGCACTGAGAGCCAAATGCTTCCTTCACATCCCCAGGTCACCAAGCCCCACCAGGAACAATGCAAGTGGATTCCAAAACAAGGAAAATTTGGAGCAAAGTGGGAAAGCTGGCAAATATTGAAACTGTTTGCCTTTTCTTGTCTTAGGGAAAAAAAATAAATTAAAATGTTGGTATGTCTGCAATTGTCTGGCTGCTAATTAGTGGTGTGCACCACAGTAGGGTTTGGAAGGACCCACACATGGAGCTGAGCCTGCCCAGCTGGGCAGCAGCAAAGCTCCCTCTGCTTGCATTGACTCTTACACGGCATCCCCAATGAAATCACAAATCCAAAAGCAAATCCTGCCACTCAGGGACAATGTATAGATTTGCCACAGTCCTTGGAGGACTGACAATCCTAAAATCAATGGCTGGATTACCCTGATCCTTGTCTGTAGATGCCTCATCTGCAATAGATAAAGTATTGATAGGTTGCTTCATTTCCTGAAGCATTTTGGATCTCGATGTGGGGAGGCACAGTGGAGCAATAATTGCATTTTCTGGTGTGAGAAACAGCTTCTTAAGGAAGCCAAAGCCAAGGCATTTGATGGGCTGTGAATTGCTTCTGCCTTCTGCCACATGTCTGAGCATACATTTGATTACAATATTGCTGTGCTCCACATTTTTGCAATAGCCACAACGCATTGCTGATTCAAGCACTGGCATGCAGGGACGTGTACATATGTGAGAGACTGTGTGTGTGTGTGTGTGTGTGTGGAGACAGGGAGATGGTCTTCCCTGGAGATGTGCATGTCAAGTATTTGGTGCTGCTTTTACACCACCCAAATCTCCAGGTACACATCCCCAGCTATTACTAAACAGTGGGATGTGAAAATCCCCTGAATAGTCAGATTAGTGGGACTATTGGGACATTAAAAAATCAGAACTCTAATATTTTGTGTTACATTTTATAAGCTGTAGGACTTTACCAGTAATAGTGGGAGGCTGGGAGTAAAGGGTGTAAATTTCTTGTAGCTCAGATATTGTTAATTACAGAGAGTTAGAGGATGCAGAGCTACACACATCAAACACAGACCTGTATTGATTTAATAATATGTGATGATTGCTGACCATGTCTGGCAGAAGTGGAATTACATAAAACATAAAGCCAGATTTACCCCTAGATGTGGAAATCAGGAGAAAGCTCAGTCTCCCCGAGGCCGATGGAAGTTTACCCGCTGCCCTTCCCTTTCCCGTCTGCTGCTTTCTGCAGATGTCACTTCTTCCACCCACAGGCTGCAGGTAACAGGGGAGAGATAGCACTCAGATATTGCAGATTCTGCACTTGCATGTCCAGGTTTTACAGACAATAGTGTGTTTTTCTAAGGTTTGTTTTTTTTTTTTTTCATGAAGTCCCTGCATCCCGCATGATTTGTCTATGAGTCACATTCTGAATCCCCCTATTCAAACAAAAATCTCCCTTTTGCTGTCTGATTTTGACTAACAGCCATAACATCCTCAGATGGTTGTTTCAGAATCTGCTGCACTGTTTGTGCACACACACACAGAGCTTGCATTCATAAATAAGTGTGTTAAATTCATGAGGGTGCAGTGGAAGACCAGATGTATCAGTAGGTGTTGAAATTCTTAGATAATAGGGAATTTAGAGCAGTTTTATTGATTTTTTTCCCCTGGTCTTTAGCCATGCTCTTAGTGATGTTTACTGCACATAGGCATGTTCTTTGCATGTTTGGAGGAGTAAATTAAGCATCTGTGTTGCATGCACATCTCTTGGAGCCTGTGCCTGAAGTAAGATTAAAAAAAGGAGCTAAAGTTAAGGGAATATTGAATTCTCCTTAAAAATACCCAAAGAATGAAGCTGATACAAATAATGTGCTTTATAGTAAATAGACAGAACCAAATGAACTACTTTTAAATACCACTCTGGCTGTTTCACTTTGAGTCAAACCAGTGGAAAAAGCCGTGGTGAAGGGAGGAACCATCAGTGAGGAAGAATAGACGTTACGGGAGAGTAAAGTGTAATGAGAAGAAACCCAATATTGACAGATCATGTAGAGCAGAAGGAGATGGGCTAGAAAAACGCAGTCAAACACAGACAGAAATATGCTGTTTAGCAGGAGGGAGCAGCCACAGAAGCCAGCTCCACTTTGTGTGATCTGCCCTTCCCTACAAGGCAAGGGGAGCTCTCTGAAGTGTGGAAAACTTTCCAGAGCCCCAAATCCTCGAGGGGGAAGGACACGGAGGGGACAAAAGCAGAGCCACCCATGGGCTCTGAGCCATGTTCAGCCCTCCACACTGGCTCCTTCTGGGCATGGAGGTGCTCAGGTTGTGGCACCAAACCCCCAGTTTTCAAGGATGGCCCAGCCAGGCTTTAAGGCCATTTATTTTGTGATTTGTCCCTGGTGCAGACAGGGTTTCTGGAGTGTGGTCATGGTCTTTGAGGGGGCCTTGTACAAATTCTGCTCCTAGAAATATTCCTTTTCTGCTTCTGCAAGGGATTTCCTGGGGTTCTGCATTTCCCTGCTGAGGGTCCCCCTGGATCTTTACAGGCTCAGGAGTCTGGGCTTAATTTTAAAGCAATGTCCAGGAGTGGAACTGATTTTTGATTAAGGAAAAAACGAATGAATAAACTGTTGTGGCAACAACAGAGCAACACAGCCCTTGCATTAGAGAGCTTAGAAATAAATTGGCCATAATCTAAATTGGCCTAACCTAAATTGGTTAGGCTTGACATGCTGTTTTGCAAATGGCTTTGGTCTTGTGTTGCACAAAACAATTTTATTTTACTGATATGAGATACTCCAAAGTAACAAAGATTCTCTGAGTATCTGGCATTTGCTTAATACTAGTGATTTGTGTTGATTGTGTGCACTCTGTATTTTACCACTATTCAGCCACCTCTAAATCAATCACCTGAGGAAATTCATTGAAAAAACTGCAGAAATGCATTTCTGAGCACAAAGCTCTCACGCAGTAGAACACTGAAGTTTTACTAAGTGGGTTTCACCTCCGGAGCAGAACACTGAAAACACTAATTTTTCACATTTTTAATTATATTTTATTGCCCAGCAAGGCATATCCACAGATATCCTCAGGTATATTGGGAGCTGGTGTGGTGGCAGAGCAGGTCTGCCCCTGTGGGTCACTAAACTGGACGTGCAAGCAGTAGCTGGGGGACAGCAGCAGTTTATTTAGGCTGCTTCAGTGCAGCTCAGACATAGCAAAAAACCTCTTCCAGCTTATGCATAAATTGCAAAAATACAGAAAAATACTCTTCTGGCAGCAGCTGCTTCCCAGCCATTAACACCATGGCCACAGTGGTTCTGAAAGGCTCTTTGGCTGTGGGTTCAAAATATGGGTTAAAAGGTAGAAAAATGCAGTGTTAAATAGCACAGCTGTACTCTCCCAAGCACACACCAAGGCATCAAACACAGGAAAATACAGCATTACACTCCAAGATTATTTTTTTTTTGTCCAGACAAGAAGGTGTTTGTAAATACTCAGTGTCCAGGAGCTGTTTGAAATTCTCGTGCCAAATTTTCAGAGATTTTGTGTGCCAGCATGGGAAGAGGCTCTGGGTCAGGGTCTGTTTGCTCTTGCAAGCTGCTAAGCACTGGCAATTTTCATTTGTTGTGAAAGCTTGACATATATATATATCTATAAAACATTTATAAAAATGTAATGGAGAAAAGGAAGAGCCCAAGTGCTGTCTGAAAATTGCAAGTGATTTCCTATTTCCACTTGTATCTGCAGAATATTATCAAAATGGGAGCTGCACAGTGCAATAGCAGAGGGAGTCAGTCTTTGGGATCTTAGATTCATGATTTCCTCTGACAACAAGAAAATCTACCCACACTTCCAGCTTTAGGAAGAGTCGATGTAAGCACAGGAATCCCCACCAGTCTCTGCCCTGAAATCAAGTTCTTAACTTTAGGATCACTTTTATTTGAGTTTCTTACACTTCAGCAAAATGCAGAGAGCTTGACAAATTCATTCTGCAAGAGAAAGTGTGCTGTAACTTGCTTGCTTTCTCGGTTTAAAATGGAGATGCAGTGCAAAGCATTCTTTAAAAAAATAATTATTTTTCACTGCAGTTAAACTAAATTTTAGAGGGACTGGCACACCATGGTATACACTGGTAGATATTAGCATTGGTGAATAAGCGGTGCTGTTAAAAAACCTTTTGCACATTTCAGGTGCACTTTAGTTGTTTGAGCTCACAGATTTTGTCTTCTCAGGCAAGCAAAATGATTTTATTTTGCAGAAAAGGTTTTTTGTTTTTATTGCAAATTTTCAACTAGTGTTTGAACAACAAGAAATTATTATTAGAAACGAATGCATTCTGGCAGGACCCTGAAATTATAAGTATGCATTGAAGTGGATTGTTCAGCTTAATCTCCAGGATCTTTGACTTCACTAAGTAGGTCAGACCAGCAGTGAATGCAGATGCCATAAGACATGGTTAAAAATCTAAGCAAAAATACAGGAAATGAGCTATCCCCGAAGTCAGCAGCTCAAAGGATATTAAAAACCCCTCAAACCTCTCCTCGGGTGAGAAATTATATTTGCAGATGCTCTGTGTACAATTTTCTTTAAAAAACACCTTCTCAGGGACAGCTGCTGGTGGCAGAGGCAGTCTGAGGAGAAATGAGATTACACACGAGTTCAGCAGGAGCCTGTCCTTGTTTTGCAGAGGTGTGCAGACAGTGGGACAGCTCGGGCAGGACAGACTCCTGTCCTCGGAATCCACCCCGAGCTGCAGATCTGCTCTTGGACAGCAGGAGCCACCCCAGGCATCCCGGGAAAAGGGTCTGGCTCAGGATGCCACACGCACCGAGGGGCTTCACAGAAAGGGATTTTCTGTGCTGGTGCTGCACAAAAAGATCCCAAAAATACCCTGTGCCTTCTGCCAGGGCTTTGGGTTGTGGCAACTGAGGTGGGGTCTGGGGATGTGCCCAGCCTGGGAGGGGACAGAAGTCACAGCCTCGGGGACAGGGTGTGCCCAGGGCTGGCATGTGCCAGGATGTGCCCAGGGCTGGCATGTGCCATGACGTGGCTGAGAGCAGGAGCTGCCCAGGGGCAGGGCTGGGGCTGGCAGGGGGAAAGAGCCATGCCAGAGTCACCGAGGTGTCCCCAGGTCACCTCGGCCTGCCAGCCCTCACCCCGGGCACAGGGGTGCAGCCTGGAACTTTCCCTGGGAGTTCCTGGGCGCTGCAAGGTGACATCTGAGCAGGTGGCACCAGGTGGGGAACAAGAGGGTGGTGCCAGGAATTAACGTGCACAAATAATTTGTAAAGAGGCTTGGGCCGTGGGGCTGCTGATTGAAACGTGCAGAGGGTCTGGGCAGGGAGAGAAGGGCAGGGAGAAATCGGCAGGGAAAAAAGGGCGGGGAGAAAGGGGCCTGGGGACATGGCACTGTCACAACTGCTGCCTTCTGAAAGGGTTCATCGGTGCAAAGACAGTAAAAATAGCACATTTAGGGGTTCCCTCTGCCCCCACTTTTGGGGGTTTCCTTTCCAGTAGGAGGCACTGGAAATGGGTATCTGAAGGAAAGCCCACAGAGCAACCTGACCCTGGGAGCCAGATCCCAAAGTGCAGCGAGCATCACCTGCTCCTTGGGAAGATGTCACCCTGATCCAGCATGGAGCCCAGGCTGTCACCCTGATCCAGCATGGAGCCCAGACTGTCCCCCTGGCCCTGGACAGAGCCCGGGTGGTCACCCTGAGCCAGCATGGAGCCCAGATTGTCACCCTGGCCCGGGATAGATCCCAGGCTGTCACCCTGACCCGGGATAGAGCCCAGGCTGTCACCCTACCCTGGGATAGAGCCCAGGCTGTCACCCTGGCCCGGGATAGATCCCAGGCTGTCACCCTGGCCCGGGACAGATCTCAGGCTGTCACCCTATCCTGGGATAGAGCCCAGGCTGCCACCCTGTGCCAGGATAGATCCCAGGCTGTCACCCTGTGCCAGGATAGATCCCAGGCTGTCCCCCTGTCCCGGGATAGAGCCCAGGCTGTCACCCTGACCCGGGATAGATCCCAGGCTGTCACCCTGGCCCGGGATAGATCCCAGGCTGTCCCCCTGTCCCGGGATAGAGCCCAGGCTGTCACCCTGGCCCGGGATAGAGCCCAGGCTGTCACCCTGACCCGGGATAGAGCCCAGGCTGTCACCCTGATCCAGCATGGAGCCCAGGCTGTCACCCTGTGCCAGGATAGATCCCAGGTTGTCACCCTGTGCCGGGATAGATCCCAGGCTGTCACCCTGGCCCGGGATAGAGCCCAGGCTGTCACCCTGATCCAGCATGGAGCCCAGGCTGTCACCCTGGCCCGGGATAGATCCCAGGCTGTCACCCTGGCCCGGGATAGAGCCCAGGCTGTCACCCTGGCCCGGGATAGATCCCAGGCTGTCACCCTGCCCTGGGATAGAGCCCAGGCTGTCACCCTGGCCCGGGATAGAGCCCAGGCTGTCACCCTGGCTCGCTCCCGCTGCCGCCTGCCAAGCCAGCGGCACAGGGGAGCCAGGGGATAATGCACCGCATTGTGCTCTCGCAGCACCTTTTCCCCTTCCACAATCTCGCCATTGTGCGCCTTTTATCGCTGTTAAACTCCCGATGAACATCAAAAGGGAGAGAAGTTCATCAAAACAGGGGTGAAACAAAGGGCTTTGGAGGCTGGGGCGGAAAGGTTGGCGGTGGGCACATCCCAGCCCCGGTGAGGCTGTTCCGAGCCCGCACTTGTTGCGGGAGCGGCTGGAGCTCATCCCTGCCCCGCTCCCGGCGCGTCCCGATGCAGCCAGCCCGGGAGAGCGCATCCTTTATTCATAGCAGCGAAACATAAATACTGAATGCTGCTTGCTAATGAAGGGCCGGCTCTCTAATGGCAGCTGGGAGGGCTTTGGTTTTCCCCAGGAATAAACGCTGGGAACTCAAATAACCGGGAATAGTTTTGCAATTCGCGGTTGTGTTAATAAGGTACAAACCGTGCAAAATGCACCGGCCCCGGGAGAATTGTGAATTCTGGTTGCAGCTCATGCACAAGCTCTTTTTTTCCCTTTTTTTTTCTTTTTTTTTTTTGACTAAAAAGCACAAAAAGACCTAGTGGGAGATGTGGTGAGGGTAGGGCTGGTTATGAGATTAGCATTTTTTTTGCCAGGGGAAGGCAGAGTGGGTCTCCTTAGGAAGATGTGCATTAGCTAAAGCCACGTTCCAAGAATGAGCCCGAGGTCTGCTCCAAAGTCCCTGACACCTGGGACAAAAACCAGTTGCTGATGTCAGTGGCATTTTGATCTCAGAACAAAATATTTATTATTTACTCAATTACTTAACTTTCCCCCTTAAATTATAATTTTTTTTTTTTTTTTTTTTTTGGCTAAGGCAAGTTTAGATCTTCCCATTTCCCATTCAGTAGCTGCTCCAGTCCAGTGGCAGAAAACACAACAAAGGTGAACAGAAATTCCGAAATGTTTCAGCCTGCAGTGACTGTTTTTCACCCACAGTCTTGGAGGAAAAAAAGAAGACTTTTTTTCAAACATCTGTGGAGAAATACACTGATTGTGGATTGCAAGAACTAGATCACAGAAAAGAAAGAGAATGTCTCCTATTTCCCAGTCTTGCAATCACAGAGCATACCAAATTCCAGCTGAGGTGGTGCTCGTTTTGTGCCAGAGAGACAGCACATGGCACAAAGCAAATCTCATTCCCAGCTCCAGATAAAAATTTGTTACCACAGGCTTACATGGGGATTGATTTACTCAACCCAAAAGTGGAGGCCTGAGGATGATGGGATGTAAGGTCTGTTTTGGTGGGTAGTGTTTTCTCTATTAAAATAAGGTGAAAGGTTTTGTAGGGAGAGTGACACCTTTATCCTAAAAAAACCAGCCCTGCTATTAGTAGGCAGGAAAATGGAAAACAGCAAATATAAATAAATATCAGAGAAAGGGAAAAAAATCCTCTTAAAATCTTGTGAGATCAAGGCCAGCCATGCCCTCTCGACCACCTTATTTTTAGAAGTGGCCCATGCAGGGAATATAATGCCAAAGAAATCCATGGCTGGGGTATTAGGTGGTGTGATCCAGACAAAGGACATTTTTCTAAGTCCATATAATGCTGAACACAAAGATAATCTCCAGCTACAGCTAGGCCTGCAGGTTGCTATAAAACCCCCAAGAAAGACTCTGCAAGAAGGGGTAAACAATTAACACAAATTTTAAATCAATGCGCTGTCACCTTAATAGCCAGCGAAGTCAGCTAAGACGGGTGTAATATGATGAGACAGTTTAATTCTTGTTATGACATTAGCTGCAGACTTTTACAACAGCTGAAAATGCTGGAGTGAGAAGAGTTTCCAATTATCACCGAGCTCCAATACACAACTCTGGATTAGGCTGAGGCATGAACAAGGGCTCCTCAGCCTGGAAAACAACACGGAGCAGAGGCTGCAGAAGTTTCCGAAATCCCGTGAAGATATTCTCTCTTCTTCCCCCTTGCTGATACCTTTTCACCTCCTGAAAAGGTTTATTTCAGATAAAATAAGCCCATTTTTAAGAGCCTTGCTGTGAAACCAGCTCCTAAGCTGTGTGTGCTACAGTATGATACACCATAAATCCCCACATCCAAGGAGGTGAACTGAACCAACCTGAAACGATTCTGTTTTCCCAGCATTAAGCTTCAAAAAAAATTAAAAGTCACCCAGGCTTGAAGGCAGATAGACAGGTAATAAGCCATGACAGCACTTCACGGGAATCCACAGGAATAGGCAAGCAGGTCTGGGTGTCAGCCATATAAAAAAATAGGATCATCAGAGCCAGAGCTCCGAATAATGCCGCCAAGTGTGAGCATGTCCAGGGTAAAGGCAAGCGGGCTGTGAACAGGAGCCCCAGGCAGTGGCGAGTTTAGCTGAGGGCCTGGGGAGGCTGGGGAGGCTGCACCCCTTCCCCAGAGAAGGGCTGAGAGCCTGGAAATGCAAATCCCTGAGCTGGGAATTCCGGGCTGCAATTCCCACACCAGCAAGGAGGTTCTCCTTTGGGGTAACGCAGCTGCGCTCACCGGCTGGGGACTTGGTTTTCATGGTTTGGGGGGCATCTGCCCCAGTTTTATTCCATTGTGTTTGAACTGGTTTTGAACTGCTTTTGTGCTGCTGTCTTTCTTTCTTTCTTTTCTTTCTTTTCTTTCTTTCTCTTCTTTCCCTTCCCTTCCTTCCTTCCTTCCTTCCTTCCTTCCTTCCTTCCTTCCTTCCTTCCTTCCTTCCTTCCTTCCTTCCTTCCTTCCTTCCTTCCTTCCTTCCTTCCTTCCTTCCTTCCTTCCTTCCTTCCTTCCTTCCTTCCTTCCTTCCTTCCTTCCTTCCTTCCTTCCTTCCTTCCTTCCTTCCTTCCTTCCTTCCTTCCTTCCTTCCTTCCTTCCTTCCTTCCTTCCTTCCTTCCTTCCTTCCTTCCTTCCTTCCTTCCTTCCTTCCTTCCTTCCTTCCTTCCTTCCTTCCTTCCTTCCTTCCTTCCTTCCTTCCTTCCTTCCTTCCTTCCTTCCTTCCTTCCTTCCTTTTTAATTTTACATATATATATATATATATATTTGTGATTCCCTCAAGAACAGCACTCCTCCTGGACCTCACCTACACAGGAAAATTTGTCATAACAAACCATCCACCTCTCCCAGAGCTTTTACCCAACTCTTATTTCCCACTGCAAATGTGGGAAGTAGCTGGGTGGTTTGAAACAGCGACTTTTTAATCCAAACCTGTCCCATTTTGTGTCACTCTTGTCACATCGCTCTGCCTTTTTTAAATATTGCTTTTGGAAAAAATCGGGTCACTGTTTCCTGTTCAGATCATAAGGAGAGAAATCTTTTTGTCAGGCTTCTCCTGGTACAATCCTTCTGGGTTTCCTCCATGTTATTTCTCATAGCTTGGAATATACTTTGGAAAGGAAAAAACCAGACTGGTAAGAGGATAACTGGGAAAAGCCTGGAGCTGGAAAATGTCTTTGCTGAAAAATAAGTTCTAATTCACTAAAAGGCCTTCTCCACTCTCGTGAAAGCCCCATGAGTGCACCACATGGACTGATTACATCCCAGAAGTCCCCCTTGCTTCCAGGTTGGGTAAGGCCTTTGCTTTAAAGTAAGTCATCTCTCTCTAAAATGCTTTTCCCCATTCTTTTAAAAGCCCTGTGAGTGTTTGCAGGAGTCACCCTGGGTAGCCTGGACTGCAGGGAGCAGCAGGGGTCCCACAGCAGGCAGGGAAAGAGAGGATGTCACAGAGGGAGAAAAGCTGGCACTCCACTCAAAGCCCCCAAATCCTAACAGGAGAGATCTGCCTGAAGTCTGTTTTTTCCCCTGTTCCATGCTCTTTATTTGGCAACTCATTTTTTAAAAAGGTTGAGCTGAAAAGTTGCTGTGTCATCCAGCACCTTATTCTGCATGGTAAGGTAGGATAATTCCTCATTGAAATGGTTGGCTTCCAACCTCCTCCCCTCCCTGGTGGATGAATAAATAAACAAATACACTCAAATGTGTCCTGGATATGCTTTCTCTGCCATTTCCCAAGCAGAGAGGGAAGCTCTGGGTCTGGCACGCAGCACCAGGGGCTAAAGGGCAGCTGAGGGGTGGCTGTGGGGTGGCACTGAGGGACATCCTGGGGACACCTGTACCCCTTGCAGGTGATAAAACACTCCTGACCTGCCTGGATGTGTGCTCAGCCCCTCCAGGTGCTGTCCCCCTGCCCTGGTGCCACCTGCCAAGCTCCTTGTTCAGGATCTCACTGGCTGTCTGCTCCTCTCCCAGAAATTCACCCCCAGCTTTTTTACTCCACGATGCCAAATCCCCAGAGAGAAAAAGAGATTTCATGCCTTTATATGGAACTGCAAACCTGTATTAAAGCCTCCAAAGATGTTTTTATCAAAAAATCTCGATGGCTGCCAACTTCCCTAAATCCCAAACTATCATTACACATTTAGTCTTAGACAGGGGATTTTTCTGGATCTTCCCTCCTGACCCAGTGATAACGCCAAGTTGGTTTGAGATTGAAGATTCATTTATCTCTCCTTGGCAATTATCTCTATTACTGCCCACAATCCTTCCCAATCTTTTTAAACAACATCCTGCTATTAAAGCCACTTGGCAAGCATTTAAAGCCCTGGGATAAGTTAACCATGCACAAAATATCCCACTTGGGGAAGGATCCAGCTATAAAAATAAATGGTTTACGTTCCGAGGGCCACGGTTCAGGATGGGCATTCTTCATTTGTGAAGAGAGGTCATCATTGCTGACAATAAAATTATGTAGGACCTGATCCTCCCCCACTGAGCTCAATAGCAAAATCCCTCCTGGTTTCAATGGTGTTTTCCGGGGTCAGCCGCCGGGAAAGCCGACATTCCACAAAGTTGCTGAAAATCTATAATTGGATATATTAAGAGAGCTTTCAAAGAGATGTCAGATTTGGAGGCTTAGTGTAAACTGTGCTGCAGAGGGGATCATTTAGTATAGCCCAATCAATAAAGCTTTTTTTTATTTTTTATTATTTTTTTTCCAGCCTTACTTTTCTGCTTGATCCCCGATGACGGAAAAGCTGAGCTCTGGACACTCACTGTGGGCACAGAAAGAAGGGCTGGGAGCTTGGGCCACCCTCTGGGGACAAAGATCCTGCCAAGAGAGCTGGTGGGAGCTGTGAGGGGTGCAGTCCTGCGAGTGTTTGATCCAGTGGCTTTGCTCACACCACGGAGGTAACTCGTGCGTGTAAGTGCTGGGATACCGAGCCCTTATTTTCATGGTGTTGCTGGTTTCCTGTCACAACACATCTCTTTGGGAGATATGATTGAGAGTTTTGATGAGTTTTGCTGTGCTTTACGTGCCTATATTTAGTAAAATGCAGCTTGGTTTGTTTCTTTGGAATGAGATGTGGATTTTTCCCCCCAATGCGTTTTTTTAAAGCTCACGAGCTGTACTTCAAAGTGTTCTTTAACGCTGCTTTGGAAATGCTCACTGGTAGCTCTTTAGGAGCTGGAAATCTTCCATTTCTACTTACATGGTGCTTTTCTGGCTGATGAGCATCCTTCTTCCCTTTGGTTCTCACACAGAGAAAGGGACACTTGGCAGGTGGCAGCAGTGCCAGGCAGGGCAGGCACAGGGATGCAGCCTCAGGACGTGGATGCTGATGTGCCTGAGGGGTCTTGGGGAAGGGACACTCCAGGAAGCTCCAGATCACCTCACCCTTGCAGCAGCCTCATTTGTAAACCTGTGTGGGCCATCTCCCCTCCAGTGTCCCCCTGCCATCTGCCCTGGGTGGGGACAGGGAAACGCTCACAGGTGACGCTGCCATTGGGAACTGCTGCAGTGGTTCAGTCACACTTTCCCACTGCTTCTCTTTCCCAGCCCTCCACAGCCACAAAGCTTGCTCCTCCTCCTCCCTGGAGAGCTTGATTGGTTTTTTCCCTTTCCTTTTCAGTAAAAGCTGAAATTCAGTGGAAGCTGATGAAGCCACCATGGAGAAATGCTGGTTCACCACACTGGCTAGTACTAGCTTGGTCTGGCTCCAGCTCCGGGATGTTCAGCCTACAGACACAGGAATGAAAAGAAATATTCTAAAAAGGATGAGTCAGCTGGAGGCCAGTGGGGAGAGCGCGCAGGATCTGACTGGAATTTAAAAAGTTATGAGGCTCCATGTTGTTTTGAGCCCTGCCAGAGGAGAAACTCAAACTTGGGAAATGCTTTGTCATCTGGCATAATTATGTCACTTTGTTGATTAGCTGGTAGACCCTTTTCAAAATGCTTTTAGACAATAGTAAGTTCATGAAATAGAAAAACTTCCTGCTGACACCCCCAACAAGGGCCTGCTTTACATGTTATTGAAAAGTGTCTTCCCCAGAACCCCACCAGAGTCTTGAACAGCCATGAAAATATTTTTTTAGCATGTATTAGATGACTTACCCATTAAAACAGTTGAGGTATCTTCACACCTTCACTTCTGTGCTGTAAGCTGGATGTGAGCTGTGAGTACACCCACACTGGCAGTGCAACTGAGGTTCAGCTTTTCTATTTTTCACATTCTGTGCTGCTTTAGTGGGTGGGTCTGAGCTTCACATGAGGGGATGGTGAGCTCTGTGCACAGAGCAGGGAGACAAAACAATTCCTGCTCCAGCTGGGCACCAAGGACAAATGATCCCAATCTCAGCCCAAGAGCACAAACAGCGTGGGCTGGAGAGAGAAAAACAAGCAGGGTGGGACTGCATGGGCTAAAGCTGGAATGGGACAATGAAGTGCAAGATGCAAATGGAGCAGAGCTGATCCAAGGCAGAGAGCCCGGGAGCGCTGGTGCATTTTGGGGCCATTTTGGTTGATCTTGGGTGCAGCCCTGGCTGGGCTCTGGTGCTGCCCAAGGTGGGTCCATGGAGGAGATGCTTTGAATCAATCCCTGCTTGATTCTTTAGCTCTGCCCAGCCTTTGCTCTAGGTCAGCCCAGAACAGAGCTTGTCGTTGAAGCCATCACAACCTGGATTTCTCTGCTCAATTTTCTGTGTGTTTGCACCAACTGGGACACCAGCAGATTTGTGTGAAGCTCCTCCCCTCACTCCTCCAGCCAGGTACCAGCACATCCTCCCTGGCTTCTCTGGGAAGCAGTGCCCAGCATATGTATAATTTGTGAGGCACATAACTTCTAAAGATTTGAAGCTTTGGCCATAAGGCTCTTTGAATAAATGATGTCAGAATTACTTCTAATTGTTGTGTGGAAATTTACACATCCCATTCCTCCCCTACAAAGGGTGATCCACCCAGTCTTACTTCCCAGACTGCTCAGACTGGTGGGGAGAGTCTGTGCTCCTTTCTGGAGCATCTCCAAGCAGAGTGTTGGGAAGGAAATGCTGCTGCCAGGCTGTGACTGGCCATCCTTTACAACTGCACTCTGTCTGCCTTCCCTGCATTCCTCCACCTTTCCTTCCATCAAACCTGGTCATTCCCACAGATGCTGACCCAAACTGTGGGACTGGCCATGGAAAAGAAAGATCCCTCTCCCACGTGTGGATAAATGAGCCACCAGTCCAAGCAGACTAAACCAGAACAGGAAATTTCCCTGAGGGATTCCCTGAGGGATAGCAAAAGGCCTGAGGTGGGCTCAGAGCCATCAGCAGCTTTCACCATGGGCCAATTGAGGTCCTTCACACCAGTAAAAGAGGCACTGGTGAGTTTTAGAAAGGCAACCAACCTGGTTTTCACCCCAGGAAAGTGCTGGAACAAATAATCACACAACTATTTGTAAACACCCCGGGGGGAAGCTACCAACAGGGATTTGTCAAGAACAAAATATGTTAAATCATCCCAGAATGACCAGAATGGAAGAATGGTCTCTTCCAGGTTGGAGGAGACCTTCAAGATCATGGTGTCCAACCCATCCCCAACACCTCAACCAAACCCTGGCACCCAGTGCCACATCCAGGCTTTGTTAAACACCCCCAGGGATGGTGACTCCACCACCTCCTTGGGAATTCCCAGAATTCCAAGAATTCCCAGAATGATCAGGTTGGACGAGACTTTCAAGATCATGGAGTCCAACCCACCCCCAACACCTCGACCAAACCCTGGCACCCAGTGCCACATCCAGACTTTGTTAAACACCCTCAGGAATGGTGACTACACCACCTCCCCAGGCAGAACATTCCAGAACTTTATCACCCTTTCTGTAAAAAACTTCCTAACATCCAACCTATATTTCCTTTGATCACCCTTCCTGTAAAAAACTTCCCAATATCCAACCTCTATTCCCCCTTGATGCAGCTTGAGACAAGGGAAGCCCTGCTGCATGGAGAGAAGCCATGGATGAGGGAAAAGAAGCCCTGCATTCAGTTTTCTCTCACTTCAGGAAGGTAGCCCTTCTCAGGAAGCTTCCTTGAACCAGGCTGGGCAATGTGGGCTGGATGAAGAGATCCTGCAGCTCCCAGGGACAGCGGGACAGCAGCAGTGCCTTCAGTGCCAGTTTGAGCTGGGGGATGGCCAGCCTTGCAAGCAGCCACTGCGAAATTGTCATTCCTGTCCTGGAGCAGGTATTACCCAATGCCAGTCTCAGATGACTCAAAGCAAAGAGGAACAGTGGCATGCAAGGAGGTGGGTTGGTGTTCAGGATGACAATTTTGGGGCTGGAAGGAGCAAGGGACAAGTGTGGTGAAGCCAGGGATGGGGTGAAGCACAGCCAGGTGGGTGCCACTCTCCCACTGGGATATTTTGCTTTAGGAACAAGAGAGCCTTGAAGAGCCTCCAGAGTTGAGTGCTAAAAACTATGAAAGGCTTGGAAAACAGGATTTATTGCAGAGCAGATCAATCACCTGGAGCTGCTGAGATTAAAGAGGAGAAGGTGCTGAGCAGGAAGGGATTATAACAACCTTTGAGTTCATTAATGGCAGTGACAAAGGGGAAGGCTCGCTGTCTGTGTTCCTCCCGGGTAGGAAGGAGTGCAGCAAACGGGCTCAGTGCGTGCCAAAGGGACTCGGTTCAAGCCCGAGGCGTGTCCTCCCTGACATCCAGGCCAATGAAAAGCCAGGCCAGGCTGCCGGGATGGGCCGAGGCAGCCTCAGGGACCCTGCGCATCTTCTCTTGATGCAGAGGGACGCTCCAGATGATCTCCTGATACTTCTGGCCCTTAAAAAATTTTATAATGCCACGAAACCATCCTATGGGTTTCATTAGGATGCCTCCTGGAGTGGAAATCCCTCCCTGGGCTTGTTCCTGTGCCGCAGCTCACCTGTGCGGTGCTGCGAAGTGGGTGTGAAACGCTGCTGCGGGGATGCGCTCCAAAGTGCAAATAACTCCCCGGGCTGAGAGCCGGGCCCCTGGCAGGCCGGGGACTCTGACTGATGAATTTTCACAGCAGGTGAGAGCAGCAGGGGACACACACACATCGCAGATTTCACGTACGGATAGCAGCGCTCAGGGAGACAAATGGAGTGAAAGCCTCGGGATGCGACTGCCGGGTCAGCCTCCAGCATCGCCCCGTGGCACACAAATCCCTGCCCTCAGCCTTGGCATGAGGCTCCTGCTGGCGTGGAGTGGGTGACACAGCTCCTGCGGCCAGCTCCCAGTTTTCCTTATTACCTGCTCTGAGATTGTCCCAAAGATAAGAGGCTCTTGTGCAAAGCCGCTAATTTAGCCCCGGCAAACAAGAAATTAAGTCTGGATGTGAAAGGCTGGTGGGATTTTGACAAGATGCATGTAGAGGTTGGGCGACTAGTCTTAATTAGGCCATCTTTGTTTACATTTGATGTTTATCAGCTAATTGGCATGGCAAGGTGTGAGTCACACAGCTTCCCTCTGGCATGAAATCAGTTCGCAGGAGAAAAAACTGGGAGAACAAATGATCCCAATTATAAGAAAACCCACTGTGCTAATTACCATCCCACGGACTACTACGGCGCGTCCCACCCGCGTCCTTCCCCGGCACGCTCCTCCCAGCCCGGTTCCCAGCCCCTGGTACTGCAGGAGCAAAGGTGATGCTTCACCCCCTGCTCACTTCACGCCCCGCAGCATTTCCCCGGCACTAAGCCTGCTGCCCTTTTTGTTTCCCTCTCCATGCCTTTTTTTTTTTTTTTTTTTTTTTTTAATTCGGGCTCGGAGACCACTTCGCAGCAGCAGCTCATGGGGAGCATCTCATGCCCCCAAAATTGTGATTTTCATGGGGAACCTCTCATGCTCCCAAAATTGTGATACCCACCGAGTCAAACCTGGGTGTTTGCTATGATAGAGCTGGACTGGAACCTCACTGCTCAGGCTAATTAAAACCAACCCTCAGACCTTGCTTTGACTCTTATCCTGCCTCCCTTTCCCCCTTTAAAAATATTTTTACACCATCTGTAGGTTGACCAGTTCCCTCTCTCCAGTGCCACGGCGCTTTGGTGCAGGTGCTCAGAGGCATTTCAGCTGTGCATTCACAAATGTACTTACTGTAAATCTCTACCTTTGTCTCTCTGTGTCCCCCTCTCTCCATCCTTCAGGGAGCTGTGCTGTCCCCAGACCCTTTCAGGCCTTTCCCCTATGCACTGAGGGTCCGGTGTGCAGGAATGTTTCTTGGCTGCCCTTGAGTTGAGTGATGATCCTGGAGGCTTGGAAAAGCCACAAAGCTCAGTGCTCTCTGTTGCCCTGTGTCTCTCTTGTCTTCCCTTCTTAGCAGGGGTAACAGATGGCTGAGGCTTTCACCAACAGCCCCGAACACATTGTCACTCCCAACTGAAAGTGAAATATTCAGTGGCATTTAAATTAAATAGACTCTAATGCTTCAGTAATATTAATTACGGTTTCATTCATCCCTGGCCTAATAAATCAACACATAAAGATAGGATGATCCCGTGGCTGGCAGCAAAGCAGGGCTATTCTGCCCTTTGTAAGGTTATGCACACAAAGCCCCCATTCTTATAGGGACATGATGGCCCCCTCAAACATCTGTGCTCAGCACCACTTGAGGAGAAGCCAAAGTGGTAACATTTAAACTTTTCTTGTCCAATTTGTCCACGCAACAGGGCTCAATTCAACAAGAACTTGCAAGTTAAAATTATAAAACCCATGTTAAGTGGGCGAAAACTTTTCAGCCTTTCGGCCAGGGGTCCAGATTTATTCTGGCAGCTCCAGGAAGCCAAGGGCAGGGCATCCATTCTCACTGCTGAATTTGTTAGCCCAGCTTCAACCTTTAAAGGAGGGGGTTGGGGGTGGAGAAGGCTGGAAGGTTTTGAAAACCTCATGGTGCTAAGCTAAGTTTCAAGATTTGGGGAGACCCTGGGCAACAATTTTTCACACAATTTTTTTTTTTTTTTCTGTGAATACCACAGGGGAAATAGGCTCTGTACTTCACCAACAACAGGTTTCCCCCCTCACTGCTATACATATGTAAAAGGAGGCTAATAAAACGGTTGAAGAAAAGATCACTGCTAGTAAATCTTCTGGAGACAAAACCCTCCACTTGTGATGCTTCAAAGCTGCCCTGAGCTACCAGTTTACCCCAAAAGTCCCAGCTCAGGGCTGCTGATTGGAAAATAAAAAGCCCTGCGCATAAAAACTTCACTCCAATTGTTATGCAGCGAATGTGACGTTTACACACAGTAGCTTTACTTGACCAAATGACTCCCAAGTATACAAACAGAAGAGCTTGTCACCTATAGCTGGGTTCCTTTGGAAAGCTCCAGCTAAGAGTAGGATTGCTGTAAAAATAAATATATTATAATGACAACGCCATGCCATAGAAGTGCATCACAGAAAACTGAAGCAGCTGAAAAAAAAATGAAAAGGGATTTTTAAAAAAGCCACAGAGGGAAGGTATAAGTGAGCAGCAGCTCTTCAGGGAGGCAGCACAGAGGAGCAGCAGCCCCTCTGTGGCGCTGGGGTGCGATGCTGCAGGAGCGGCACAGGGGCTCCGGCCTGGACTGATCCCAAGGCTCCAGCCGGGAGTGACCCTGAGGTTCCAGCCTGGACTGATCCCAAGGCTCCAGCCGGGAGTGACCCTGAGGCTCCAGCTGGGAGTGACCCCGAGGCTCCAACCTGGATTGAGCCTGAGGCTCCAGCTTAGGCTGATCCAGAGCTTCCAGCCTGGACTGATCCTGAGATTCCAGCCTGGAGTGACCCAAAGGTTTCAGCTGGGACTGATCCCGAGGCTCCAGCCTGGAGTGACCCAAAAGTTTCAGCTGGGACTGATCCCGAGGTTCCAGCCTGGAGTGATTCCGAGCTTCCAGCTTGGAGTGACCCCGAGGCTCCAGCTGGGACTGATCCCGTGGTTCCAGCCTGGACTGATCCCGAGCTTCCAGCGCCCTTGGGGATGTGCCACCGGCTTGAGGCTGTGCCCAAGAGCCGACCTGTACTTAAGTGCTTAACAAAGGGATTTTCGGAGGCAATTCCTTAAGCAGAAAACTATTTAAACTACCCTGGCAGTAAATGCTGAGGAGCTTACCGTAAATTCTCGCAGGTGGAGCTTTCCACTAATCCTGCTGAACTGCATCACAGCCTCTTGTGGTCGGTGCTGAGCCAATAACACCGGGGACGTGTGGTGCAGGTATTTCTGTCCAGGTGTTTGACCCATGGGATCTGCCACTGTCAGCCTGGGTTTATCCCATTTAAACCCCATTAGGTGTTTGGATAAGCCCTGCCTCTTGTTGATGTCTATCAGTTTGAGACCTTTTTGTGGGCTTTCTCTAGGTGTCCTAAAAAATGACAGCATTTTATGAAGGTGCTTTCTGACAGCACTGCTTTTCTGTGGCCAGTGTCCAGCAGCTGGGGGATCTGCACGGTCGGGCTCATCTAATTTTGGAGCTGTGCTTCCAAATTTTGGAGGTTGCTGGGCAGCTGGCATCAGGCTGCCCATTGACTGGGCTGTGCCTGCACAACTCCTGCAGCCCTGCTTGCAATTTTGACATGGCAGTGGTTTCCACCTGAAAGTTCAGAACACTGGTGTCTTTGCCTCAGGGACGTCTTCTCCCTCTTCTTAAACAAGGCAAAAAAACCAAGCAAAGAAACAAACAAACCAAAAAAAAACCCTTCAAAAACAACAAAAAGAACCCACAGCTGCGAGGGATGGCAAGGCGTGGTGCTGTTCACAGGGGTCCCAGGACAAGGGAAGAGACAAGAATCTTGACTCCATGTTTCAGAAGGTTGATTCATTATTTTATGATATATATTATATTAAAAGAAAATGATATATTAAAACCATACTAAAAGAATAAAAGAAAGGATTTCATCAGAAGGCTTGAAAGGAATAGAAAAAGAATGGAAAGAATAACAAAAGCTTGTGACTCTCAGATAATCCGAGCCAGCTGACTGTGATTGGCCATTAATTAAAAACAACCAACATGGACCAATCCAGGATGCACCTGTTGCATTCCACAGCAGCAGATAATTATTGTTTTTCCTTTCCTCTGAGGCTTCAAGAGAATAAATCCTAGCAAAAGGATTTTTCATAAAACATCATGGCCACAGCAAGGGGCTCTGCCACAGGGGCTGGGGAAGCCTGGCAGCGATCAGCAGCTGCTGCTGCACCCCGGGGCACAGCTCATCCTCTCCTGCCTGCCTCCACCAGCCCGGCTGCCCAGGGAGCTGGCCCAGAGCGGGGCTGGCAGGGGCTTCCCATGCCCCAGCTGCTGCTCCGGGCGGGATGCGCTCCCTGGCATGTCCTGGTTCCCATCAGCTGCCCGGAGAGATCCCTTAGGAACAGACAAGGGCTGCCACGTGTTGCCCCAGCTCGTCCTTCCCCAAGCCTGGCTTGTTTGGGATCATGAGAAAAACAAACTGGGGCAGTGTGGGAACCCAGAAATCCCTCTGGCTGCCCTGGAGGGCTCCAGCCCCTGCCCAGGGGGCTCAGAGCCCAAGACCTGTGTGCCTTTGATCTTGACTCATGGAAAAACAACTACCAACCTTTATATGAAGAATTAATAGTCAAAAGAGTTTAAGTAGAATAATAGTTAGTTTGTCACAGGGTGAAAAAATAGATTTTTTTTTGTTTTTAGAGTGGGGGTTCAGGGAGCAAGATGGAGGGATGTGGGCATGTCCAGCCTTTCTCCTTCTTCTTCTTCTTGGCCTCCATCTTCTGCTGTGATGTTGGCACTTTTAGATTGGTTTGGAGTAGAAGCTCAGTGTCTAACATACGTGATAGGTATTGGAAAGGTTATTGTAAATATTGTAGCCGTAGTTTTTAGTATTAAAAGACAAAACAGCCCCAAGGATGGGCAGCGTGCCTCTGACTGTCCTGCTGAACAGACCTCGGCAGGCCTGAGAAAGAATTTTATAGATAAGAAACAATAAACAACCTTGACAACTAGAATAGAAGAGTTCTGACTTCTTCTTTGAATACTGGGCTGGGAAAAGAGACTTTCTAACACATCTTGGGGTCACCCTGACCAGCTAAAGCCCTGAGAGGTCAGGAGCTGGCCAGGAGCCATAGGGTGGCAGCAGCCCTGAGCATGGAACGTGCAGGGGAACCAGAGGAAGAGGGATTGGAAGGCAAATATATGTCCAAAGGTGACTGGTTTAGCTTTATCCATTCAATAATGTTGATGGTAACATCATTACCATTGATGGTAATGATAATCATTGATGGTGACGTCAGATGAGTCTCTTTTCACTTCTAATTTTGGGGAAAAAAATAATATTTGAAGTGTCAGGACTCAAAAATTTGTGTGTGGCCGTGCAAACCAACATTTTGTCCTACCCTTACTGGTTTTAGGTGCTTGGAACTGCTCTTCACCAGCTGTGCTGCTGAAGGGCCTTCAAAGCCCATCTACTTCCATGCCTGGGAGCTCCAGCAGAAACCACTGGAGGGGTTTGCTGCCTAGGCCACGTGTAAATATGTTACAAACCCCTAACTCCTTCATTTAGGCCACACTTCATTTGGAAATTCTTCTGCACAGCCTGGTCTGCAGTCAAGGAGTTTGGCTTTGGGGGGACTGGCCTGGGTGACACCTCCTCCTCATGTATTTATAAGCCACAGGAAACACCTGAATGAATAATGTTGCTAAATCCCTGACAGAAGTTGCAGAAGTCCCCTGGCTTTAATCAAGGAAGCGTTGTTCACGGCTTGCAGGTGAGGTGGAAGGCACAAATCCACCAGACTCACCCCAAGAGGAGGTCAGCAGAGGTTTTTCAGCAGTGCACAAAGTATTCCATCAGCCTGCAGGCTGGGGACATTTGGGGATATTACCTAAAGTACAACCTGCCAGGTAAAACCTTGACTGTTTTGGTGCTCAGACACAAACCTTATGCAACCTGTTATGAGCTAAGAGGAGAATAAGTTGAAAACCAATTTTTATATGGCAGAGATTAGCAGGGAACATTTCACTGAATTTATCTCAAGGTATAATTTGCTAACATCTTTTTCTTCCTTGCTCAAAACATTCCCTGGTAGTTATTTTTAGTAATGGCATATATGTTTCCTAGTAAGGCACTTTGCATTTAATAGTAATAAGAAATAACATTATCTACTTTTTATGATTGAAGATTAAGGAGTCTATTCTAATAGCTTTGGTTGTCAACACAAGGTCCTCTGGCACTATGTTTCTTGGCTTCCCTGTTGTAAAAGAACATGTCTATGTAGATATTATTAATTTATCATTGCACAAAACAAAGTTTATGAACACTTAATATTTAATGTGCTGTGAATTTAATAATAAAAAATTAAGACCCTACCTTACATCATTTTTATCTAACCGATTTTTTTATTCTTCTCATTAGCTCTTTATGGCTCTATTCTAAGGTTTTAAACCCCTTATTCGGGTTTAAAAGCATTTTGTTGTGTATGCTGAAATGTAAATACTTCACCTCCAGCCCAGCTGAACACAAGGACAACACCATGATGATATTAACAATTTTAACCCCATGTGGAACAGAGGACTATAAATATAGAGCTGTAGCTGAGGTGGCACAGGGTAAATGATCTGGAGGCCTGGTCAGCACAACACACAGGTTGTTCTTCCCAAAACCTCTGGTGCTTTGCCTGGTGGAAGGGGAGGTGTGGAAACCCAGGGCACCAGGAATATTTCTCTGTCTGCTCTGGGGTGCCCTGACCCCCAGGGCAGCTCTGACTTTGACCCTCATTCATGGAGAAAGTTTCCCAGACTCTTTGGCAGGCTAGAATCCACAACAGTGTGAAATAGATTATAGACAGTAGTGTAAGTTTGTCACTTGGTGAGAAATTTAGGGTTTGGGATTTTTAGTATGCTGTGGATGGAAGCAAGATGGAGGGCACAGGGTGTTGCCCTGGGTTTCTCCTTCATGCTTCTTCTTCATGGGTTTGGGTGGCGTTTTGTAATTGGGCAGAAAAGTCCCCATTGCAGATCTTTGGGGTCAGTTATTGGGTTAAAAGGGAAAATAATCTAGGTGTCCTTTCTTAATTGGATAGTTTAGTCCTAAAAAACCTTGTAACAAGAGATTGCTGGCCATTTTGTGCCTTCTAATGGAAAGATGCCGAACTCACAGCAGTGAGACTGTTTTACTGATAAGAAATAATAAACATCTGAGTCTGAACACAAGCTATTGTCTCAAGTGCCTTCAAACCAATAGGGAGGCACCTGCTGCAGCTTCTCCAAGGTCCTACACTACTTCTGTCTGTCTGAGCAGCTTCTTGCATAAGCATGATTAAAAAAAACATAACCAAGTTTGCTATCACAAGAGATTAACAGATCTTATTTCTTCCCTGGGCTTCAGCTTTCCTCAGTGCCACCTGACAGATCTTGTCTTTATCTGGAAATGCTTGGGATAAACAGAACTGCTCGAGATCTTACAGTGGGGAGAGCATCTTTTGATGCATCAACACTGCACTTTCCAGCCCCAGCTGAGGGTCTGGCTCTGCTGTGTCTCAACACTCACATGAATGCAGTATTTGGCTTTGTTCTTACAGCACAGTGCATTCTAGGTTTCAAGTACCAAACATGATTCGTCCCCATTTCTTTTTCTACATTTGTATTATCTGGCCTAGCTGTTGAGGGTTTAGTTGGAAGAATAATTAATGTTTGGTTGATAATCTGAATCCCAACAGCTCATCCCAGACAATGTTTCCTGACAGCAAACCCCGCACCGCTGGGATTAAGGAACACATTTTCAAATGTCAGAAGATGAGGGCTGCATGCAGAAACGCAGCCACACTCACCAGCACAGCCTGTCCTCTGTGCCCTGTGTCCCCAGCATTCCCATCACAGCATTCCTGAGCCACAGCCCTGCTCTGATGTGATGGCATCCTGCATGAATGCATTCAGGAATGCACATCACTAGGCGTGCATGGCACTGGACACTTGAGCATGCAAGTATCTGACCTGAGCACCCAACACGCTTCTGCCTCTTGGGTTGGGGTTGCACATTCTGCAACCCAAAGCAGCTGAGATTTAAGTGCCTGCAACAAAAATAGAAGAAAAAGGCTTCATTTTTTAAAAATCTGGCACTGGTTTAACTTTTTTTTTCTTTTTTTTTTTTCTGAATGAGACAGAAAGGAAATGTTCTCCAACAAAAGATAAATGACAATCAGAGCTGGAATGTTAATATGCCTGGGTATGGGAAACAAGCAGGATGAGCCAGAAAAGAAGAAAACCTTGTCCCAAATGGAGAGGTTCTGTCAGGGCTGCTCCTTCAGAAAGAAGGATGCACAGGGAGAGGAGAGAAGAAGGGGAACTGTCCATAAGAAAAAAATTTAGAAAACCACTAGGAAAGGATTTGGAGTAGAAAAAAATTGATTTTTTTGAATGGAGGAGGGAAAAAAAAGGAGGAGGGAAAAAAAGGAGGAAACTGTGACTGATGACTACTGGATGTTACCAGGCCCCTTTGAGAAGCTCACAATTGCCATTGCCAGCTTAATTTGATACTCAGAGAGCATCAGCAGGTGAAGTTCAGGGCCCTCTTTTGCCTTGGCTGCCTTTGCAGATGGGGCAGCATCCCCTGGGCTGCCTCTTCCTCTGGGGAGGAGGAGACCTGCCTGAGGGTGGCCTCAGAGGAACCTGGTGACATTCCACTCAAAAGCAGAGGAAGTTTCTGTGTCTATTTTATGAGATAAGGCTTCACAGAGTGCCCTGGCACTCGCCTGAACTCCAAAAAAAGGTCATCAATTCAACCACCACCAAAAGATAAGGCAGTGCTCATCAGGGAGATATTTGGCATTGATGGCCAAAGTATAGGTTTGTTTCACAATAGGTTGTTTCATAGTACTAAGCCTGGAGAAAATGTGAAAAAAGGCCAGCTCCTTACCAGTCACAGTGATCTCTAGCTAGTTCACTGGAAATGCCAGGTGTGAGTATCCTCTAGACACCACAGCAAATACTAAATATGTAAAAATGAAAATACTAAATATGTAAATATGTATAAATAGACGAAATATATAAATATGTACAAGTAGACTAAATATGTAAATATACAAATATACATATTTACATTTATGTGGATGGGAGTCTGCAGGGCAGACATCCCTTTGCCTGTCCCTCCTGCCAGTGCCAGGGGTACCTCACTCCTGCCAAGATCCAGGAGCTCTCAGAGGAGGGTGATTTCAGGGAGAGGGTGGGCACAGTGGGAAGACAGGGCTGTAATCACCTGGTGCACTCCCCAGGAGTCATCTATCACGACATCACGCTGCAGTTCCCCCCTTCCACTCTCACTGCACTCTGAGGAGCTCAGTCTCTCCAGGAAAATGTCCTCACAGGTCAGAGCTGGTGTGAAAAGGGGTTTTCCTCTCACAGTCTGCCTGCTGCAAAAGAAAATGACTCAGTTCCTCCCCTCTCCTTTCAGGACAATCCTTCATCCAGCTTGTCACTGACCTGCTTGCAGCAGGTGACTCTCAGCACAGCACCCAGGGGACAGAGCTGTAAAATGCCACCAAACACAAAACTCTAAGAGCCTCAACAGCCTCTAGCAGGTATGAGTAATGGTCTTGCCTTTTTTCAGAACGAGTATCACTTCCTTGAATAAATGAAAGTAACAGGATCCTGTTTTTATTTTCACACTCCTGCAGCTCTTGGAGTCTGTTTCTGTGGCAGTCAACGGCGGTGTTGCCTGCAACACGGAGTGACACTCAGCTCCAGAGCCTCCTACACCCACCAGGGCTGGGGCTGTGCTCTATCAGCCAGGCTTGCTGGCTCTGACTGTGCCCAGCTCCCCCTCAAACACAGCCCTGTCTGACCTGATGCTTTGCTGTCCCACAGTTCTGTGCAAACAAGTGTGTTTTCAATCACCCTCCCAGGCAATAAGCATTTTACAGACACAAAACCCACACAAAAGTCTTTCATAGGGACTAAGGAATGTTGGGTGACCCAAGCAAGAGACTGCTCCTTGGAGAGATCATGATCCAAGTGCTGCCACGTGAAATTCGGGAATACAAATTTTGGAATTTTCTACAACCATCTCTTGGGAATGAAGCTGGATCCTTTAATTGCAAGGCTGGCGAGAGCAGCTCTGTGATTTGCAGAGGGTTTGTGTAATGAGTGTACACATTTAGTGAGAGGTGATGAACCCTTCTTCACCTCCCATCCAACGAAGCATTAGCACCACCAGTTGGTCACCAGCCCTGAATAACACCCAGCCCCAGCTGCAACAAAAGCTCAAGAGCTTTGCTCAGGTTCTCAAGAGCAACATGTTGTGCCATCCAGATGTGCTGTTAGGTTGGCCTGAAGCTGAGGAAAGTCATGTTAAAATTGTAGCAGGGTTTTTTTTTTGGGGAGGGTTTGTTGATTGTACCTGATCTGTTCCAGCTTGAAATGGAAAGCTCACTAATGAGGGAATCAGAAACCTATAATGAGGAGCTCAGCTAAATCCCAGATCACTCAGCACAGTCATATTTTTCAGTTCACTGGTGAAAGGCTCAGGAGGATCCAGAGAAAACACTCCTTGAGCATCCTGATCCAAAGATGTGCTAATCTGCAGAGGGATGTGGGGCTGGCTTCCAGTTCTCAGGGCAGGAAAATGCCTTGCCAAGCTGTGTTTGCCTGCACACAGCTAGATATTCTGCCCTGGGACTCACACACCTCTCTGCAGGGATGGGCACGCCTTCAAAGAGAGGTGTGGACAACTCTTGAAGGGTGCATCCACTCTTCTTTGCTATTAGAGTTTGCATAACCTGCAAATATTTTCCCTTTTCCTGGTTCTCTGCCGTCCCCTTTGCTCGTGTTTGCTCGTAAAGAGATGTGCAGGAATTTCATAACACCAGCAGAGTTTTCAAGTTTCATCCCTGTGGAATTATTTTTGCCCCTGACAAGGGGAGAGAATGATGCATCTGGCTCCACCTTATCAGAAGGCTAATTAATTAAGTTATTACACTATATTATTCTATATTATATTACATTACATCAAAACAGAATCTGCCAAGCACTCAACTCTGCACACACTGCACAGAATCTCGTGGCTGTCACCCACAGTCCTGACACACACACACATGATAGGCCCTGATAGGGCAAGGAAACAAAGCATCCTCACTTTGGGTTAGCAATCTCCATGTTGCATTCTACTTTTGCACAAACACAGCCACAGCAAAGGAGATAAGAATTGTTTTTCCTTTCTCTGAGGTTCAGAGAATGTGAATCTCAGAAATATTCTTGGGAAGAACTGTGCCTTGCTTTTCTGTGTGAAGAGAAATGTGGCAACACATCCCCACCTCTCCTAAGACCCTGGCATCACCCAGGGACCCAGCAGGAACATGAACTTCCTTTGTACCTCCTTGCAGGCCTTTTCTGTGGTGAGGGATCTAAAAAAGCCTCAGTGTAAAAGGGAATCACTATGTCTGGACTGTTCCAGCCCTCACTTTGTGAGTACCTGAGGTGGAGGAAGGGCTCTGCCCAAGCCCACACTCTGCAGGGAGCAGCCCCTCCTGAGCCAGGTGCTGGGGATAAGCTGTGTGACCTGTTCCTTTACAGAAATATCCTTTACAGAAACAGCAAAGTGATTATGGACACCCTCCCCGAATTCTAACAGGAATTTCTGGCCCATGGCACCAGTTTGATGGGTAGGTGTGGGTGCTTGAGTGCCTCTCATCCTCCTCCCTTCCCATCACATCCTGCTGTTCCCCCTGCCTGGGGTGGCAGCTGACCGTGGCCCCTGGGGCTGTAAAAGCTGATGCACTGTGGCAGGGCTGTCACTTTGTCACTCTCACAGCCAGCCTGGCCAACAAAAGGCAATGCTGGAGCTGGTTGGAGCTCATTAGGGTTTTTAAATTATCCCTGCTTCTAGCTGGGCTCTCAGTGATGGCTGTGGCCTCCTCAGCTGGCCTGGTACAAGCACAGAGCAAGGGGCAGCCATGGCCGAGCCATTTTTCCCTCCAGGAGACACAGACACCCTGTCCAGTATTCACCATCCCTCCTGAAGCCTGAGGGACCAAGGTCCTGATAGGCAAGAGAGGTGAAAAAAGGGCTTGGACATCATTGTTTCCCACTGGGAAAGTTCTGATGTTCTTTGTGACACTCTTGTTGTGTTCTTTATGAAATACTCTCCTGGTTTACTCTTGATAGACTTGTAAAAATAAAAATAATTAAAAACCAATAAAGTAATAAAGTAAATATAATAATAAAATAGAATATAAATAGTATAATATAATTAAAAATACAATTATAGATAACATAATATTATCTATAATAATAGATATTATCATATATATTATATATAATATAATATATTACATATATCAATAGATAACATATAACATATAATTGATATATTACATATATCAATATATAACATAATAAGATTGATATGATTTGATGATATGATATGATATGATATGATATGATATAACATAATAATATACGATAGGATACGATACGATAATATAATATAATATAATATAATATAATATAATATAATATAAGTAAAAATAAAAAGAATACATTCATATTTCCCTCTTCCTTCATTGCAAGGAGCTTCTGTGTGAGGAAATTCCCACAAAAACTTGTGTAAGAGTTGAACACTATATATATATATATATATATATATATAAAAACATAGATATATCTATATCTATGATGTTGACTAAGACACTATCAGGGGTGAAAAACATAGAGCAGACTATGACAGATCTCAGCATGATTTTATGCTGCTGCTGGGACATGCTAAAGGAGCTCAGCTCCTCTGAGTAACAGCAGAACTGCTCACCTGACCAAGCATTTATGGTGTTCAAGCCCTGCCTTCAGAGGCTGGAGTGGCTTTGTGAGATTTGTTCTCCTTTCAAGAGTTTATGTTGGAAGCCAGGAAAACCCTCTGGCTGCCCTGGAGGGCTGCAGCCCCTGCCCAGGGGGCTCAGAGACCTGGGCACAGAGCCCAAAGGCCCCTGTGCCTTTGATTTAGCCCTTGGAAAAAACAACTACCTACCTTTAGATGAAGAATTATAAGCCAGGAAAGTTTAAGTAGAATAATAATCAGTTTGTCACGGGGTGAGAAATAGATTTTTGGGGTTTTTAGAGTGGGGGTTCAGGGGGCAAGATGGAGGGATCTGGGCGTGTCCAGCCTTTCTCCTTCTTCTTCTTCTTGGCCTCCATCTTCTGCTGTGGTGGTGGCACTTTTAGATTGGTTTAAGGTAGACATTCACTGTCTAACATAGGTGACAGGTATTGGAAAGTAATGGTAGGTATTTTACATGTAGTTTTTAGTATAAAAAGACAACACTGCCCGGGGGCAGGCAGAGTGCCTTTGTCTGTCCGGCTAAATGGACTTTGGCAGGTCAAAGAAAGAATTTTATAGATAAGAAACAATAAACAACCTTGAGAATGAGAACTGAAGAGCTCTGACTCCTTCTTTGACCATCAGGCTGGGAAAAGAGACTTTCTGACACATCTCAGAGTCACTCTGAGCAGCAGAGATTCTGAGAAGGTCACTAAAATAGAGAAATGATGCAGCCCATAGCTTGGCTGCTTCTCACAGGCTCTCTGGTGCTCAGAGGGTGGATCAGCTCTGCACCCCCTCTCTCTGAGCAGGCTGGGCCATCTCCAGTGCCACACAGCACTCAGAAGTGGCACTCAGACTGTAAATATTATATGCTGTTGTAAGAACATTTGAATGGTAATACTCAAGCAATTACTTTCCTTTCAAGATCATTAAACACAAATCTCACTTGTATTTTAATAGGGCTGCCAATGTATTTAATGGGGGCAGTAAAGGGTAGTTTTTTTCTAATGGATGGATGTTTATATTATTATCCACTCTGAGACACCACATTAGGAGGGGCCTGTACAACACTCATGTGTTCTGTCTCAGCCTTTTTTCTTAGTTCTGTATCTTATAACACAACGCCCAAACTGCACCAACAATAAATTCCACCACCACCATATTCTGATTATGAGACAAAAAAATAAAAAAACAACAAAACCCAAACACACTGAGATGAACTTGTGATTGGCATTTCCATCATGTTTGTTAAAACTGCTTGGCAGGGTGACAAATTTTAGCCAGTGACTCCTGCTCTGCAGCCACAGGACAGGCACTGTAGGACTGAGCAACAGCCCTACAATTTATAAACTTCTACCTGGCACCCTGTAACCACAGCTGGGCTCTGCTTGGGCACAGCCCTCAGCAGGGCCAGGGGTGTTTGTACCTGCAGATGTGGAATTTTTGGGGTCCCCTGACAAAGGGAGGAAATGGTGAATCTGACTCCATGCTCTTAAAATTATATTATATTATATTATATTATATTATATTATATTATATTATATTATATTATATTATATTATATTATATTATATTATATTATATTATATTATATTATATTATATTATATTATATTATATTACGCTATACTAAAACTATACTAAAGCATAGAGAGAAGATACAGAGGGCATAACAAGATATTAATGAAAAACCAGTGACTCTCCAGAGCCTTGACACAGCTGGCTGTGATTGGTCATTAAGTCAAAACAATTCACATGAAACCAATCAAACAATCACCAGTTGGTAAAAAATGTCCAAACCACATTCCAAAGTAGCAAAACGCAGGAGAAGCAAATCACATAATTATTGTTTTCATTTTTTCCCTGAGATTTCTCAGCTTCTCAGGAGAAGAAATCCTGGGCAAAGGGATTTTTCAGAAAATGTGATGGTGACATGCAGCCATTCCCATGTGTGCCTGGGCTGCCCAGAAGAGTGGGCAGCAGTGTGGGACATGCCATGGGTGGCTGGGTGTACCCTGGAGGCAGGAACTGCTGTGCCACAGCCCAGGCACACTCACCATCACTGCCCCCAGCACAGGGAAAGCAAAGCAGCTCCCCAGGCTCTTATCAGCTTGGGGAGAAATTTGGGCAAGTTCAATCCTGACTACTTGTTTCACACTGTCACAACACCTGCATCGTCTTCCCATGGGCAGTTACCTCACATATTTTTACTGAATGTGGAGTATGAGGTGGGCAGGAAATCAAAGCTGGGCTGGTCTTCATCAGGCTGAGCATTTGGGGAGCTGAGGAAGCAGCAAATCCCACCCTCTGTGTCCACATTGCACTCCCTCCTTGAAAGCAGAGGCTGGGAATGACTGTGCTGCATGGCTGGTGAGCAGCTGGCAGCCTCTGGACAGCAGTTAGAAAATTTGGGGTGATTTTTGATTGCCACTTGCAGATGTACCATGAACACACCCCCTCTCCTGCTAGCTGCAGATAGCTCAGAGCAAATACAGCGCTGTAGGTGCTGAGGTGTTGTTACCATTACCAAAACCTGGGGCTCAGAAACACGTCTGTCTAGAGTCAGTGCTTCCCATCATTCAGAATTTAACCACAGAAATTTGCTGTTTGGAGCAGCACCCAGCTCAGGACTGTGGACATGAACCACCTGCTCCCTCACTGAAACGTTTCAGGTACAAATCTGGATGTCTGCTTAATAGGAAACTTTGGGCAGCAATTATTACAAGCTTGACAAGTAGAATTTAGGAGATATAATAGGTTTGCATTGCAAACATTTCAATAAAAACCATCAGGAGGGTGTCTTTCAATCCAGAGACTTCTCAAAGATGGCCAGGAGTTAAAGAATAAAGCAAGATGTCAGGTTTCCTATTTGCATTTTAGTGGGCTACAGCAAAAGCTATGCAGGACCAAAATTATATACGTTTACAAACAGAATTTATGAACAGAACCAAATTATAAACAGAATATATTAGACCAAATTTACAAACAAAATATATTGTCCTAATAAATCAGAACCTGTTCAGGGGTGAGGCTGCCCCAGGAATGGATGGCTTTCCCTCTCCTTAAGGGGAGCATCCCCACCATGACAGCTGCTGTGTTTGGGACTATTATTACAGAAAACTGTTGACATTTTCTGGGTTAAGGATGGTTATCTGGAATTCATGGATAATTTAGTCCTTTTGCTTGCAGAAATAGTTTGATATGCTCTTTAAATAAGCACATAAAGAGATTGATGTGTGATGTTTGCGGGTTCAGATGTTCTGAAAAGTGATGTTCCTCTATGGAAGAGAATAAAGCTTAAAAGGGGAAATTATTTATAAAAGCACCACCATGCACAGGCAGTGTTTATTTACCATTTAAATGCCTCATTTCTGTTCTGGCTGTCTGTGCTATAATTTGCACAGGCACTTAAACTTGAGTATAAATAAATGCAAAGAAGTGGTGTTTGTGCAGAGTTAAGGAAACCAAGTGCTAAAAGATGGAAGCCACTCCTACCTGATTGGATCAGCCATCTTTGGGGACACCTTTGGGGGCAATCAAGGAGCCATCAACGCTGGAATTGGAGGAGCTTGACCAGAATATCAGTGCTGAAGGTGTGGCAGAGATGTAATGAGGCAGCATGAGCACCGTGACATCTCACCATGAATGAATTTTCACTCACCATGAGTGAAATCCCAATCAGGATGGGAATTGCTCTCCCCTGGGCAAAGTGAAGCACTGACTCTGCTCCAGGATGAGGGCAGCAGATGCCAGGGAGCATCCCCAGGATGGCTGGGGACATTTGTCACTGTCCCCTGGGAGCGTTGAGAGGGGGAAACCAAACTCCTTCAGCTCTATGCATGCCCACCCACTCCCAAATCTGTAAACAACTGCTTTGCTTCTGCATGTCTGACCACCCTCCCGTGCCTATGGACGTATTTGTGGTGAAAATGCCATTTTACAGTTGTGCAAGGACCTGTCCCAGGTGGGGCAGGGCAGGCATGGATGATCCTGGGGTGAGGGGGAACCTTGAGGTTCAGCAGCTGAACCCAGCAGGAACTGATCCACTCCAGCTTTATGGGTGTGTTTGAGGAAGGAAATCTGTGGTAGGGTTTGATTAAATTATTAGGAATATAATTATCATCATATAATCTAATTATAATATTCTGTGAGGAATAGAAATCCATCATCTGGTTGCCCTTATTTGTTTAGACAGAAGAACTGAGTTGTTTTGGCAGAGAAAAGCAAGGCAACAATTGCTTAATATCTATGAAAAGGGTGAAAAAATGGCATATTTTTTCACCTTGTTCCAGCAAACTCCTGCCTGGAGCTTCTCAGAGCAGGCAGTGGGGACACGGATGGGTGTGAGGAAAGCTTCATGACTCTCACCATGTCTGCAGTCTGTGGGGAAGGTGTTCTCACCGAGCTCTCCTCCCCAAACATCAGCCCTGATGCTTTCCAGAGCACAGCTGTGCCCTCTCCTGCCCTGACAAACTGGCAGGGAAAAGCATCTCCAGCAGGGAGAGGCCACTCCACAGTGAGGAGCACACCTGGGAGCAGTCCAGGAGCAGCGCTGCACCAGGCTCTGGCGTGGTGCTGCAGAGTTTGCAGTGTCTGGAGATGTCTCTGTTCTTGGAACACACCCTGTGGGGACACCAAACCTTCCTCTGCTTCTGCTGTAGCTGCAGCAGAGAGGGAAGTGACCAGTGAGGTGCTCAATGCCAGCTGCACTGTGGGTAAAAGAGGGGAGATGTGTTTGGAGTCTTTGGGAGGGATCAGTGGCGGTGCCATGGTGATTGTTTGTGGCTCTAATTTGTCAGAAGAGTCATCCTTGTCTTTGCTAAACCACTGCTTTCCACTGATATTGATGCCTTTTAGGGCACCAGTATCACTGCATTATCCAATAAGCATGCTGCCACATTAATATCAATAACTTGTGCTCACAGTTCCTTTGCCTCTGCCTGATAGGCAGCAGGCAGAGTGTGAGCCACGCTGTCTATCAATTAAGTGCAAAATAAATAATAGGAAGAAAGTAATATCTTCAACAGTGCATTTGCTGGCACATACATATTTATTAGGCAGCAAATAAAATGCTGCTTATATCATGTTTATGTGCATCATGAAGCCCTGAAGTAATCTGTGGTGTCATGGTTTAAATGGTGGAAGACAGATGCAGTGGTATTGTCACATTCCTCAAAGCAACCTGCCTGACAAAGCTCTGCTTTTTAATTTTTCTTTCATAGCCTGGTTTCATAGCCTGGTTTCATTATTGCTGTGAGTCCTGCGCAGGATATCAGGCTTTTTCCAAGAACACAAAAGGGAATAAAATTAATTTCTAGGCATTTCTCAGTTGGCAACTTTTATTGCAACTTTATCCCAGCCATTCCATCTTCAGAGATGAAGCAAAGGGAGGCAGAGGGAGCAGGGCTCATCCAATGGAGTTGCAATATGTGAGTGAGGTGGGTCAGGAAACACAGCAATAAACATGTGTGGTTTGCTGGATGTGTGAGTAGCAAGGGGGCTGTCTTCTGAAACATGGTTAAACATGTAAACTCTGCCTAGGGAAAATGTTTATTTACCTAGATTGACAGCAATCAGGATAAAAAGCACTCCAGATAAGTGGCTTTTTAGCCAGCTTTAATTTGTTGATGGATGGATTGATGGGAGGATGGTCAAAGAAATGACAACATTACTCTCTGTAATGGAGATATCTTGTCTGCTGGAGTTTGCAGTACCGTTTGGTCTAATTATTCCTGATCCATCTATGAGCAAACTTCTCTCCCAGTGAGACAAGTTGTCATTCCTATTTTTTAAATAAAAAGATAGGAAGGTAAAATCAAGAACAATTAGAGCAAAGGATGATGGTATCTTCTGCAGTCAAAAATTTCTACAAAATCATCTGTATTGCTTAAAGGTGGTTTACTGTATTAATTGAAATAGTTGTGCATTCTATTATGCAGTTTGTGTGGGAACAGATGGCCCATTTCACAAATTAAACCTTGTCTTTTTCCATTGCTTCAACAGAATAATAGTGAATGAGCACGGCTATTGTAAGTGATCCCAAGTTCCAACCTTGTAGCTTCATAACAGGCTCCACTTCTGGGGGAAAAGCTGGTGGAAAAGCAAGGACAAAAAAATCGCTGAATTGACTCACCAGGTGTGCTTCACCATGGCCCTGGCAAAGACAAAGGGCAGCTCACAAAGCTCCAGCCTTGCTCACACCTTTCCTGGAACACAGCACAGCCCAGCCACCGCTCCTGCAGCACAGGATAAACTGGAAATGGGCTGTGGGGTGGGAGAGCACATGGATTTTTGTGGATTGCAGTGGGAACAGTCTCTCAGCTCACAGCAGCAGTGGCACAGCTGGGAAAAGGCGGCATGTGGCATTCACATTCTCTGAACCCCAAACTAACCCAGGAGTTGGATGTTTGCTACAAGAGTGGTCTTTTCAAGGGTAAACAGCTTTTAGAAATAAATAGGAGTTTAGATGGAAGGCTGGCTGTGGTTTGGGTGCTCCTTGGGTCCAGTTGTTCTCCTGAGGGGGATAAAAATTTGGATCTTTTTGGGCTGGGGAGGCCTTGAAGAGGTGCCAGTCACCCGTGGGGCAAGTGCACTCATGTTCAGGGTCTGTAACATGAAACATGAGCCAGTGCATGTTGGAAGTGACAGCTGAGCTCTGGAGAACAAGGGGCAGAGACTGAAGCACAATCCCAGCCTTCCCAGATGTTTAATGCCTCAAGAGGGGCAGTGCCACTGTCACATTTTCTGAAAAATCCCTTTGCCAGGATTTCTTCTCCTGCGAAGCTGAGAAGCCTCAGATAAAAAAATGAAAACAGTAATTCTCTGATTTGATTCTCCCGTGTTTTGCTGCTTTGGAATGTGGTTTGGAGATTTTTTACCAACTGCTGATTGTTTGATTGGTTTCATGTGAATTGTTTTAACTTAATGACCAATCACCATCAGCTGTGTTGGGACTCTGATGAGAGTCACAATTTTTTTTTTTTTATTATCTTCTAGCCTCTATCTGTATCCTTTCTCTATTCTTTAGTATAGTTTTAGTACAGCCTTCTTTTATATAATATAGATAATGAAATAGTAAATTAGCCTTCTAAGAACATGGAGTCAGATTCATAATTTCCTCCCATCAGAAAACACCACATGGATTTTTATGGATTGCAGTGAGAACAGTCTCTCAGGCTCACAGCAGCAGTGGCACAGCTGAGAAAGGGTGGCGTGTGGCATTCACATTCTCTGGACACAGAGAGAGAATTCTCCCTCTCAAGTTTTTCTTGGAGAAGCACAAAGAGAAGAAAGAGAAAACAATTCTTATCTTTACTTACTGCTCCTGTTATTTTGTACATGTGGAATATATTAAGAAGATTGTTGACCGAAAGTGAGTTCTTCATTGGACTCCAGGGATAGTTGTTTATATTAATTAACCTATTGAGTCAAAACTGTGTCCTAGCTATCTCAAAATTGTGTCCTAGCTAGAAAATCACAAGTTTTTCTTTAGTACGTATCTTTGTATAGTATCCTTTTAGTATTATTCAATATAGTGCATTATAATGTCATATAATATAGTTTAATAAAGCAATTGTTCATCCTTCTGAATCAACAGAGTGAGATGTCAATCATTCCCAGAGTGGGGGATGCCTGGTTTTTCAATGGATAGCGTGTGAGACTGTGCTCTGTTCTGCTGAGCACTTGGAGGGGACTGCTTGCAAAGCATCCTGAGAAACATCCTGCACTCCCTGCAGGAGCAGGAGCTGCCCATCAGCAGCACAAACTGATGGCTCAGACTTTCTAAGCTGGCTGAAACCTGCTTGCTCCAGGACTGGCAATAAAAGAAGCTGCAGCTGCTCCCCTAGCCAGGGAGGTTGATGCCCCCAGCACAACTGAGGGAAATCCATGGTAACACTTGTTTTCCTCCCATCAATCCATCCATCAACACTTGTTGTCCTGGGCTGGATAACCTGCAGCCTTTGAAGGATCAGTTAATTTTAGCTTGGATTCGCCAAATTTGGGTGGCACTGCTGGAAACTGCATCTAGAGTTTTATTTTGTGTGGGCTGGGTGGCACAAAGGAGGGCTGAGCTAAGAGGAGCTGCCTGTGAGGTAACAATGACACCAGAATAACTTGGAAATTTTCTGGAAATTGTGTGTTTAAATCTGACTGAAATCCCTCATTGGTGCTGGTGTCAGCTCACATCCTTGCAGAGGCCACCACCATGAACAACCTGAGCATGAACCTCTCAGAGGAAACCCACGGTGGTGGGAGGTGGTTGGGGGTGGGAACTAAATTACTCTGGCACCAAATCCCCTCATCCTGGACCCACTGAAGGCTGGATTTGCTGAAAACACCAAGGAGCCCTCAGGCAGCTCTCATGAGTGCAGCTCTGCGGGGAACTCAGGCACGAGCCCATCCAAGGCACTTCTGTGTTCCTTGGAGCAGCCCCAGCTACATGACAAGCACATATGCTGCTCCTGGAAATCTAACGTGGAAAAAACCCTAGCCTGGATTGTAGTTTATAGTTCTTTTCGACAGGGCTGCATGAAGCTAATGGCACAGAAAGCCATTTGGGTTAAATTGTGAAACTGAAAGATGCAGCACCTGCTTTTATGCCTCATGTGTTGCTAAAAATACTTCTTCCTTTCTAAAATGCAGCACAAAATGACAATACAAAAGGAAACTCTACAGTGACATTATTAAGAGGGGTTTCATCAGTGTGCCTGTGCACAGAAAGGTGAAATCAGAGACAGCAGAAGCATCAGACAGACATCATTATGTCAGTGCTAAATCCTTGGTGCATCCACACCTGAGATAATTCCTCGCCCTCCTGACCTCTCACTGTAAAAAAGGGCAGAGTGATAAGTTTTAGACAAGAGACACGAAAATGTTCCAAACTATAAGAGCTTCCATACGAGGAGAAACTAAACAGCATCAAGTTATCCTGAAAAGGGGACTCCTGGGGGAGAAAAACATGGCAAAAAAAGGTGTGGAGGAGGCAAACCAACCTGTGAAGTGCTTTCCACGGCCAGATGGGAGAGAGGCCTTCAGAAACCAACAAAAGTGCTGAGTTTAGCAGAAATGCAGCTTTCCAGGGGAGCTGGGGGGGTCAGATGAGGTTCACACAGGAGGTTATGCTGGCCCCTCTGGGGACAGCAGCCCCTTGGTGCCAAGGCCAACCCACCCTGGCTGCCCCCACCTGTGCCCAGCCATGTCCTTGTCCTTGTCCCCAGCCCCTTTTTTGGTGGGTGCAGCTCACAGGATACAAGCACCACAAATATTCTTCAGCATTTTCCTCTTCCCTCTTCAAAATCCAGAGAAAAGCCCTGACTCAAGAAAATTTATTTTTTTTTTTACCATTGGAAAGGGAGCACTGGCAGAGAGTATGAACCCCTGCAGAGATTTTACTTTTGCTATTGATTTTATGCGTGAGATGCTCAGGTACTCTGATGGTATCTGACAGTATGAGGAGCCAGAGAGAGACCAGAAAGGCCAATACAGCAACAATGTCACCAGGATAACTTGGAGATTTTCTGGAAATTGTGTGTTTAAATCTGACTGAAATCCCTCATTTTTTACCAAGCAGGGAAGTGTTTCAACAACAACAACCGCAAAAAAATCATCCTTCCTTTGAGAATTTTTAATTTTTAAATTGTTTTATTCTGCAAGAAAGGAAAGGGAAGGAAGGGGAAATGGGGTGTTTTACAGAGCTACAAATGCCTTAGAAAGGAAAAAAAATATAAATGGCAGCAGTGCAGGTGGTGAGCTGATGCATTCACAGTGAGGGAACACACCTTCCCTCCCTTGCTGTGGAACTTATCTCACGCTGGTCCTGTGACACTTCCTCCAGGGTCAAAAACCTTCACTGAAAACAGAGCTCTGAAATAAAGGGGTCTCTGAAAAGCAGCCCTGCTCCTCTGGGGCAGTGCAGCAGAGGACAGGGTCATGGGGGACGCTGTGTCCTCTGCAGCCCCAGGACACACAAAGCCACTCCTGCCCTTTCAACAAAACACTGCTCTACAGGCAAAGCTGCTCTGTGCACCCCAAACTAACCCAGGAGTTGGATGTTTGCTACAAGAGTGGTCTTTTCAAGGGTAAACAGCTTTTAGAAATAAATAGGAGTTTAGCTGGAAGGCTGGCTGTGGTTTGGGTGCTCCTTGGGTCCAGTTGTTTTCCTGGAGGGTAAAAATTTGGATCTTTTTGGGCTGGGGAGGCCTTGAAGAGGTGCCAGTCACTCGTGGGGCAAGTGCACTCATGTTCAGGGTCTGTAACATGAAACATGAGCCAGTGCATGTTGGAAGTGACAGCTGAGCTCTGGAGAACAAGGGGCAGAGACTGAAGCACAATCCCAGCCTTCCCAGATGTTTATTGCCTCAAGAGGGGCAGTGCCACTGTCACATTTTCTGAAAAATCCCTTTGCCCAGGATTTCTTCTCCTGGGAAGCTGAGAAGCCTCAGAGAAAAGGCAAAACAATAATTCTCTGTTTTGATTCTCCTGTGTTTTGCTGCTTTGTAATGTGGTTTGGAGATTTTTTACCAACTGGTGATTGTTTGATTGGTTTCATGTGAATTGTTTTGACTTAAAGACCAATCACAGCCAGCTGTGTTGGGACTCTGATGAGAGTCACAATTTTTTCCATTATTATCTTCTAGCCTCTGTCTGTATCCTTTCTCTATTCTTTAGTATAGCTTTAGTACAGCCTTCTTTTATATAATATAGATCATGAAATAGTAAATTAGCCTTCTAAGAACATGGAGTCAGATTCATCATTTCCTCCCTTCAATGGGCACCTCAGAAAATACCACAGGGCAGAAGGGTTGGGATTGCCCTTCTGGGCAGCCCATTCCTGCCTATGCATAACCCACAGAGCCTGCTCCTCATGCTGGGCTTCCCACCAGCAGTACAATCCTAAAAACATAAAAGGTGGTGAAATCCTGTCTGGGCTGCTTCTGAACTGAATCTGTCCCCAGATGTGCCTAAATTTGAATTGGTGTCAGGAATACTCCTTCATGAAAAATACGAGCTCTTTCCATGCCTTTACTGGATGACTGCATGTCAAGAGACTAAAATATCTTTCATTTCAGTTCATTGAGTGCAGCAAGTGTCCCCACTGTAACTGTAACCCACCCTGCTGTCAGGGAGTGCACCAGAGCCACTGCAGAGCTGGAGAGCCAAAAAATGTACATTTGAAGTGACAGCATGAAAAAAGTGGATGGGGGTGAAATGTAATTAGCTGAGGCAAGGACAAGTAGGTAAGTCTCCACAGTCATAATTTATGGGGGATATTGTTATAGTTATTACCATGCAATTTAACAGGAATACACCAGAGCAATTTTCAGATCTTAAAGTGTGCAGATGCACTCATATATAGGAGAAAAGTCTCAGAACTCAAATCATCCAAAATAATCAAGAAAGTTGTCATCATAAACAGCCACAATTAACACGGGGATCACAAGGGATGAATGTCAATTTCTGATAATCTTAAGAGAAAATGAATGCATTATTAAAACTATAGTGTGGGTTTGGTAGCTACACTCACAGCCCTCTGCAGCCTCCACCAGTCACCCCTCTACTGTTCCTTTGCCAGTCCCAGAACCAGCAAATCTGAGATTTCCCAAAGAGAGGACACACATGGCAATGAAAAATATTCATCTATATATATAAACAATAAAATATCTATTTTCTTCTATATAAAATATATTATATATATAATTAAACCCTGCCAGTTTAAACAGAATTATTTTCCTAACAAAAGAGTACTGTTCAACTGCTGAAGAGAAGGAGGAGGAGGTGTGGACACTATCAGTACAAGCTGCTGGGGATTTAAAGTTGCAAAGTGCTTTATGACAGGCCTGTGCTGCCATCCATAATTTACAGGCTTCCTTCTAACATGGCTGTCAATACAGTATTGCTCTTATCAGCTGCATAAATTATTTCTACCACTGACATAGAATCAAAGAATGGTTTGGGTAGGAAGGGACATTTAAGGTCATCTAGTCCAACCACCTGCCATGGGCAGGTGATGCCTCATGTTTTGGCTTTTCTATTTTTCACATTCTGTGCTGCTTTAGTGGGTGGGTCTGGGCTTCACATGAGGGGATGGTGAGCTCTGTGCACAGAGCAGGGAGACAAAACAATTCCTGCTCCAGCTGGGCACCAAGGACAAATGATCCCAATCTCAGCCCAAGAGCACAAACAGCGTGGGCTGGAGAGAGAAAAACAAGCAGGGTGGGACTGCATGGGCTAAAGCTGGAATGGGACAATGAAGTGCAAGATGCAAATGGAGCAGAGCTGATCCAAGGCAGAGAGCCTGTGACTGGTTGTCAATTTCTGTGGCCACTTTGGGTTGTGCTGCCCAAGGTGCATCCACTGAGACCTCTTAATAAATCCCTGCTTTATTCTTTAGCTCTGTCTGGTCTCTGTTCTAGGTCAGCATCACAGGAACACCTTCAACTTCATCAGTCTGCTCAGACCCCCATCCAGCCTGCCCTTGAATGTTCCCAGGGATGGGGGAACTATTATCACCTCTCTGTATCTGTACCAGTGTTTCACCACCCTCATTGCACAAAATGTCCTCCTGCTAACCAGATAAATCCATCCTTTTTTGGTTTAAACAATTATGCCTTGTCCTGTCTCAACAGGCCGGGCTTAAAACTTTTTTCCTTCCTTTCTCATAAGCCTTGGAAGGCCACTGTCACAGACATCTTTTATGGAAAATCCTTTCCTTAGGATTTTTCCTCCTGAGAAGCTGAGAGGCCTCAGGAACAAAATGTAACCAATGGTTATCTGCTGCTGTGGAATGCAACAGGTGCATCTGTGATTGGTCCATGTTGGTTGTTTCTAATTAATGGCCAATCACAGTCAGCTGGCTCAGACAGAGAGCCCAAGACACAAACCTTTGTCATCATTCTTTTCTATTCTATTCTTAGCTGGCCTTCTGATGAAATCCTTTCTTCTATCCTTTTAGTATAGTTTGAATATAATATATACCATAAAATAATACATCAAGCCTTCTGAAACAAAAAGTCAGATCTTCGTCTCTTCCCTCAGCCTGAGACCCCTGTGACCACCATCACAGGCCACAATAAGATGTCCCCAAAGACTTCACTTCTCCTAATCCCTGTCTCCCCAGTTTAATAAGAAGGATTTTGGGGCACTCTGTCAAAGGCCTACAGAAGTGCAGGTAGGTGACATTTGGGGCTTTTCCTTTGCCTGCTGATGTGGCCACTCCATCCCAGAAAGCCACCAGGCTGGTGAGGCAGGAGCTGCCATGTTGGCTGTCCTGGATCACCTCTCTGCTATCCATGTTCCTCAGCAGAGCTCCTGGGAGGATCTGCTCCATGAACTTCCCAGACTCAGAGGTGAGCCTCACAATCTCCTTATTCCCCTTCTAGAAAATGGGTGCAAAGTTTCCCTTTCTCAACCACCAGGGACCTCACCTGACTGTGCCACCACTTCAACAAAAGGAGACATTCCTCATTTTAATTCCCACTCAAATTGCTGAATATTATCCACTGTCCACTAGATTTCAACAATACCCCAACGTTAGCTGCTCTAATCACATGCTAAAACACAATAACTACCAACTCTCACAACCATCAGAAAAAAATCAATCACTCCCACACTGATCAAGTTGCTGCCTGTCTCAGAAGCTTTTTTTCCTCTTCTTTTCCTGTACTTGTGTGTGCCCAGTGTGATTTCAACTTAAAACACAGCCAGCCCTCATTGCTTATAGCTGCCTTCTGAAGGTGACCAGCTTGTGCTTGTACCTGTTTCAGCCCACAGATTTGGTTTAGAAACACTTGCTCTTCTCTTGGGGCATGAGGATAGGCTGGAGGAGCTCCTGAGGTTTACTGTTGTCTTTAAAAATCTGCTCCTCAAGCTTAAGAAACGCTGTCCCAGATTTGGAAAGGGAGCACTTACTCGAGAAGGAGGGGTGAAGTACCACAGCTGTCAGCACCATTTCAGGCATTGCTGGATCACAGAATCATTCTCTGCTTGTCCTGTCCTTAAATAAGAACAAAACCAATCTCCAGACAGTGCAATTTAGTGGGCTTTTTTTCATTTTAAGGCTGGAGGTGAGCTGGGCCCTTCTCTCAAGCACAGCAATGAGACCAAGCCTGCATTTCCAGCAAATGACTCTGCAGTTAAAGCAGGAGATCCCTAAAACTCCTACAAATTAAGGCTCATGTGAAATTCTTAAGATCCAAATTTTAGATGTATCAAAGAAAGACCATTATGTTATTCCTGGGTTGGTTTTTCTGCTTCATTTTTTTTTCTAATACTGCCAGTCCACGTCTGTAAAAATCTTCCTTCTGTTTGCTGAATCATGCCTGGAATCCATATTAGAAGTCAAGTGTAAAAAAAAAAAAAAGAAAAGGAGGGGAAGCTGTGCTACAGGCAGCTGCTGTTGTCAATGCCCTTTCTTTCCCTGCAATAAAAGTCACACAAAAACTTCAGACCTTGCTGGGCCCCTACTCCTTACTGTCAACATCACCTCCCTTCAGATCTGTAAAAGGGCAAATCTTTTCCTAGCAACAGCATTAACCCATTCATAGGGATTTGAAAACAGGCTGCCTTCCTTTTTTTTTTTTTTCCTTTCCCAGAGCTGGCAACACCTTTTGCTGCTCCTGCATGGCTGTGGTGCAGAGTGCTGGTTCAGAGTCTCCTTTTAGGACAGGGAGCTATTGCACAGGAGCCCCAAGAGGAGCAGAGTGCTGGTTCAGAGTCTCTTTTTAGGATTGGGAGCTATTGCACAGGAGCCCCAACAGGAGCCCCAACAGGAGCAGAGTGCTGTTCAGAGTCTCTTTTTAGGATTGGGAGCTATTGCACAGGAGCCCCAACAGGAGCCCCAACAGGAGCAGAGTGCTGTTCAGAGTCTCTTTTTAGGATTGGGAGCTATTGCACAGGAGCCCCAACAGTTCTGGGGTTAATTCTATGTTTGTTTGGGGGTGGTTGTAGAGTGATGATGATGGTTGATTGTTGTTTTTGATAGTAGGAAATATAGAGGAAGGTTAATTGGAAATGTATTGATGACAAGTGATTTGGATAATGTAGGGATATATGGTTTAATTATTTGACCAAAAAAAAAGTCAAGATAAAAAAACAGAGGTGTAAAATGGAATTTAAATACTAGTTCCTAGTAAATGGTAAAATAATTAATATGTCTAGCAACCATTACACTATCTGTGTAGGTGCTGGTTCAGAGGTCTTTTTAGGATTGGGATCTATTGCACAGGAGCCCCAACAGGAGCAGAGTGCTGGTTCAGTCTCTTTTTAGGATTGGGATCTATTGCACAGGAGCCCCAACAGGAGCAGAGGTACAAGGAGCTCACAAGGAGCTCACCAGAGCACAAATTCTGCTCTAACCAAGGCTCTGAGCAGCACAGCAAGGGAAGAGCTGTGCCAGCACTTAGGGGGGAGTCTTACAACCATTCAGCCACAGCAGAAAGTTTCATAACCCAGCGTTAATTTGAATATGTAGGATTTTTCTGGCTCCCAAGATATTTTTCTGATTCTCAAGACCATAATGAGGCTGTTAATTGACAAGGCACTTGCTCTTGCCTCAATAAACCATGGTTGTGCTCCTTAGTCACTTTGGAATGCCCCTCAGATAAGAAGGAACACAGGTAAGTATGACCACATAAGAAAGGTCTACAGTTCATTTCACATATATAAAAATAGATTCAGAGATAGCTATATTTTCTAGCAGCTCCCAAAATGTTTTATGTATGTGTTTTTCTAGCTTCTGGACCAAATGGTGCCTCATTCCTTTTTCACAGACTAACAACTCAACAATCTTATTTTCTGTCACCCCTCTGAGGCACCAACACAGTTGTCTGCATCTCCTGGCAGACTTTGGCTGTGGAGCTAAAGGAGGTTTTGGTCTAAAGTGCTTGGGAGTCACAGGGCTACTCAGTTATGCATCCTTAACCATGCTAAGGTCATTTCAACATGCCTGTTGAAATCCTGCCTATTTCTGGGGAAGGACCTACACAAAAAGAATGCACCTTAACAGTTGAAGACAGGTGGAAGTTCAGCTCCAAATCCAAATTTTGTGCTGAGTCCTTCACTACAGGGACAATACATAACACTAAAAACCCCCAAGGAATTCAGATTACAGAATTGAAACAATGGGTTTTTCTTCCTTCTTTGCATACTTGTGAAAAATCTGTGTATACAAATGCCAGGCGATTCCAAAAGGGACAGGATGGAGGTCATTTAAAACACATTGACCACCTGCTAATCTGAGTTTTATCATAATGCTACCAACATTTTGTGAGCTACTGCCATGCCTGGTATCCACTGAGATGAGGGTAAAACCTAAAGATACATATTTGCTGATACATCAATGCTGAAATGGAATGAGCAATAGAAACCTGGTGTGGTTTTACAAAGTATCTCCTGTCATCTAAAAGGCATTTTATCAAAGCACTTCAAAAGAGTTTTTCATTCAGAAATTACTGAAAAAGTCTCCAGACAGCTGAGCCCAGTGGGTCTCCAGGAGTGTTGGGATGTTTTTTCTGAAAGGAAGCAAGATGCAGAATGTTGTAATCTGCTCCTCACCCTATGATCTCCTTGCCAGTAGATGATGCAGATTTGGAAAGGGGAGACTGGACAGGAAGTTGAAAGAGATTTTCTGAGGGCACAAAACCAGACAAATTGCATGAGACTCAGGCAGGCTCTTGAATCAAACCCAGTGTGAGCCTAGGAGAGTATGTAAATATCATAAATGCATGCCTTGCTCCAACCCTACCTACCCCAGACACTGCTGCAGACAAGGTGCTGGGATGTGCCTTCCTCTGAGCCCTTATGGCTGCTCTTATCTTTCTTTTTAAAATAGATTTCATAGTCTTTAGTGCTTCAGTTTCTGTACCTACAAGTGATTAATTCCTAACAATACATAAATGGCTTTTCTGCTGGATTATAGATGGATTACATCTCAGGTGTTTCAGACAACCTCAGGGTGAGATGACTTTCCTTAAACTCCTGTGATACACCTGAGAAAGTGGTGACGCATCCACAGCAATTTCTTTGCCTTGCAGCTCCTTCCACATCATCATCCCTTATTGTTTTTATTACTTATATTTTTGTGTGTCACTACTGGGAAGTTACATAAGGTGATTAATGCTCTGTGACTGTGTAATGACTTCATTTGATTTGTGAAAAAATAATTAGAGAAGAAAGAAAGAAACCGCCCTTAGAGAAAGCCATGAGAGCAGATGGAACGGTATGTCCTGGGCGTGGGAATGGCTCCACAGCAGATTTTGGGAAACAACCACTGGGGGATTTTGGTCTCCTGCTCTGCTGGCTCAATCACAACCTCAGTGTCTCTTCTAAATCACAGAAAAGCTCAGGAGGGAAATTCACTGGGGAAAAGTGTCCTTCTTGGCCAATAGGTGCATCTTGAGTCAAGCTTCTCTAAAACTTTTGGACTGGCCAGGGAAGTCCTTCCCCATAACTCGGGTATTTATCAGAGGGTTTGGTTCTGTTTCAAAAGACAAATCATCCTGCGGGCATCTCCACACCCAGGTGGGACTGAATGCAGACCAACCTCTGCCAAAATAATAACAACAATAAGGAGAGATGTGTTGAGTAAGTGCTTGTGTTCAGCCACTTCCTCTGCTGGTGAAGGAGACAAAACCAACCCAATTCCATCTATCAGCACCTTGTACTTCAGGCCTATGGATTTGGGACTACACAGCTTGCAACAGACCTCAAAATCCCTGTAAATTTTCCTATAGGATTGGGAGCAGCAGTAACTACCCCAAGTTCATTTTTAATTCCTTGTCTCGTTCGTGAGGGCCAAGAGGTTTTGGCTTTTTTGACTGGTGCAAAAGGCTGTTTAACCTGAGCTTAAACCCAAGGACTGTCTAAATCCAGCATACTGGATTGCATCAGCCATACAGAACTGGAACCAGCCCTACAGGGCTCTGAAAAATGTCACTGAGGGATTTGTGCCCAAGCTGGGAATTTGGAGAGCAACAGACACAGAGTTGAAAGGGAAGGATGGGAGGGATACACAAATGAAGGTTCTCATTCACCTTGTGTTTCACCATTGAAGCCTGATTTTGCTACAACATCAAGTAGGTTCCATTAAAACCGACCTCCCCTTTCAAAACAACAAATCCAAAAAGAAATGGAGGAACATTAGGAGCTGTACTTAGGGTCTAATTGTGCCCAAGCTGGGAATTCAGATAGCAACAGAAACAGAATTGAAAGAGAAGGCTGGGAGGAATTCACAGATGAAGGTTCTCATTCAACCTTGTGTTTCACCACTGAAGCCTGATTTTGCTACAACATCAAGTAGTTTCCATTAAAAAGAACCCCCCTTTAAAAAAAAAACAAATCTAAAAAAAAAAAAACCAACAAAACAAATCTAAAAAAAAAAACCAAACTGGAGAAACATTAGGTGCTGTATTTAGGATCTAATTGTGCCCAAGCTGGGAATTCAGAAAGCAACAAAGTTGAAAGGGAAGGATGGGAGAGATACACAAATGTTAAGGTTCTCATTCATCCTTGTGTTTCACCATTGAAGCCTGATTTTGCTACAACATCAAGTAGGTTCCATTAAAAACAACCTCCCCTTTAAAAACAGCATATCCAAAACAAAACAAAAAAATGGGGTGAGGGGAAACATTAGGGGCTGTACTTAGGGTCTAATTGTGCCTAAGCTGGGAATTCAGATAGCAACAGAGACAGAGTTGAAAGGGAAGGCTGTGAGAAGCACACAGAGGAAATTTCTCATTCACCCTTGTGTTTCACCACTGAAGCCAGATTTTGCTACAACACCAAGTAGCACAACCTTGCCCCTTCCAAAAACAACAAATCCAAAAAAAAACAAAAAAAAAGGAGAAACATTAGGAGCTGTTCTTAGGGTCGAATTCCACTCTCTAGCAAAGCCAGGGTGTGCAGAAGATGATTCCTTCTGGTCTTAGAAGCACCTGTTAGTTCACAGTCCAAATGAGCTATACTGGCTTGTTTAATCAGAAATTATGAGCATTTTAAGTCTTGAGGGAAAAAAAATCTCAGGATTTTAAATTCTGAGCTTTCTCTGTTTACCTTCCCTAAAATTCTTAAGCTTCTCCCAAGGTTAAAATTAATACACATGTATTTGTGACACCAAGAAAAATGTGGGATTTCAGAAGCCTCTCAGCATTTGCTGGTGGAGAGAACCAGCTGGGACACAAATCCAGTGTATATATAATATATATGTAATTATATATAAAAAATATATATATAATAACAATTGATTAACTGTTATTTTAATACACTATTTATGCTTAAAATTCCACCTTAATTAAGTGGCTAGTTGGGGTAGAGATCACGGGTAGATCACACGTTTATTTCTATATTACGAACCGAGCGTGTTCTCAAAAATCTTATTTAATTCTGAGCAATGAATTGGGGCAGGGTAACGAGTGCCAGGGATGAGTAATCAGTGCCAGGTTAGGCATGCCTCACTGCCTTCCAAGGGATGGGAAGCTCCCTGCCACAGCAGCTCCTCAGCCCAGACTCACCCTCTGCCTGGCACAGTGTGGATTCCCACTGTGCTGCCTTTCCCCACCTCAGATGGCCACTTCAGTCAAGTTTATATCAACTATTTTTTGGCTTTTCGAGGTAGCTGTCTCCTTGCTGGTCTCACAAAAGAGCTTTGGTGGTAGGAGCCATAATTCAGACTGGCAAATGCTATTCAGCTCCGTGGGGCGTGCTGATGAGCTCCCACAAGGATGGCTCAGGCCAATTTCCCTTTTCTCCTTGCCTGGAGATCCTGGGCCAAGGGCACTCTTTCCTGGAGGAAAGGAGGTCTGTGCACTGCCCAGGTGGAAATTCAGATGTTGCAGGGGTGCTTGAATCAGGGCTGGCCATGCAGACACAACGAGGGGAGGCTGCACCTGCCAGACCTGCAGCAGATATTAACATCGCTCAGAAAAAAAGGGGTTGTGAGCAGAGATGTCAGCCTCTGGAGCTCCTGAGGAAATTCTGCTGTCAGCAAAAGGCCAGGCAGACCCCTGAGACAGGGGAGCACGCCAGGAGGTTCCTTTTGCTGGGAATGCAGAGTTTTCCCTGTGGGGAATGGGGGCTGGCAGCTGCACACCTGCCTCCTCTGCAGCCTCCCAAGTGCCTCCCCAGATGGGAGAGTTTGCTGTGCATGGCCCACGCTGCTCTGAGCTGCTTCCTGAGCCCTGTGGCTGCTGTCAGGGGAAGAAACAGTGTGTGAAACATGGCATGGCTTCATCTCACTGAAAGGAAGCAGACAGTGCAGTGGATAAAATAATGCTACAGCCCCCATGTGCAGCTCAATACTGCTGTTTAAAAGCATTATTCGAATCCTGTGGACCCACAATAAGCACACAGAGAAGAGCTGTTAAATGCTTCTGAATTACCTTGCATTGGAATCCTTGTGTTTGCCACCAGTTTTTGCAGTCTCCATCACCATGGCATTGAAGTTATTAAGCAATTACAGAAGTAACTTACTAAGCAATAACAGAAGTTTTTGGTCCACATAACTTCTTGCTCCTGCAGCAGCTGGGCTGTTCTTTGGGCATTCTCCTTCCTCTTGGACTCTGAAGGACACGTGTTAAAGAGCAAGAGAACGTTGCTGGAGCTTCACCCACCAAAGGCCCCCAGACAGGACAGGAGCAGAGCCACAAGCTTTGCCACAGCTGCTTCCAGGAGATCTGGCCCCAGAAAATGGCCTCAGCAGCCTCTGTCTCCAGTGCTTGGTGGGAGTGGGGGATCCAGCCTTCCCTGCTCCCTGCCCTGTGGCCAGGTGTGGAGGCAGAGCCCAGGGAAAAGGGCTTTCCTCTGCCACCTGCCACGCTGGCTGGGCAGCTGAGCTGTTTGAGGCAAAATGTGCCTGGGATCCAGTGCCAGGACACTTCTCCTTCAAATTACAACCATCAGGAAGGTCAGGGAGCAATCTTGCTTCCTAAAATGATGGGAGGAGCTGATGGAGTTATTCCATCACAAGCCAAGTAGAGCACTCAACATCATGGGAGGGTCTGGGATCCCCTTAGCAGACCCAGTGTCTTTGAAGTTAAATCCTGAAAAAAATCCTTTGCACAGCACATGAGTCATCCCAGGAAAAAGAGCAATGCCCAGGTCTCCTCCAGGACTCCAGTGAGCACTGCAAAGGGTTTCTTCTTCTCTTTCAGCTTTCCAGAACATTCCTTGGGCTAAATCCAGCATGAACCTCACCTGATCTCCAATCTGGGAATGAACCAGAGTGACTGGTAAAATATGAAATCAAGAGTTCATTCCTTCCTCCTGCTTCCACCTCCTCTCCTCCCACCTTGATGCCTAGAACTATTTATTCTAGACTCATTCCTCCTCATTCCTAGAGCTATTTACCTGTGTTCTGCCACTGAGGATCACTGCAGGAGCCACACAGGGAGTTCTCTGGCACTGCTCAACAAAAGACCTCTGCTGCCCAAACTCCAGCAAGCCTCTTGCAGAAGCATGAAAACACCAATGCTTGTGCACCAGCGAGAGAGAAAGAGAAAAAAAAAAATTGCCACACATTAAAAAAAACTTATTGCTCCCCAGTGGGCCTGAGGTGAGCAGTGAGGAACCTGGAGGTTTGTCCTGCAGGGAGGAGGGAGCTGAACATCCACAGGATGCCTCAATACAGCCACAAAATGAAGTGAAGGGCACCCAAAGAGGGACATTCTGTCACCTATTCACTTCTCCTTTGGTGAAGCCACACAGAACACAAAGTTAATTAAAGCCTCTATTCTGAGGAAAAAGGAATGTTCCATTTGGTAAATTTAGAAACAGCTGGTTAGTTTTATCCATTACTTTTGTGCTAACATCAGTTGAGCTCATTCAACTCTCTCTTTTTATGAAGCTGTCCTTCCTATGCTACCTGATAGCTACTAATTGCTGCAACTACATTTCTGAATTGCAAATTTTCTGCACTGATAAAAACTTTGATTGCCTGTCAGCTACACATAAGGAAAAGATCACCAGTGCTAAATGAGGTGTTCCACGCTTGGATAATAATGCCTAATGAATTATTCAAAAAAGAATGCTTGAATGAAGCAAACAATTTGAAGGGTTACTAGCAGCCGTAACAGTTCAACAGCCAAAAGAACAAAAGTATCATCCTGAAAATTACACTAATGATTAAAAAATGTGTATTAATTCTACATTTGGAGAAAAAAGAAATGCCAATCTGATTTTAAAGGTTAATCATTATTTTTTCACTAATGCTCTAATCTCTGGGAAAAACACCCCTTACCAATATTTTGGGAGATATAATATTATGACATAGCATATTTATATGATTTTCCAGGCATTAACCCTCTCTGCAAATTTCAAATTTCACTGTGGAAGAGTCAAAATCCTGGGTTGAGAGCCTGTTACTGCCTACAAGATTCTTTCTGGTGCTTGAAATGGACCTGGGATCAGGCCCAGCTTGCAGCATCACACTGGGTGCCTTGGGGCCAGGCACCACTAAAGGTCCTCTCAAGAGAGCAACTGCTGAGCCACATGGCCTCAACCACACCAAAACACAGCCCAGGAGTGTCCAAATGACTCCAGACTGGCTTTGCTATGCAGAAGCCAAAATCTCACTGTTCATGTGATGAAAGATTTGTTAAATGAAGAAGTGGGTGAAGGAAAACAAGACCCAAGCATTCAAATTATATTAAAACCAGCAGCTACATTCACGTAACTGCTGTAATGTGTAACTCTTTCCATCCCAGAACTGATTGCACCTTAAAAGAAAAGTGGATGCTTTGTTAAGGAGAGAAATATTTTCTCTAAATGCTCCTGGCTGAAATGAGAAGCATAAAAGAAAAAGAAATCCTTACCAAACCATGAGAATTTCACGGATGTCCAATGCTGACACATTTTCAGCTTTCATAAAAATATATTTCCAAGGCCAAAAGCGATAATTTATTATGACAGACCCTTTCTGGTTGCCAAAAAGACAGGGAAAAAAAAATCTGAGAACTAAATCCTAAAGAACATCTCCTGCAAAATATTAGCCTTACATGAAATACATGATAAACAGCAGCACAATGGCAGCTTCACGTTGATCTGCCGTGCTGGTAAAACACTCCTGGCTGCTGTATTTGGAGCTGAGCTAACACAAACACACCACCACAGCAGAGAGGTCTCCCAGTGACAGCACAGTGTGCCCAGCACCAAGGAAAGGTTTGGAAAACAGCATTTGTTAAAATGAAACCCAGTCAACCACTCAGCTACCTCTGCTGCAGTTTACAGCTATAAAGCCTTTGGTATTAGACGCCAATTAGTGATTTTATTATAAAGATGTTCAATGTCAAGATAACACTTCTCTCATTTCTGGCAGTGACACTGAATGGTGGATAGAAGGAATGACTTCAGGAAAGCATAGCTGACCATCTGCTTAGGCCTGCTCACTCACTGATGATTAATCCTTTCCCTCGAGGACAATGTCTCCATGTGTTTCTCTTGCTGTCTTTTTAATGTCACAAAGAGAGGTTGATAAACACATTCAAGTCACAATTAAAAAACATTTTAACTGACCAGTTGCCACTGATGATATTATCAGACAGTTTTAGTCACTCTTGTAACAATGTGTTTAGTGGTGTTGATGTGAAGTGGAGATGAAGTTCCTTTAATGTGCCTCCTTCCTATTTTTACATTTAGATGACATTTAAATGTTTACCTTGATGCAAACAAGCAGGAGGCATGGGGAGAGGGTCATTTTTTACTCCACAAAAGCAAAAACTCTGGAGGACTACAAGGCAACTGCTGTCCTTTGGCTGGGATGGGGAGGAGGAGGAGGAAGAGGAAGAGCAAAAGACCCATCAGAGATGGTGGGGTCAGAAATTTCAGAGTCTGTCCTGCAGACCTCAGGAGTTCCTACATTAAATTGTGGCTCAACAGGAATTCAAAAAGCCATGAAAGAGGAGGCAGCAAGGAGAGGCATAGAAATTGGTTACTTGTGGAAGGCAGGTTTGGCTTCTGATTTCATCCCACATGAAAAGGAATTTTCAAAAGCCCTGAGGTCACTTGGAAAAGCAGGTCCCATTGACTTTTAACCAATTAGCCATATTTTTGAAATTCATGTAGATAAAGAGTGAGCAAGCTTACAGCCAAACCTGTGGTGAAATTGATGGCAATGTTTGCTTTATGAAAGATAGTTCCAGTACTCAAATAGATTTCCTGTGGGCATTGCAGAAAAAATAAAAAAGAAAAAAACCCAAAAACAAAACAAAACAAAACAAAAATAGGGGGAAAAAATAAAATGGTAGATTATATAAGAAAAAGGAAGTGACCTTGCAGTTTACTCCTCTCATGGTGAGAGAAGACAAGCAGGATCTCATAACCACTGGTGGACATAACAAAAATCCTGCCATGCCATGATCACACAGCTTGTGTGGCACAGAGGAGACCCAGTGGAGGGATATAACTGAGGAGGGCAGGAGATTTCAGAGGTGGATTCAGGAGAATTTGTCTGAAGTGTTTTTTCTGCATGATGGCAGCAGGAATGGATTCTGAGAGCTTATTTCCTCATTAACCCAAAAAATAGGTAATAAAGGAAAAGGACAGGGCTTTAAATGCTGAACCCATGAGAAAGAGCTGTTGCTTAAAAATGATTTCTTTTAAAATCATCAGGATATATATGCAGCAATTTGCAGTGGAATTGAATAGATGCTTTACAAAGGGAGAAGAGGAATAACCCTTGAAGAGGCTCTCAAGGGATGGTTGCTGACATGGAAAACCATTTGCCCCAGTCAAATTTTTGGCTTTAATCTGAGATGAAGGGTCCAAGTCATTTAAGGGTGTTTCTGTTTACCCCTCAAGCTTCCTGGAGGCAAGAGAGAAGCTTCTGTGATCAATATTACCAAATGGCATGGGGAAGCACAGGGCATTTCATACAAACATTCTTTCTTTTTCAAATGCTGGGGACATCTCATCTACTAAATAACAAGGCACTTTCCACATCATAACCTACCACAGGTCAAACAGACCAATTCAGTGGAGTGGTACAGGATAAAAGGTCAGATTTCTGGTTTGTTAGAGTTCTTAGAAAATGGAAATTAGGCAGTAGGTGGTACCTTGAGCAAAATTTTGAAGGTGGATTACCACAACAGATCTAAGCAAGTATCAGCAGGTAACAATACCTAAAACTTCATTGAAAGACTTCTTCCTCCAAAAAATTCCTATGCCTAATACAGAAGTTACTCCAATGGACTTTTTGTAGAGCTGGATGTGAGAGGCAAATTCATCAATTCCCAACTTCCAGTTCATATATCATCCCTCTTAAAAATGCTGTACCTCATCACTTTAGGACATTATTTCCAGTGATAATGGATCCACTATCTTTTTAAATTTCCTCTCCCCACATTTCCTTACACTTAAAAAAAATCTTCCATTCAAACAATTTTTAACACAACAGTAGACAAGATTCTTCTTCTTCTTCACAAGAAAAGGCTATCAATTTTTTTCACCTCAATGATAACTTCCAATTAAAATTTTATGACCAAAAAATTTTGCGACTTAAGACTTTGGGAGCCAAATTATTCAAGAGTCTGAAGGAGACAGCTCAAATATTGAGACCCCAAGAGTGTTCAGACGTTCAGAAAAATAGGCTTTTAGTTTAAATCAGCCTGCTTAGCTCAGGAGAGGTCCAATTTAAAATTAAATCATAAGCAAATTGCACTGAAAATTGCAAAAAGAAGGAAGGGATCTGACCTGTGCTGTTGAGCTAGAAACCCATTATTCACAAGATATATTCTAAGAGTTGAATCAAAGGCAGTTTTGTTTGCAATTGAATTCTGTCAGGGGAAAATCCAGAGGAAAGTAAAATATGCTACAAAGGTAAGATTTTAAATTTCTTTCTCTTTGTGTCTTTGGTTTGTGAGATGTTTCCAAGTAATGAAAAGATGACTTGGTAAACAGAAAGTGTAACATGATCCTGAAAAAGGGGCAATTCCTTGCCTTCAAGAAGGACAGCTCAGATGGCAAAAGAAATGAAGTAAAACATTAGGAGGATAGTGACAGATTTTCATAGAGACATTTCAAATTGCTGACATCCAAAGTAAATTCAAAGAGATTAAATGGCTTTGAGTAGTCAAGGAAAAAAAAACCCACATAGATGTGTCATCAGCATAAAACTGGGAGCTGGAATTCAAACCATCCTGATGGCTAAAAAACTGGAGGAGAAGCACACAGCACAGAAATAACAACAACAACAACAATAATAATAAATAATAATAATAATAATAATAATAATAATATTGCAACAGTACCCACCAGCAGCAACTGAAATTACTAATTCTAATAGGATGTTAATTCTAATGAGTCGCATAGTTCTAATTGTAATTAAGGTGTCAGCAAAGCCCTCCAGGTATCCTGTGCTCAGCTGGGCCCCTGTGGCTGTGGCATCCCCTCAGCTATTATCAATCTGAGAACCCCAGGCTTCTACCCAAAGGTCCCAGCTTAGCCTTTCCTTAAAAAAACCAAACCCAAACAAAAAAAGTCTTATTTCTCTCTTTCTCCTCTGTCACTTGGCAGCCCTGCTCATGTGCTTGGTCATCTCTCCTCCAAATATCTCAGTGTTTTTTTCTGTGCCTGAAAGCCCTTATCCTTTTCTTCCTTCCATCCCACATTCCCATGGCCTTCTCCCAAGCACCAGCTTCTAATTCTCAGCAGGAAAGTGCCCACCACACCTGGCAGAATGAGCTGGAAAATGAGAAGCTAAAGCAGAAAAGTGGGCTCCAGCTTGACTTAAATCAGTGAATTCCAAGATACAAGGTGAAAATAAAGTGTTGGAGTCACAGCAGCCACACAGGAGGATAATGAGGAGTGCTGGTGTTAACTCTAGAGGGCCAAAACAAATCGCAGACACTGCCCTGGGCTGCTAGATCTGGAGCAAATAATTAGCTCATCAGATCTCCCCAGATCCAGCTGTGTGCCTCAAACCTCAGCTATGAAGTGTTTTAAATCCACAGAGTGTGTACATGGTGAAAAGCCAGAAACATAACCAAACCCACATCACCCATTTCACTTGAGTCTTGCTACACAGCCCTATGAAACATCTATTTTCACCTCTCTTTACTGCACCAAAAAAAGGATAAAATGTGTCACCAGGGTGGCTGCTCCAGCACATGTTAAAATTCAGTTGCTGCGTTTTTTAAGCTGCAAGACTTTTTTAAGCTCCAAGACTGAGGGACTTCTCTTCATGCATCCAGCTCACTTCTTTGGTTTGCATCCCAACAAACCCATGAGGTATGGAGAGGAGATTTCAGAAAACCTGAGAAACTGAGCAGCTTTGGGTCAAGCTGGAAAAGCAAGTAATGAATGGGCAGGAGAAATACACTGCAACAGAGAGAAAATTAAATGCCAAAGCCAGTCCTTTCTGTTTTCAGCTTTTCCAGTGTTTCTCTCTCCTTGTGTACATTGCACAGGACAGCCATCATCTAGTAAAGATTGTTTTGTAAAATATTCTAGAGGGTCTTTATGTTTGTCATCCCTGTATCAAGAACAATGTGCATTATTTCACATTCCTCAGTAATAAATCTAATTTGCCATGTGTCAGCTCAATTACTGAGCTGATCTAAGGCACGATGGATGTTTCTTGCCACTCACTTTGTGCTCAGTATGCATCATAATTTAGTATCATCAGCACATACAGTGCATTATGGTGGGCCTTTCTAGCTAGGTAATTTATTTAAAATCAAACTATGAAACCAGGTATTAATCACACTTAACTCTTCCCTTTTGGGGGGAACCCTCAGCACAGAAAATTCATTTTCTTTCTTGTATTTCTATGCCACGTCCTTCTTCAGCCCCTGTTAGGTTCATCTTCAGAAGCAGCCTGTCATGTAGATCCTTATCAGAGATTTTCTGAAAACCTAGATAAAATATGTCATATGCACTGCAATTATCTACTTTATAACTCCTAAGCTCATTAAAGAGGTCAATTAGTCATTATTGCCTTTTTTAAAGCCCCTCTGGCAGCCTCAGGTTAGGCTTTGGCTCTTTAATGCGGGCACAGAGAGGGAGAGCTCCCGGGAGCCAAGAGCTCCTGCAGCCAGAGCCCAGCACCAGCACTTCTACAGGGGAAAAAAAGGGAGAAAAAAAGAAACTAACTGCCCACTGTTCCACTCACATATTAAATATTGATGAAAAGGCTGAGAAAATAGAGCTGGAAATGTAGAGAAATCACATCTGAGTGAAGGAAAAAAAAAAGCAACAACCAAACCCAAACCACGGGGAGAGCAGGAGGAAGGGAGGGGGAGTGAGCACTGCAGAGCACTTTTGTTAGCAGAAGCTGAAATTAGCAGGGGGGGTATCTATTTGCAAGCAGAACAAACACAATTAGATGGTCCCCCTGCTAATTTTGGCTTCTGGCTGCACAAGTGCACTGCAGGGCACACACCTTCCTTAGCATTTGCTCCTGTTCTGTGCTTTCCAGGTGGAGCAGCAAAGGAGCAGAGTCTCCATTTTGAGTGCTGACTGTAAGCACCTCAGCACCTCATTCTGAAAAGAATCACACGGATTTTTGGGGTGGTTATGGCTCACAAACCCTTCCTGGCAGCACTGCTTCTGGGTGGTGGATGAACCAACACAGCCAAGCATCCAAAAAGTCTCGAGGTTGTCTCCTTCTCCTTCTGCTGACTCAGTTTCTCTTGGGTGCCAGGCAGGACCTCACAGGGTCACACCCAGCTCAGAGGGGAGGACAGGACAGAAATGTGTCCCAATCCCAGCTGAATCCCCACCTAGGAGGGGATCATCTCTTTGCTGCTGACCATGAGCTGCTCACAACTCGCCTCCTTGATGCTTTTGCTGCCATTGCTGTGGTGCAAATTGAAGGAGAGAAATGAAATGAAGTAAGAGAGTGAGAGGAGGCTATCCCTGCCTCCATCTCATTATCTCTGCTGACAAAAATGAGCAATCGTGGCAGTGAGAAACAAAATCTCTGAGGAGGGCTACTCCGGGCAGAGAAAGCAGTGTTGGAGGGAAGGAGAGCATTAATATGTGCTTTCAACCAACTGCATTTCAATTTATTGCTCGACTCTACCTCTCTTTTATTAATTTAGGAGTGTTTCTAGTTTATTCTGTAGTCTGTGCTCTACATTTTACCAGATTTGTCTATTTTCTTTTTCCTCAGTTTCGTTTGGCAGTGTTTCATACAATCCCATTTCCTTCTATTTGCAAGTTTGCTCTATATTTCAGCCCAGTTCCAATCTGGGCTGTCCACTGTCTTATTCCTGTGTGATATCTGCTAAAGCTGCACGTGAACTCCTTTTTCTGTGCTCCCTTCAAATCCCTTCAAAGCTGGCTCATCTGAAATAACAAATTGTTGTCTTGTGACTGGCAATTATTAGGTCTGGCTTACGAATTTTGATCTCTATGCAGGTAATTTAATGTGTAACCTTATTATAGTTCCTCACAGCCCAGGACTCTATCTAAAGTCCAATTTGGCATTGCCTTCTCAGCTCTTAATTGGAGCCCAGTTGAGCTGTGCATGTTTGAGAATGAAGCAATACTTTGATGAATAAACCTCTGCATCATCTCCTAATACTCACATTTTAAGGGCATCCAGCTCATGAGGACAACTGAGGTAGGTCACACACACCACACTATTTGTGAGAATATCTTTCTGGATTTACTAGGATTCAGGTAAAAAAATATAACAGAATGGGTATTTTTTGTAGACTAAGCCAATCTTGCACTATGACAGGCTAAGAGTTGTTAGTATCTTTGTACCTGCAGCATACTGAGTTCATTTTGTTTTGTGCACAGTTTATGTGCCTGATCCTCCTGTATCATCCATGCAAGTGGAACTTTATATCCAAGCTGAATCCTCTGAAAGGCAGGAATATTTCCATTTGCAGCCAGCCAAACATACTGAGTTATTCCAGCAACAAATACTCAGCCTAGTTGCATTGCTTCCCAAACTAGATACATTAATTGCTAACCTTTCCAAATGACCCAATATGCACTGGATATACTTACTTGTATTAAAATTCCTGATGGCTTGAAAAGCTGATGGAGCTGAAATTTATTAAGAACCTGAAGGACTCTAAAAGAACAAAATGCAAGGAAAAGCTTCATCCTGAAGAAAGGCTGGAGTACAGACAGCTCTTTGCATCTCCTGTAAGAGACAAACATGAACAAACAGTTACAAAAGTAAGTGATAATAAATATCTTCATGATACTGCATGGGAAATTAGGGGGTTTTGCCTTACAACTGAGAAGTCAGCACAGCAGCAGAGAAGTTAAATAATCTATGAATCTGACTACCTCAAATAGATGATGTTTTACTCTTCTTCATTCATTTATTTAAAAGTTTCCCTGGTTTTGAAGACTTGGTGTCTTTTTTGGGGGTGGATATGGGAGTATGTTAACACATTCCTCTCTCAAGAACACTATCATGCAAATCTGCTCATTATGGGCAAAAAACTGTCAAGGGATGGTGCTGTCACAAGGGTTTTCTGTGGTGACCACTGAGGAAACAATACAATTTCAAATTTTGCTCACACTCCTGGACCCTCTGTAGCAACTCTGGTCCCTGTGAAACAAGACCACTATGGCTAAGAGCACTTGAAGATCACCACGCCGGACTACGACTATTTCAGAATGCTCCAACACCCAGACCTTCAGGCTTCCAGCAGCTCTCAGAATCTCTGAAATGCTAAACCCACTCATTGTTCTGCAACAAAACCATGTGTCTGGGAACAAAAACCCTGTTATGCTCAGTAAAAGCCACCCTACTGCCAGGCAGCCCTTGCCAGGGCCGTCGGCACGAAAGGAAAGTGCTACGTAGATTAAATGTGGGCTCACCTGCCAGGCAGCATATGCTTCACTCCTGTCAAACCCAAAGGATTGAGACAGATGCTCATCTCACCTCCTGCACCTTTTGGAGGGATCATGTCACGGCACCCCCCATCAGCAGAACGGGTTTTTTTGTGAAACACAGCACCCTTTTTAACACAACCTGAGACTTGCTGCTAGAGGTTTTCTTCCACGTCAGCTGGTCGTGGCTATCTCAAGTTTTCCTAAAGTGACATGCTGGAATTCCCTCCACGCCTATCAACCTGGAGATCCTTGAGGTGCAGTGAATTGTAAACTTTCACAACTGATTTACATGTTCCAGGTTTTAATACCCTCTCAATTCTTAAACGGATTAAGGAGGACAGTCTTTAGCTACATTTGACAGAGATTATTCCAGACATGGCCTATTTTTCATGGTAGTCATTTATTGTACTTGGTAATTAGCTATATGGCCTTCTACATTGATTTTCTTTTCTTTCTGAATTTACTTTAGGTCTGCTTCCTAAATGCTGGATATGGTATTTATTGACATCCCCTTCTGTTTATTCTGCAATCTGGTTTATTTGATAATTCATTCATTTCTTCACATGCCATTAATTGGCAAGGAATAATCTAAGAGCAGAAATAAAATGGGTTTGGCTGTCATAACATGGATACCAGTAATAGGAATACTGTAGGCCAAAAATTCAACTGCTTTTTTTTTAAGATGAAGCTTACCTAGTTTCTGAGAAGGTTTGTAAGCCCTGACATATTTTCTCTGCTGATAAAGAAGTGGGTCCCAAAATACAAAATGCCTATTTCAGGCATTTGAGAGATGAGTGTGCACACACAGGATGATTCATCACCAAACAAAACATCCCAGCATTTTCTTGAGTGTGTACAAAACAAACAGAAAAACTAATCACAGCTTGTAACTTATAAGCTTCCCTTTGAGCTTTGGAAAGGCTGGCTAACTTTGAGCAGCACTGTTTCCATGGGGGAAGTCTGACCTCTAAAAAATTTAAGGGCACATGCAGTTGACTCCTGATGCACCATGCACCTGCAGTTTGGAAAGCTGCCCACATTAGCCATCAACCAGACCCTGCTTTGTGATATTTTCCACAAAGATCATCCATCACGTCAGTTATGCATTTATTTCCCTGCATACTTGCAACCTTGCTGGTTTGCTAACCAAGCTAACTTTCCCCCAGGTTTTTGTATTTATCTGGAGACAGATTTCAGGAGGTTGCACCACCACACCATTCTGCACTCCCACACCATTCTGCACTCCCACACCATTCTGCACTCCCACACCATTCTGCACTCCCACACCATTCTGCACTCCCACACCATTCTGCACTCCCACACCATTCTGCACTCCCACACCATTCTGCACTCTCACACCATTCTGCACTCCCACACCATTCTGCACTCCCACACCATTCTGCACTCCCACACCATTCTGCACTCCCACACCATTCTGCACTCCCACACCTTTCTGCTCTCCCACACCATTCTGCACTCCCACACCTTTCTGCTCTCCCACACCATTCTGCACTCCCACACCATTCTGCTCTCCCACACCATTCTGCTCTCCCACACCATTCTGCTCTCCCACTCCTCCTCCTTGCTGTTTCTGTCCCCCAAGCCTTCTGCTGCTCCTCTCCCCTAAATATGTCTCACTGCTGAAGCTCCTTCCATCTCTGGCCCTGTGCTCCCTTTTTTGGGATCATAGCAGATGACAGAACTCAGTGCCTGCTTCCTTTTGGTGCACTCTTCACCTTCACCTCATCTCTGATGTTACTGGAGAGGGCTGGGAGCCACAGCAGCCCAGAGCAATGCCCTCCAAAACACAACTCACTCTAGCAGAGGAGGCAAATGACATCCACAACATCAAGACTACACCTGCAACCTTTGTGCTGAGCTCCTGTGCAGCACATGGCAAATGTTATCAGCTCCAGGATGGGTGCCAAAATCCCTGGAGGAGCTTCAACAAGGGACAAACCCAGCCCCACACACCCTGCCTCATTCAGAGAGTGCTGTGAGTGCTTGAAAGAGAGCAGAAAAGCATTTCCTATCCTGTGTATCTGTGAGCAGAGCACACACCAGGGCTGTGACAGTCTGCAAAGAGCCCCATGGGACTCATTGCACAGCACTGGGGAGGTGAAAGGCAAACCCAAGCACAAAGGCAAGAGGAAGCACACGGCAGCCCCGAGCACGAGCATTTGAACAAATCAATATCTGCCCTCCAGCAGAGCAGGCTCAAGGCTCTGTTTTGCACATTCCATGCTCCAGCCACAGCCAGCAGTGATGTTTCTGTTGCTGTCACAGTGCAGGGCAGCACAACCTCTCAGAGGTTTGAGGGCTGGGGCAGGGCTGAGTTTATGTGACACAGCAGAGCAGGTAAAGAGCCAGGAGGGGCAGTCAGGTGAGTGCCTACTCTAATAGTAAAACAAACAGATTCTGCATCAGATGGGGTCAGTAAAGATGCCATTGCCCCATGTAATGACAGGTCTGGAAGTTGTTTGTATAACTCTTTATATTCCTAAAGTTAGTTCTGTGTGCTAACACAGTGCATACATGTTCTTTTACAGGAGCCCAAGGAGTGTGGAAGGAGGCTTATCACTCTCAAAGCCTTCTTCAAAGCCAAGTCAAAGCCACTGCAGTCTCAGTTTTGTTACAAATATTTTAGGTATTTATTGCTGGAAGTGTGAGGAAACTGTGGAAGCTGAATTGAAAATTGCTGTGAAGATGTGACAATTACAGTAACACAATGTCTTTGTAGGATGGGCTACTCACAAAATGCCTCAAATAATCAGATGCACAACAAAATTGTCTGAATGCATCTTGCCATGTTTCAGATAAAAGCTGGAGTACCTATCTGGCATCAAACCCAGCTGCTTTTCCTTCAGCATCCATCCCTCTTGCAATAGCTTTAGAGAGAACAAGACACAGCAGCATGAGAGGGCAGAGAAAGAAGACAATGATAAAGATATGAAAAATGCCTGTTTAATTATGCTCCAGATTTTATCTCTGTTTCATATCAGCTCTTTCTCTCTTTCCCTTCCAAGAGAAATAACTGGTATATGCTTTATTTTGAAAGTAGATTGACACAAAATAAAAAAGAGTATTTGCCATGAATCTCGGCATTAATCTCCTTCCACAGCAGCCTGTGATGGAGTCAGAGATATTGCTCTCATGTTCAGGTCTGAGCACTACCAAAAATGATGTTATTCCCCAGAATCCTTCCCAGCAGCAGTGTGCACTGTCTAGCAGGGATGTTGCAGAGCACTTCAAGTGCTACAGAATTTTCTCTGACTCTTGCTTTCCACCTGTTCATTCAAAAACTCAAAGCCAAAAGGAGGATAATGCAATAGTAACTGCTGTTCCAGTTTCCTTCTTATCTGCTCACTCATCCTTCTTCTGTTCACTCCACAGCAACACCTAAAATGTTATCTCCCCCACTACAAGCACACTGCCTCATAAAAACCCTTCCCTGCTCAATTTGAATTCATCTCTTTGTACAAAACCCATCATCCCCCACTGTGGCTTCACTTTCACCTTCTCTGCTCCTGTCCCTTCTCCTTGCACACATCAAAATCTTCCTAAAGATCACTTGGCATCTTTTGTTTTTTCTGCTCTGAACTTGAGACAGTCCTTAACAGGCCACCCTAAATATAATATTCCCTAATATTCCCACTTACTACTCACCCAGGGAACTGAAATAACCTGCAGTGTCACTCTGCAGCCCAGCTGCTGAGCTCAGCACAGGACGCCAGGCACTCTGGAATGTGAATTCCCATGATTTGTAACAGGTCTGCTCCCTGCCTCAGCTTCAGCTGAGCACAGCCCTGCACCCCAGCCTCTTTTCAAGAGGAGGAGGAATGATCCTGCACAGGAGGAATGGTGCACTATTTAAACCTTGCTTTAAAGCTTCAATTTTTCAGCCCCCTTTAACGCTCTTCAAAGTGACCCTGGAGTTTTTTACTTGGGTGGGGAGGTGGGGGAGGCTGACTTCACTTGCTCCCTGTTTTCCCAGCTCTCACTAAAATTTCTGGAGAGCTAGGATGCCAGTGTGTGTGTGCTCTCCATCCCAATCAGCAGATATTGCACCCAGAACCAGAGAGTGCAGTGCTGATCCCAACAGATGCTCCTGTCTGCTCTGCCCTGTTGCTGTAGAGCATCTCCTCTTAAGATTTTATTTTGATTTTAGGATTCAGATTTTAAGATTTTCATCTCCTCTGAAGATTTTATTTTGTTCTCTTCCATAGAGTACCTGAATGCTTTCCTCAGCCAAATCTCACCACCTGCTTTCCCTGCAAACACCTGTGGAGATCTGAAGGCAGACTTGTGCCTGTTGTTGTAGTTAGGACAAGAATGCAGATCTCAAATTATGCTGTTCCTATGCTGGAGCCCTTCAATCAAGAAGTTTTCCTGAACCATTTCACTGAGCTCTCCTCAGGAACAATACATTTAGCACTGCAGATATTCAGTGTGATGGGCTGTGGGACAAGGTGGCAGAGGGAAACAGCTTCAGAAAAGGGACAAGGGTCCCTTCTGACAAGTATTGGATGGGACCATTTCTATACCTCAGGAGCTGACAGGACTACAGCTTTTTTTTCTTTCTTTCTTTTTTTTTCTTTCTTTTTTTTTTTCCCTGTTTGTTTGTTTATATAAAACTTATTTTTCCCCAGTGATCTGAAAAAAAATAATAAAAATTGAGGTACAGCTTAGGTACATTTTTTTTTTCCTGGACAAATCTCCTTGAGCTATCACTTATCCCTTCCTTCAACATCACACTTTGCTTAAGTGACTTCTCAGAACTAAGCCTGTATGGAACTGACTGTAGTATTTTACCCTCACCACTGTGAAATATTCTTCACTTTTGTGACACCAACTAGTCTTGAAATGCTGTAAAAATGCTGACAGAAGAAATACCAGAGAAGGGTTTTAAAAAGCTTGTGAAGGATCGGTAGGTCCAGAGGTGTTTTTGCAGCATCAGAACAGCTAGGGGACATTTAAAACCGAACAGAAAAAAATTCCAGAGGACACAGAGGATTTAGTGTGTTTTAGAGAGTCACCAACATGAAAGGTACCATATTTTGGTGGAGGCTGGAGGGGACAGGAGCTGATGGACAGTATGTCAGCCCTATAGTAGTGGCAGGGGGCTGGCAGTGCAGCTGGAAGATGGGGAAAGCAATGAAATGAGAAAGGTAAATGAAGCGAAGTGCAGCATCAGGCAGAGGCCCCAACATCACAAACACAGTTGCAGTGTGCAGAGATCCCCTGAGTTTTACATTGAAGAGAAGTGACAAAATCATCAGGAGAGAAATGAGAATGACCAGCAGAAGCCTGAGGAGGAGCAGTGCGAGAAGGGAGTCAAAAACACTAAAGAGCTGCCTGAGGTTAGTGCTACTGGACTGTGATTTGTGAAGGGATACATTCAGAACTGCCTCAAAGGTTAAATGGGAAGCTTGGACAAGAGAATGAGAGAAAAGAAAACCTTCGAGAGACCAAGATATGTGGCATGTACAGCTCAGCCAGCACAAGTGCTCTGGAAACTGAATTCCTGAGCAGCAGCCCTTTGTTTGGCTGTCTTGAAGGGGCACTGCCAGTCATGCCTCTGTCATTTGGACCCTGATGGCTTCCACTGCTCTCATTTTCAGAGCCCTTAAAATAAGGCTGTGGAATACTCATTAAAACCACACCAGTCTTCCAGGTTTTCAGATGGAAGCACCACTCCACATACATGTGTCCACACAGAGGTACACACACACATATAGACCAGGCTGCATTTTCTCCTGCTCATCAGAACTCTTCAAAATCCTTTTTAGCTGGGTTTTAAAGTTTTTCTTAGAAATACAGATACAAATAAAGGTATTTTATGCCAACACATTCTATAATCTCACTCTGGAGACCAAAGCTTCACCAAAGTCCCAGTAGAGCTATATTTATAAAACCCCCTTTCATTCAGGCTTTTCCCAAGTCTTTCCTGCATTCTGGAAGAAGCCATTCCCTTTCCAAAGCAAGTACTCTTAGGGCTCTTTCCTGGTCCCACACCCCTGGTGCTCTTTTTGGCTGTGTTCAGCTGCATCAAACAGAGCCTGTGGCCCCTGGAGGGTGGGGTTTATGGCCAGCTCACTTCATTTTTCACCCTCTACAATTATGGGACATATTCTGCTTTTGATTCAAATCATACAGCCCTTTTCCACTTAGCTTTGTTACATCTTTAATTACGACCTTAGGTTGAGGTTGGTATAATTCTACTTTAAGAGATATGCCAGAACTCAGGTACTGACATCTTCAGGTTTCATAGAAATTGCAGGGATCATAGGAATTCAACCTGATAATTACCTCAATGTTTCAAGTCAGACAATCACCATATAAAATAATTATGGGTTGTTGTTTTTCCAAATTCCCTTTGTGGGTTACTGTAGGTTAGAATATATGATGTTAAGATAGTTATAGAAACAGAGATAAAGAGGTACAATAAACCTAAATAGGAGATTATTAATGTATAAGGAATGTCAAAAGACAAAGAGAGGTATCTCTATTAAATGCATAAAACAGCAAATACCACATTCACAACTAAGGAATGGGAATGTTCAGATCAAGGATTCTTTTCCATGACCTCTTCAGCCACAAAGTTTTTTTTCCCTATGGGGCTTGCAAGGATTGGCACAAATGGGAGCAAAAGCATCCTTTGCACACTTCTTGTATGAAACCTTCAAGAACTGGCCCTTATGTCACCCATATAAATTGTCTTTTACTAACAGAAGTCTCTTACCAGCACTTCATCATGTCCCTTGGCACAATTGTGGTGATTGAAGCTATAAGCTGATACTTCCTAACATTCCCCTTTAATTAAAAAAAAAACAAACCACCTAAACAAACAAAGAAAGACCAAAAGGGGAACATTTGTATATACTCCAAACTGATTACATTTTGTGGGGTTTTTTTCCCCCCCTCTTCAAATTTCCAATGCTTTTGTTATCTCTTGCACATAAAGGTGCAAGGAAAAAAAAATTACTTGGCTTGATTTCGTTCATGTTGATCCTTCTGGGTTCTCAGATATTATGATCCATGGAAAGTCTGGATTCATGCTTACTTCTACTCTTCATTAAGTCAGTGGTAGTTGAATTGCTGGTAGGGCAGGCTGCTGATACAGTAGGTGGGCATGCTGAATAAAATACATCCCACAGCTGTACCTGCTCTTGTCAGAGAGCCAACCTGCTTTATGCCAGTCTGTTCTCCACTGCTTCCTGGTCATAGCCCATCTGTTTGTGAATTTATAAAATGCTGAAGAACACAAATATCTGAACCTATTATAGGTAACACGCTTCAATTAAATCCTGGTTGTGGAGATGTGCTCAGACTATCGTTGGTAATGGATCTCCTTCCAATTTGCCAGTAAAATAGACATCCATCCCTGGATATTTCTGTGGAACTCAGAGGTTTTTTCTGTGCAGTGGCTTCTACATATGGTGCACCTGGCCAATATTCTTGCACTTGCAAACAAAATTGAAACAAAAAAAAAAAAAAAAACCCCAAAAACAACCTGCCAAGGCAGAGTATGGAAGGTTACTAAGACAGATTAGATAAAAACCTACATAGAGGGAGAGGCTCCACAGTAGGAGCCCTCACAGGTGAGGCAAGCCAGACAGCTATTAACCTGAAGTTTTCCAGTAGCTTAAAGCAGTGCTTCACATTTCAGGTGGACTCAGAGATAACATAGAATGATAAATCACAAAAAAATGATGAAACTAATAAAAGTTTATCATATATATGTAATTTTTGCTCTGGGGGTGGATCACTCAACTTTACAAGGTCAGTTTCATAAAAACTATGATTTAAAGGAGCTCAGCAGGCTGTCAATAACTGATTTAATAGGAACAGACTTTAAACAGAAAAAATAGGTGAGAGATATATCCCCAGGAAATTTGCTGGGGATACCTACAGTACCTATGATTAAACTATCTGTCCTCTGGATGTCATCATTGCTCTTTTTATATGCTGTTGGTTAAAGATGCACTTATGGAGAAGACAACCACAGTCCTAAGGAAGCTGGCTGGGGTGCATTACTTTTGGTGGCTCAGTGCATTTCCAGTTAGAGCTAAACCTACAAGAGTATGAGTCAATATCATTACTATTTATAATCTATAATGAACCATTTTCCATAATGCAGTGCAAAAAAAAAAAAATAAAGGACTGCCTGCATACATTGCATTTGATGTGACCTCACACCTCTGCTTCAAGAAGCACTTTATGCCTCTTCACTAAAAATTTCCATCTTTCCATATGTGCAGCTGAGGCATAGCTGCCAGTCAGCAATAGTGTTTGCAGCATTTGCAAAAATCCTTGCTTTAACCTGGAACCAGAATTTTAAGATTTCAAAAGAAGGTGCTTGGTTTCTCTGGCAAGGGAATACTCCATTAGCAGTGATGCACCAGAGCAGAAAGGAAAAATATGGAATACACCTCACTGTGACAAGGCTGACCCTGAGAGATTTGATGAACAGACCAATGTGTGGCCCTGCAGGTATTCACCATACTCCTACAAGATCTTTTAGAAGCTATTACAGCAGAACAGTGTAAGTAGAAGCAGATCTAGGCTGAATCATTCTCCCAGCATGAGGTGTGAGGTTGAATTCAAATTTTCTCAGTACCTTTAACCCAGATGAATCCAAAGCCAAGGAGGGGCTGCCTGTCCTGGAGCACTGGAGCTGCTGACCCCAGCCAGGTTGGAAGGAGATTGTCACCTTTGTCACCTCTTCTGCTCTTGAGCTGTGCCAAGCGTTCATCAGCTGCTGTTAGCCTCCCTCCTGAAACCTCCTAGAGAAAGTTCCCATTTCAGCAGCATGGGACCACTCCACAAGGCTTGGAAATACAAGTATGATGTCCTTCTCCCTTCTGCACACAAAGGGAGATGCCAGAGAGCTGCATGGCACCAAATACCTCTCCAGCTTTCACAGAACAATTATTATGGAGCTTTCAGAAAGAGATGATGCCCAAGCAGTACAAGCTGAGGATCAACATACTCCTTCCCAGCAATAAACACTCCTCACTCACCAAATTGCCCGAGGCTGGATTTTCCAGAGGCATAGGGACAGGTGCTCCATTCCCAGCTTTATCCAAAGTATCAGTTCACACACATTTCAGCAAATCACTTGCACTTAACCCTAAAATGAACCTAGACTGAGCTTGCAAGAAACAGAGATCAAGTCAGCAAAGCAAGAAGCACCTATATTCTCTTAGTTTGCTATGTATCTCTGATTTTGGAAATGCTCAGAAGCCTCATGCTGTTAGCAGGGCTGGGCAACTCAGCATTTTCCTAATGCCTCAGCCCTAGGAGGATTGTTAAGGTCAATAGTCTTGTAGGTAGTTCACAGGTAGAGCAGAACGTGTTAGGTGAGCTAGGACAAATCTTTCAAAATGGGCCCTTAAATTTTTTTTTTTTTAAGGAAGAAGTGAAGGGTTCCCTCAGCCTTATTCTCAATGGCTATTGATGCTCCAGGTTTTAGCTTTTATGTTTTTCACATTCTGTGCTGCTTTAGTGTGTATTTCCTGAGCTTCACATGAGGGGATGGTGAGCTCTGTGCACAGAGCAGGGAGACAAAACAATTCCTGCTCCAGCTGGGCACCAAGGACAAATGATCCCAATCTCAGCCCAAGAGCACAAACAGCGTGGGCTGGAGAGAGAAAAACAAGCAGGGTGGGACTGCATGGGCTAAAGCTGGAATGGGACAATGAAGTGCAAGATGCAAATGGAGCAGAGCTGATCCAAGGCAGAGAGCCCGGGAGCGCTGGTGCATTTTGGGGCCATTTTGGTTGATCTTGGGTGCAGCCCTGGCTGGGCTCTGGTGCTGCCCAAGGTGGGTCCATGCAGGAGATGCTTTGAATCAATCCCTGCTTTATTCTTTAGCTCTGTCCAGCCCCTACTCTAGGGCAGCCTGCACAAGGCATCACCATGAGGTAGAAAGTCAGCCTCTGAGCGAAGAGCCCATTTCCAAGGATCCTTACTTCTGTTTCAGGTGAAACTCAGCAGCAGATGGCACAAGAGGAATAAATTGCACTCTGCTGGGGGCTGTGTGTTTCTCAGCAGAGGCCAGCCAAAGCCCCTCCACCTGCTTGCCACAGCCTCAGCACAGGGGCCAGCACAGATCAGAGCTGCACCAGCCCAGCACTGACAGCCTCAAGCTTTGAGACAGCCTGGTGGCTTTTGACACAGCAGTTTGTCACTTCATGGCTTGTGGATCAGAGCTGGCCTGGCTTTCCTCTGGGACATGGAGACACTCTGTCCCTAGAGAAGCCTTGTAAGCCCAAAGGGCTGTGCAAATATTGATGGGCTTATCTCAGAGCCAAGCCCCTTGGAGGATGTGTTCTTTATCTTCACCGTTGCATCTTCTCCTGACCACACAATATTTTCAGGGGAGCTGGGACAATTCATTTATCTCACCCAGTTCACCATTTTGTAGTGAAGTACAAAGCAGAATTATTAAAGGATGTATTTTAGGATGTTCATTGCATTGTTTTTAAGGACCCTCTGGAGATGTGAAAACATGGCCAGAAAAATAACCTTAATGTGCTGCCCCATTTCAACACTGGAGTTTTGCCTTGCATGTTAATGTGTATATTTTCATGCTTCAGCTACACTAACTGTACTCCTTTCCTGTTTCTATTTATTTTGGAAGCAATATATGTTTACTAAATCAGTTGAAAAGTGTTAATGATCAGTTCATAGAATACTAATGTGGATTCAAATTACTTTCACATGAATCAGGACAAATTAAAAAATACTATTTGATCATAAACTGCTTCAAATCCATGTCACAAGAACTCTAGTACCTTGAAACAAAGATTCCTTTCTTTCATTTTGTTAAGACCTCATTAAATAGTTAAATTGATCAAAAAGGTGTGGGGAAGAAAACACATGGATTATCCATGGTTCATGTAACGAAGAGAATGGATAAAGAAAGAGGAGGGTATCAAAACCTACAACAAATGCCTCTTCAGGGTTCCTGAGAAAGAAGAAGACATGTAGGTGACATGGCTGCAGCCAGCCCTGACCCACAGCACAGCTCTGAGCCCTCAGATACAGCTGTGAAACCTGCAAACCTATGTGGACACTGGGCCAAACCATTCCCAAGGGAAATTCTGATTGCTTCCCAGAACATTCAGGCACACTCCAAAGGCAATCTCATTTTTAGTGACATTTCAGTGTGATCCTTTCTTTCATTTTGTTAAGACTTCATTAAATAGTTAAATTGATCAAAAAGGTGTGGGGAAGAAAACACATGGATTATCCATGGTTCATGTAACGAAGAGAATGGATAAAGAAAGAGGAGGGTATCAAAACCTACAAGCAATGCCTCTTCAGGGTTCCTGAGAAAGAACAAGACAGGTAGGTGACATGGCTGCAGCCAGCCCTGACCCACAGCACAGCTCTGAGCCCTCAGATACAGCTGTGAAACCTGAAAACCTACATGGACACTGGGCCAAACCATTCCCAAGAGAAATTCTGATTGCATCCCAGAACATTCAGGCACACTCCAAAGGCAATCTCATTTTTAGTGACATTTCAGTGTGATCCTGTCTTGCTCTGAGCAAGGCTGTGTTTCAGAGCTGCCTTTCAAGTCTCACAGTCTGGAGGTAGGAACTTAGTAGAGTTCTTCTCCTCTACTCTGACATGCCCAGGGCCATGCCCACTCCCAGGTGACACCAGCTCTGGCAAACCAGTGGTGCTGCTGCTCACAGGAAAGCCTTTTTCTCCCTCCATCACTTAAAATCTGCCTTTCCCAGGCTCCCAGAAGCTGGAAGTGAACCTCTTAGTGCTTTATCACACAGGATGTGATGTGCTGTCCTAGCAAAACATTTCTGACTTGGGTGCATCGTGAGAATGCACATGGTGGTTGCTGGGCAAGTCAAACTAGCATTGCTGAACAAATCAATATTAGAGGGTAAAACCAGTTTTGGGAGGCAGATTGGAGCTTTACCAGAGCACTTGCTGGATCCCAGCACAGTGAAGATGCACAGGAAGAATTTAGCTCTGCTCACTTTTTCCTTATTTGTGATGGAAAAATTGTGGACACAATATTTCCTTAACCATGGTTGTCCTGACTTGTGGTTTAGAAACCTAAGGCAGGATGTCAGGCTGAGTTTGCCTCCTCCACTACTGTTTTGCAGAGATCAGGTAGAACGTTCAGCTTCCTTTACTTTTTTTTTTTTTAATAAAAAATGTACTTTATGATGGAAATTTTAAGCATGACAATTAAGACTCATTTAGGAGACTATCAGAAGGAATAAGCTCTCCAGCCTGCTCTATTTCATTCAAGACAATTTTGTCTAACTGGTTTTTAACAAATTTAAAACATTGCCCAGATCTACTCTGGCTATGAGGCACTGGCAATCAAGTCAAGCACCATTGACTGTGAGAATAGTGAACTGTGTAAAATGACTTCTCAGCATTATGTAGTGTCACAGCACAATTTAAATAACACGTTCATTATTCAAGGTCTCATAATTCCTACATATAGAAATAGATATGGGGAGCTGAGAGAGGCTTTCAAGTTAAATAAATAAGCAACCTGTATCATGACAACTGCACTGTGCATTCTTTAAATACCTGATAGGTCGTTGGAAAGTCCTTTTAAAATGAAATCCAGTGATACAAGGTGCTAATTCCAGCTCAGAGATGCACATAAAGACAGCTGTTATATATTGACTCTGCTTTTATAGGAATGAAAAGAGGATTTGAGAGAAACTCTGCTTTCTGGGGAGGAATCTCAGCCATTATTATTATGTTTATATACAAAAGGGCTTTTACAATTGTGATTACAGAAATCTAATATTAAATTCATGCTCTTTTTTATAATTTAAATGCATGTAGGTATTTGTTTCTGGACAAGATGGAATATATTGCAGATATTATTGTCTTGATTTCAATATGCATTTAGAAGATTTTAAAGTGAAACTGTTGCAATCACATTCTATCTGACACTTCTGGTGGAACCATGGTTGAAGAAGGGCATTCCACAGTTTTTTTTACAGCACTCAAACCCACTCTCAGAATTTCCTGTATCTCAATAACTTTCAATATACTTAGAATATATACTTTCAATATATACTTAGCTCAACACACTTAGAGTAATGAGATTTACAAAACATAAATATGTGACCATTAATATAGAAATGAAGTGTACAGATATATTAACCTGAGCTGCTCATTTTTAAATAAAGGTACTAATTCAATAATTGCTTTTGTATTTTGCAAGGCAAATAAATTTGGCAAAAACTGTTTCTTCACTGTGAGGGCAATGAGACAATTAAGTGTGTTCCCTAGAGAGGCTGTGGCTGCCCCATCCCTGGAAGTGTTCAAGGCCAGGCTGGATGGGGCTCTGAGAAACCTGGGACAGTGGGAGCTGTCCCTGACAAGAGGAACTAGATGTGCCCAAATGTCCCTTCAAACCCAAACCATCCTATGAATCTGTGATCCTATTTAACAAACACAATCTCAAAAGAAAAAAGACAAACAAGTTTCACTCATCAATTCTTGCCAAAGCAAAAGAATTTCACAAGTCTTTCCTACACCTGATACCTGCTCACTTGGGACCTGTTATGTTTGTCTGCTGAATTTAGTTTGTGAATGAGAGATGAATTTATGCCATGCTGTTAAGCATTAAGTATCTCAGCAGAAAAAATGTCTTCTCATTTTTTGAGGACAAAGTCTGTCTCTGGACAGAGCCAGGGCAGAGAGCTGTGCTCCCTCCTTACTGAGGAAGGGATGAGAAACCCTGTCCTCTTCTGACTGACACTGGAGCAAATCTTTCAGAAACCTGGCACTTCTGGGGCATTTCTGAGTTTCCTGTTCACTGCTGACCTCACAAAGCAGCCTTCCCAAAGGAAAACACAATTCCCCCCACCTCAGAACACACAGAAAGGCCTGTGGACTCCTCTCAGAATGGTGCTGCCCAGACTCCCACTTTCTACCAGGGCAGGGATTGAAAGTATTCTTGAAGCTTTATAAAGCTTTGCTCTGCCATTTGCCATCTCTGTTGATACTCCAAGCTTTTCCCTTTGTCTTTTAGCCCCAGACATGGATACATAGGCTGCCTTCATCACCCCCTGTGTTCCAGCAACTTCTCCTATTTCCTAGACCAGTCTGTGAGCAGACAGCTGTGCCTGCTGTGAACACAATCCCTCCTGAACCCCTCACTGCCCTCTCCTAAGTTCCCTCCTTCATTTCACCACATCACATAGAATTTTCTCTGTATTTTTGCCTTGGTGCTGTCACCATGCCACATCTTATATTGAAAGCATCCTCTCTTTCTTAGCGCTTCTCAATCTTTAAACCAGATTTTAGGCATTTCTCCCACTGGATTTCTTCCTTTCCATGCTGATTGCTTCTCAATACACAACCCCTCCTGAATCCTTGTACATGACTCAGGGGGAGAAATTTCATATTTACCTACTCCAGGAGGCCTTGCAGTATCTTGCTACCATATTGTTGTTTTATTTCAGTGTGTATTTTCTGGGTCCCCAGGATGAAGGAGAAATTGAGAATCTGGCTCCATGTTCTTAGAAGGCTAATTTATTTATTTAATGTACTTATATTGTATTAAAGAATGCTATACTAAAACTGTACTAAAGAATAGAGAAAGGATACAGACAGAAGGTTTAACAGGATAATAAAGAAAAACTTGTGACTCTCTAGAGCCATGACACAGCTGGCTGTGATTGGTTATTAAGTTAAAACAATTCCCATGAAACCAATCAAACAACCACCAATTGGTAAATAATATCCAAACCACATTCCAAAGCAGCAAAACACAGGAGAAGCAAATCAGATAATTATTGTTTTCATTTTTCTCTGAGGTTTCTCATTTTCCCAGGAGAAGAAATCTTAGCAAAGAGATTTTTCAAAAAATATGACAATGACATCCCTGTGCACACCCTCTGAGCTTCCAGCAATCAGCTGCTTAGAACTGGAGCTTGCCACTGCACCATCATGTTAATAGTCCCCCATGGACCTATCCTCAGTAATATATCTGATTTTTCTGAACTTGTAACATCCTGTGCAACGAGTTCCACAAAATAATTATGCCCTGCATGACAAAAGTTTGCTTTAAATCCCCTGTGTGATTATAACACTGGAACCCCCTTAGGTCCTGTATTGTCAGAAACAATGCATTAGTCACTCCCTAATCACTTTCTCCATGACACTCATTATTGTGCACATCTCTGTCTTTTTCCCTTTAGTGGATCCTCTGAAGGGTCTGGATTATTTATTCTCTCTCTCTCTGTTGTATTTCCTTATCCCTCCCTAGTTCGACCCCTTTGGAACACAGAAATCAACCAAATGCAAGATGCAATATGAGGGCACATTAGAATTGTGCCTAGCATAGATTTGGACAGTTTGATTTGATCAGCCTTGATTGTGAGTAAATTGTACTTAGCAAGTACACCATTAGGACAAAAATCCAAATAAAAATTAAAATATTATTGTCTAACAAATGGTAGTAGTAATAAGCAGACTGGTTTATCAAGGAATAATGTGTAACAAAATCATAAAATAAACAGGTGGAATGAAACATAATAATACAGAAGATAATTTCTAAACTAAACAGGCAGTTCTTATCCCCAACATCTAGTGAAAGCTCCTTTGCTCTGGGGGGAAATTCTCAAAGTTTACCACTTCAGGGGAATGAAAATAAAGGGAAATGCAGAGTTGACTCTCGAGGTCTCTGTGTTACAGCAGACAATTGCATCTGCTCTGCTATTGACCCCTTGAACAGGGTTTCAGAAAAATCCATGCATTTAAGAAACACTACATGACAGCTTATTACTTCCCAGAACTGTCACTTACCTCTGGCTGCAAGTGACTCAGCTGAACAAATATCACCTCACACTTTATCCTGTATCCATTAGCAACAAGACTGGCTTCCTCATGCATGGTCAGCACAGCACTTCTCTTCTGAAAGAAAAAATTTAAAAAGATATGTTTAGGCTGTGACAATTATTAGAAAAATTATGGGACAAATTGGACAACAGCAAATATTTTCATGAAGCATTTCTTGAGGCAGCTGCAGCACCTCTGGAGAGTTTCTGTGTCAGGAGCTGGGCTCCTCCTTAGCCTTTGCTTTGTCCTGGCAAACTCTGCTGTTCCTCCTCAACCCACAGTGGTTTGAGGCATCTCTTCACTAAGAAAGAACACTGTGCAGTCACAGTTTGCTGTGGATTTGCAAAATCCTAGCCAGGATGCCACAGCCTGTGGCCACTTCAGTCCCTGCCCAGCCTGGCTCTCACAAACCCCATGTGATCATTGCAAACTGCCTTGTTTTTCTTGCTTTTTCCCTGGTGAAACAAATTTTATTAAAAATAAAAGAAAGATTACTGGCTTTGATACAACAGCCAGTAATCAATTTAGCAGCCAGTGATTGAGGTGACTTCACTGGGATCTGGAGCTGTCTTCTAAGTAAGAATTATTACCCTTAATCCTTGCTTACAGAACCAAGCAAGCAGGTCCTTGTCTGGTGCACAGAGCCTGTGCAGGTGACAGAGACCTAGAAAAGCTGCCAAGAATTGTGCAAGAACAGAGTCCCACATAACCTGCCCATGCTCTTTTCTTTGATCTTTTGAGTCAGTGGATATTTGGATGTTCCTCGAGGAAACACTGATCTGCCAAGGCTCTTCTGTTATCATTAAAAAAACAATGAACAGGTTGAGCGGGTGCCTCTCCTTCTGAGGGCTTCACTAATCCAAAAGTTCATCTGTCAATTGACAGGTAGCTATCAAAAAAACCCATAAATACCTGTGTGAAAATAACCCTGTGCTTTTCCAAATAGAGATGGAAAAGTGGAGGGTGCTATCACTTATTAGTTACTGAATCAGGAACTGCTCAGAATTCAAATTCCTTCTAAGAAAATAAAGAAGCTGTGCCTTACCCCAGTGAACCCCTCTGCAGGATGGATGATAAAGTCTCTTCTCTGGTGAGAATTTTAAAGAGATTTTTATGGAATTCTTTCACAGAGTGTAGTCATGAGAGAAGGTTAAAAAAAAACCAACAAAAAAAAAAAACAAAAAAGCCTGGGAAAACCAGTCTTGATAGAGGCTCATGGCACAGGACTTAGAGTGGTGAAGGGAAGAAGAAGAAAAAGGATTTGGCAGCCATCTGAATTTAGGTGGTCAGGGAAAAGGTTTAAATACAATCTCCAGAGTAGGTGGAGTACAAGGTGGCCAAATCAGCTTTTCACCCAGGTAAAATGAAGGAGCTGCAGGCAGAGAGAAATTCACAGAACCATTGGGATCAGAAACTGGGGCTAAGATGACCCTTTGGAGAAGTTACCACAGGTTGTGATAAAAAAAAAAAAAAACAAGTTGAAAAATGAGGTCATAATGCCTAGTCAGTATATGGGTATCATATATAAATATACATACATGCATACATACATACATATATATATATATATATATATATATAAAAAATTTAAAAAAATAAACAGAATATATCTAAAAATAGATATATTTTTAACAAGAATGATATAATTTTTTTCATTTCTCAAAATATTTGGCTGTAAAAAAAGCAATTGCATTTAGATTTTGGATTCATATTTTCTGAGAGTTTTTGCATTATATTCTGTTAAAGAACAACACTGCTAAAATGAGCAACAGTAAAACATATTAAAACCTGAAAAAGCACTTCTGTTGGTCATCATATCTGAATATTGGTGCATTTAGTAGCATTTCCAGTGTTTCTAGTATTTTTTTTAAAAAATGTCTTTTGACTACAGTCAGAACAGGAATTTATGAAAATATCAAGGAAAGAGAATACTTCAAATATTTTAAACTGGCTACTGTAAAGGTATATTTAAAAACCAAAAAAGGTCAAATAGCAATTGGAGAGATTGGAGTTGGTCAGTTATAATGTGCTGTTTGAATCAGCTTGTAAAATGAAGCAGTATCTTTAAAAAGGTTTTAATACAGGCTGACACCAAGTCAGATATGTCAGGAGATAGAATGTAGGTCACACTAACAACACAGAATACCATATCCTGAATTGCAGTGACACTGAAAAGGACTTCAGAAAATCAATTTACCATGAATTCCCTATGCAATCTATGGGCTAAGGTTAATGCAGTACTTGCATGATTATGCAGGAGGCCATGATATTTATTACAGGTGTGTCTCACTGCACTGGTGTGCCCACTTCTGGCACCCAATTTTCTAAAAATGATGATTCTGGGATGCTGCAAGGGGATCAAAATGAGTCATTAAATTATTGGCAATTGTGGAATCCTCACCTGTGCATAACACACTGCACCAGGCACTCCCCCAAAAAAAGGCAGGGATAATTCACCACAGTGTCAGTGGAGTGCTGGGAGGAAAAGTCCTGACACCAGGGGAATTTGTAATTAGCCAGAAAAGCCACAACTGTAAGTAATTAAAAAAGAGAAGGTAGGCAAATACAGGTTGGGGAAAAAAAAAAAAGAAAAAGAGTCTGATCTTTTTTAAAAGTAAAGTATTAGGTTAAAATTAAGTGCTTGAGAGCAGCAATGTAATAAGCTGATGTCTTTCCAGCAAGGATGAGTGCCTTTACAAAAGATGCAGTGCAGTTTGTCTGGGACCTGAGGCTGAAATCACATGGCTGGCATGATGCAGGAAATAACACCAGAGGTTCTTAATAACCAGAAAGCCTCAAAATCATAATACATTCACTAGACTATGAATATTTTGACACAAAGAGGAAACAGAAGTCAAGGAAAAATAAATGTTTGTGCTGACATGGTCAGCTGTTTACCAGTTATCTTCAAAGTAGAAGAACCCCCAGCAGGTGAAACCAAAACAAAACCACACATGCTGCTGTCTTAAAAAATGCAGGATAGAAATTAGGTCTAGGAAAAAAAATATTTTTGACTGTTTGCTTGTGGAAAGAAGCAACACTTTTTACCTGCACACGGAGAGAGACACAGAGCCTAGAAGCAGGAGGACTGAAGGAGAGACAAATGAGTATTTAAAAATGGTGTGTTCAAAGATCCCAAATATTTCACTCACACCTGTATTCAAAATAAGATTTTAAGCTGCCATTTCAGCACATTTATTCTCCCATGTAAAAAAAAAAAAAAAATCAATATTAAAGACTGTTATCAAGGCATTAAGTGCTGCAACATTTGCATTTAGGAGCAACAGATCTCCAGAACTGCCTTATGTGCACACAAATATTTTCAAGGAAGCACTGGAGTAACTAATTAAAAACCCCTACATCCTTGCTCATTACCATCAGCTGCTGGAAGCTGCTATGTGAGTATTAGCTTTTAAAAAACATGTTGAGCCAGCCTTGAAATTTGCAGCTTACTAAACCTCACCACTAGGCAAGTAAATCTCTTAAAACAAAAATCATGTATGAAAAGAACCAGACCATCAGTATATAAAAGGGAGAGAATGGTGCAGAGTTTCAAAAAAGAAAATAAGGCTCAGAATGTAAACTGCCTCAAGTGCAAGCACATCTGAATATTCTACTGCTCTTTCTAAAAACAGTTGATAGCCTTCATCACAAAAAGTGACAAAGGGAACAAAACCAACTTGGGAAGTAAAAATCACCAAAGAAGAAGAAGAAGAAGAAAAGGCTTTCAACTGCTTTGACAATGACTCAAAGAACTGTGTTAGGTACAGCACTGTTTAATATGTTAGCAAACAGGAGAAGGGGCTTAAAAATTCAGCCAATACCACTGGAATTTGATACAATTATTGAGACTTGCCCAGTATTACAAGAATATTATGAACCACTTCAGAAGGGTCGAATAAACGAACTAAATAGGCAAGGAGATGGCAAATAAAGGTCACTGGAGAGAGAGACATGTGAATGCATATTAGAAGGAATTTCTCCCATGCATCTGTGCTAAAAGGCCAGCAGTGCCACCGCCTTGGAGCACACACAAAACGTGTTTGGGGGCAGAGCTGGGACAGCCCCAGTAGGAAACAGAGCTCTTGTGTGGATCAGGACCTCCACTGGGTTTGTGGCCGTTGTGGGGGGAGGTGGAAGGGGCTGGAACCGTGGGCAGCTGGCTGGCAATCTGTCCATGTGCAGGAGCAGGCAAAGAAATAAAGCAAAACAAAACAGAACAAAACGCGTTCCTTCTGCTTCACCGTGAGCAGCCCGAAAAGCGAGACGAGGTGCAGAGCAAACCGGGGGAGAACCAGGCCAGCAGGATTTCCTTTGGTAAAGGAGAGATTTGGCCTTCCCACCCAGCACAGCCCAAGGAATTGCAGCAGTGAAAGGGGTCCCAGAAGAGGCCACAGGAATGGTTTGCTGGCTGAGGAGAGAGCAGAGGGAGGATCACCTTCACCTCCCTGCAGGAGCCCAGCTGGCACCAGGAGACCCTGGTAAGGAGTTGTGGAGAATCACCTTGGGGATCACCCTGGGTGACCAGGGGAGGTCAGAAAAGGAGAAGGAACATGCTGGAGCCTGCAGTGCTCCCAGCCCCAGCTCCCAGTTTTCCTGCAGTGCTCCCATCCCTTGGCCCAGGGACACTGCAAGGCTTCAGTACCCCAGGAGCCCACTGTGGGGTCTCCATCCCCTCATGTGAGAAAGACCAGCCAGCACAGAAGAGTTTGAAGCCTGTTTCAGGGCATTTTCAAACGCCTTCCATTATTGTAGCTGAAGTCCAGTGATGCTGGAACAACATTGGCTTCATTTACATGAAAACAGGGGTGTTGTGCAGGCAACACAGCAAATTTTAAAATTAAACAAAATGGTTCTATCTTCATGATGGAAAAAATAACATTTTATCATAACTAAGTTAGTGACAAACCACAAATTGTTCAGTATTTTCTGCTGTAGCAAGCAGATACAGAACAGAATAAGAAAATCTGCGTGTTTCACATTATGGTTTTATGTATTGTGCATTGAGCTCGCCCGAGAGCTAAACAGCGTTTGATTTGTGCCTAACAATAAACAGAAAAAGGATTGCCAATTAAGAATGTGGGGCAGCTATTTTTAACGAAATGTTTTTAAACTTTTGGCGAAGTACGAGAGAAAGGCAGTGCCATCTGTCGGGGAAACGCGGCTGGTTCAGGGACAGCGCTGCTGCGCCCTGGGGAGAACAAAAGCCCGGCCGGGCTCACATCGCCTCAAAATTGGGGTTTTTCCATCTCCTCCTCAGAGAAATCGCATGCTACTACATGTTTAGGTACTGCTTTTAGCTGCTTCTGAAAGAGGACGGGCAATTTCAACAGCTGCTCCTGTGGATGGGTACTTCAGGTGATTCTGTAAAGTTGCAGTCAGAAAGGACAAAGAAAAGTGTATTGTATGTAAATAGCAGGAAAGTTCAAAAAACATGATTGTCTTACAGACAGCCACAGGCAGAACTCTCCCTTATTTACGCTAAGAGACATGCTGCTGAGAGGTTTCATTTATTACATTACCTAAGGTACTCACCTATTCAGGAATTCACCCACCAATTCAGGAATTGTCTTCTGGACTGCAGCTACCCCCATTCCCGATGGGAGCCCGGGGGATTTACCTGCCTAACTCAACCCCCTAGGCTGCCAGCTGGCTGTGCGTGGCTGGGGCAACTCTCCCCCAGCCCACCTGGTCCATCACCCTGGCTTGATGTGGGACAAACTTTTGGTGCCCAAGAGGAAGGAGAGGTGAAACACTCCAGGTGGATTCGAGCGCGGACCGTGAGATGTGTCCCACAGCCCTGGGCTCCTCTCCAGCAGCAGGTGCAGGTGCCTGGGGACAGGACATGGGGCACAGGGCAGGGGAAGTCACAGCAGGGCAAATCCACACCACTTTTGGCCACCCCAGCAGGCACAGAGATGTTCCTTCCTCGCCGTCCCGTGAGTCAGCACTCCTGATGTTAAAACTCTGCACTGCAATGGAAACACGCAGCACTCCTGCATGGGAGGAAGGGAATCTGAGCTCCACGAAGGGCCAGGCTGTCAAGCTTAGGTGATCCATCAAAAACTAGGGCTTGGGTGGTTTTTACTCAGCATTTCCACGCTGTGGATTTCACTTCAAATTTGTGATTTCGCTTTAAATATGCAGCAGTGGTAGGCAAACGCAGGTTTCAATTGTTGCAGTGAATTTGAAAGGCAATGTATTTAACATTTAAATACACTGCATGCACCTTATGAATTATTTACTTACAGCAGCCTTTCTGGAGATGCAGGGGTATTCTCACACCCACACATGCATAGCAGCACTAACACATCCCTGTGCATCAGCTGAGGCTCCCAGCTAATGATGCTGTTCTGCAGCTACTTAGCATGTTGCTGTTTTCATTTCCAGGCCAGGGTGGGTGGTGGGGATCAAATATGGACATTTTTGTGCCCAGTGAGGGACTGACACATCGGCTAGGATCACGTTGATGGTTATTCAACACAACTGCAGTAGCCTCTATTTTTGCTCCATTCCCACAGCAGCAATAAAACAGTGGCACAGAACAGAAAGTGACACACCAGATACATTGAACAGCAGCTGCCCTTAAAATCCCAGCAGTCCCCACGGACTGATTTGCCATTTGCAAACACTACCTTCTTTTTTATTTTTTACCCCTTCCTCTACTGAGGGGGTCTAATTCAAAAAGAGGGGGGAAAATGGGATTGTAACAGCAGTAAGAGCAAAAATACATCCCCATGCTGGGGGAGATCCGTGGAAAGGAATGCATCAGTGAGGTGTTTCCTATAAGAAAAAATTATCAGGAATAGCAGGTGGATAATTTCCTGCTGCACTGTCCAGTCTTTGCTTAATTAGTAAAAATATTCTCTTTTTAAGCAGCACCAAAGGAAGCACTTGTGTATAAAAGCCAGGTAAGTAGTGAAAGCACATACCAAAAGTGCCCTTGGGCAGGATTAATGTATGGACAAGCTTTTGGAAAAGCATATTTTTCTGGTTTAAACAGGTAAGTGTATTTTGAACCGAGGCAGGAAGAACTTATTCTCATGGTGTTTCCACACTGCCCTGTTTTAAGTACTGCATGTCACAAGATGTGGAATGGAAAAAGCACTTTTCTGCTGCCAAAGGGGAGAGGAGAACACAAAAGTACCATTTCACTTATAAGATGTGCACTCTGATATTTTTTCCTGCTGAACTCTGTAAGTCTGCGAAGTCCAAGAAACAGAATATTAATCTTTGATGAAGCAAAAAATTGTATAGGCTTGGATCACAGTCGTAATTATATTGTATTCAAATACCAGGGCTCCTTTCTCAATAAATGCACTTCAAGTATTCTGTAGAACAGAATTCCATGGGGAGACTGAACTAACTCGAGATGATATAGAGGCCAACCAGAACCAGAACTGGAGCTAAAAATAATCAATGACCCAATCACTGCATAGCTTGTGATAGTAGCCCTTTTTCTCATAACATATGTTCACAGATATGTCATCATCGTCTGTTGTCAGACTAGTGGCAAATAAAGACTTGCAAATTTTCCTACATTTTTCACATCTCTGCTTGTTCCAGCAGCAACATTGCCTGCTTGCCTTTTATTCCCCATGTCTGGCATGTTCTAGTAATTTTCTGTGCCCTCAATATTTGTTTGCCTGTCTTTTTCAAACAGATGTATAGCAAGTTTTCTTCTTTTTCCCTCCCTCTTATTTATCTGCATTACATTTACTTCTTCTGATTTAGGAAGGGCAGGAATCCCTTTCCTGCACACACCCCCAACAGTTTCAGACTTGAGTCATCTCTTTATTTAATAGCAACAAACAAAGCAGCCAAATTTGATCCTGGATGAAAATGTAGCTACCAGCACAGCAGAGCCCAGCTAAAAGGGCTGTTCCCAGTACTTCCAGCCAGGGGAGCTGGAAATAAAATAGTTCCCAGCTTCTCTGACTGTTTGCCTGTGAGTCAGGTCGAGTCCCAAGTCTTAATCTCCTTTTATTCTTTGATATTCCCAGGGAGAAGGACAAGGTGTGTGCAGGTTAGGAACGTGCCAGAGCATGCTGCAAAAAGCCTGGATGATCTGAGCAAGAGGGGACTGGGAGTACAAAGTACAGGCACAGAGTGTGACATGGATTTTGCTATTTCCAGCACTGGAATGGGGCCTTTTTTGGCCAAAATATAGGAATTCACAGGACAGAAAATTAATTTCTGAAGTGTGAGAGCTAGTGAGCATTAACTAGCACCAGTGACTTACACCCACTGCTAGAATTTTGTCATCATATCTAATAATATTTTGAGTTTTGCTCAAAAACCTGTTATCTTATGAAGTCCTGGATCAGGAAGCAAGGTAAATAAATCTGTGCAGAACTTCCACCTCAGTGGCATGACCCAAGTGATTAAAGACAGAACTCTGTTAAGACATGTGTGCTGTCAAAGCTCACAATGGGTCAAACCCATCCACAAGGTAAAGTTTTCATTCACCTGAGGGATGATGCACCAACCATGCAGACTTTAAAGGCTGTGAGTTAAATTTCCCTGCTGCTGATGGGAACTTTAACCTCAGTTGAGGAAGTGTCTAGGCCTGAAGGAGCCTAAAGACACCAATAATCACTAGCAGGTGATGATTGTCTGTGCTGAATGATTCCATTTAAAATCCTGCCAGGCATCTATTTGCCTCTTCAGCTCCTTAGTTACTTTTGTGTATCTGGCCTTTGTTATTTGGAGAGTCTTTGGTTTATTCTTCTTTCTATAGTCTTTTGTCTTTGAAGGATTGATTTATTGCTATCTGATATGAGCTACATAATCCAACAAAAATGCCTTGTCTCAACAGTTTATAGTTCTGCTTAAGATTTATGTTTCATCCATCCTTCCAAGGAAAGTACTTGCTTTTTCTTCTTTACAATTTTAAATGTTTGCCTATTCAGAAATGAAATCCTCTCTTAGGAAAGGAAGTTAAGCTGAAGTCTGAATCATTTTAAGCTCTGAGTGGGCTCAGTTGAGGATGTGCTCTTTGTAACATAAAAACATTCACAATTCCCTGCTGCCTGTGTTCCCCAGTGCATTTTTCCTCATGCACTCCGATTGTTCCTACCCCTGCACTCCAGCTCTTCCTCAAAACTTCCTAATTTTTGCCCTGACTTCTCTTTTCTTTATTTAAAACATTGACCAACACAATTTTCATTGGTTTAACCCTGTCTTTGACTCCCTCTTGAATCTCTAGGATTCTTTCTCCCACACCTTGGCATGAAGGTTCTGCCTTCAGCTTGTGCCTAATTATTTCCTTGGTGGTTTAATCTCTTTTCTGACCCCTTTCACTCATCCTTGGTCACACAGTGAAACCCCACACTGCCCTTACCCTGGTTTGGAGCCCTCAGTGTGCTGGAGAATTGTAACTTGCACCAAGAACAGAACATGGTCTGAACACCCAGAGAACCAACAAGGCTTGGAGAGGGGGGAAAGGGGACCTGGGCTTTGCTTCTGCAAAAGTTCTGGCCCCAGCTGTTGTGTCTGGGAGCATTTTGCTCTGGAGGATGGCCACATTTTAAGAATCCAAAATAATTTTCAAGGTCCTCCAGCTGGTGGATACACTCACAAGGAAATACAAAAAAGAAGGCCATATATGCAATATTCACACCAACAGAATCCACATTCAAAATGCTGTGGGAGTGAAAACTTCTGGAAAATCAGGAGACCTTTCTGTGGAGCCTTTTCTCAGTTGTTTGGCTGCACTTTTCTTGCCTCAGCTGCTTTTCCTCAAAGGCACCAGAAGTTTTTCAGCCTCTACACACCTCAGCAGATGGCACAGACACTTGATGTCTTTTAATCATCAACCTATTAAGTTTGATACCACTGACCTCTGCAGCAGTGCTTACTAAGCACAAAATATGATAATGTTGAACATTTTAAAGGGGTTTTTTTCTGTTTCATTTCAAACCAAGTACTTCTGATTAAGGCAGTAGGTTCAATTCCTACCACAGCTCACATCTAAACCTTTTTGAGGTTTATTAAAATCTCCTGCACCTAAAAAAAAGACTGGTGACTAACATTAGGTGTGCAAGCAAATATTTTTAACCCCAGAGCAAAACTGAGATGGGCAGGTAGGCTTTGCTGCTCTCAACTAAGCTACATATGGGATTGGTGATGTAATCATTGACATTTACAATGAGTGTCAATCCAACATCTGCTCCTACCATATTGGACTGTGAATATTTCACATCAACAACTGAAATCCAGATGTGTTTGTGTCATGAGCTCTATGCACTCTACTTGAAATGATTTGTCTTTAAAAAACAGAATTACGGATGCACTCACGCTTGCAGGAGTATCCTGAAACATTCCTGGTGCACAGCAGAGCTTTGGAGGGAGCATTCAGCCACCTGGGCCCAAAGTCCCTGACATTCCAGGCAAGAGGCATGTGCAGATGGGGACTGCCTCCCTTCCCAGTGCAACAGCTGGAAGGAGAAGGCAAACCACCATCACATTCTGCACCATTATTTTCCCTGCTCCCAATCCCCCTCCCAAACCTTTACTGTGCACCCTCTATTCTAAGGATACCACAACACCTTATGTTGGTCACAAAACCAACAAAAGCCACACTCATTTCACCCCACGTCTCCCCAAACAGCTGAGTAATTTTGAAATGGTTATTTCAAGCACTACATGTGTGACCTGCTACACTTTATCAATTACCCTGTCTTACTTCTTTTTTTTACTCTTCAAGATGAGGATTTCCACCCTGATCCCTGGCCTCACATTCCTTCCCTTATTTAGGGGAGGGCTGAGAGCTGTAGGGAGCAGGAGGGGCAGGATGGGCTGTGGAGCACACCACACAACCTGGGCATGAAGCTGGGAGGCTTTTGCAAACTGATTTTATAATGGGCTTAGTTCAAATGCTAAACACAGGGAATTTTCTAATGCTTTAACATCCTGCCCCAAACACAGGGAATATCTCTGGCTGTAAAAGGGGAAAGTTGTTGCTAAGGTTTAACTCATATCAGAATGTTTTAAGACCAATGATTACATCTTTATTTTGTTTTCTCCTTCCACCCAGCCTGGGTTGCAGCTGGTGCTGTAGATGGGGCTCATGTGCACATCTGCAAGAGCCACACATCCAGATGTTCATCTGGGTATGGAATCAAACATGGATGTCTGGACACTGCTCCTCAACTTCCACCAAAAAAAGAGATATTCACAGGTTTGACCAGCTCTGGAGTTTAAGGCACTGCTGCTTTCAGAGGGATGGGGAGGGAGCTCGGTGCCCTGGGTGGGGTAAAACAGAGAATTTCTCTCTGTCTGCCATTAGCCCAGCTCTGAAGCTCCCCGTGCCAGAGAGCTTGAAAAAACTGCATTGAGGAGAGGGAAAAGACAGCAAAGAGCACAGGGAAGTGCTCACCATAGCCAGGGGACTTACATTTATCCATCTGGATTACTACTGTGGTTATTTTCCAAATTCTGCTCCATAAAACATTCATTGGGTCACCTTGTTTAGATGTGTGCAACTTCAGAGCATGTTCCTTGTTTGTTAAAGTACCTGGCACTTCCCATATTCTAAGGAGAATTTGTATTTTTAAACACAAGCCTAAGCAAAGGTGCTCTTAAGTAAAACAACTATAACCAATCAGGAGTATTCTGACAAATAAAAAAATCTCTGGAAAATATTAATTCATTGAATCCTGCCCTTCCTATTTTTTTTTTTTTTTGGTAGAGAGAATGTCACAGAAATATTTTTTGGAACTATAACTTTTTGTAAAGAAAAAAAAAAGCTGTACAGAATAAAGACATTAGTGTCTTTATGTAGAATAAAAAATATAGCTATATAGAACAAAAAAGCTATATAGAATAAAGACATTCACCTGAGACACAAGAGACCCAGACTCAACCTGGAGCTTTATCTGATTTAAATTTTGCCTCAGCAAATCCCAGGTGAATGTCATGACCAACTGCATACATCCCAGCCTTTGGTACTGGCCCAGGGAATTCAGGGAGTCAAAGACATTAAAAATGTTCCTTGGAAATTCATCAGGAAGTCAGGACAATGGCAGGAGTGGGATCCAAATCTGCACAAATAATGGGAAAGAAAAACAGGTGCAAAAAAAATTGCCAAAAGGAAATCAAAGATCTCATTCTACCACATGTCAGTCAGAAAACGCTGAGTTCCTCTACTATAAAACCTGGTAAAATGGAATGTTGTCATGAGGTCTGAAATCCCCATTTATGGTGATAAATAAGCTTTAAACCATCCTCTTGATAAAAACAAAATAAAAATAAGGACTATTAAATTCTGATATCCCCAAGTCTGACAAAAATTCCCAGTGACTTTATTGAGAACTTTGTCTAGATGAAGAGAGATTTTGGAGTTCAGGAGGTGACCCTGAAATTTCAGGGTCAGATCTCTTCAGCACCTCAAACCAAGCTCAGAGGAATCACCCAGGATGGGGTGAAATTCTTCCCCTACCCCTAAGGCATCATATATAATGACACAAATATAAAAGTCGCAAAATAAATATAAAAGTCACAATATAAATACAAATATAAAAGTCATATAAAAGTCACAAATACAATGAGAGATTTGCCAAGTTCTGGGTTCGTTTTCTGCTCCAGGCTGTTGTGTTATCACACCCAATGCCACTGAGGGCTCAGGAAATGCCACAAGATGCCAAAGTCTCTGGTTTCTCAGACTCTGCATTTCCCACGCTGCCCAGATTTGCCTGTCACTGTTTTCCTGCTTGATAACTGCAGGGATGAGAATATTAGGAGTGGCAGAATAATCAGTGACCACTCTGGGCACTCAGCCTGTCACAGCTGAAAACTCATGAATGAGCTGCAGTGGGTCAGTGAGGAGCTCACACATCAACCAGAGCACGAGGGCTCTCCCTCCTCACACACCCAGGACAGAAATGGGAGCCACGCAAATAAACAAATTTTTTAAAAAAATTAATTTAAAAAAAAAAATGTTAAAAAATTAAACATATTTTTAAAATCCCAAGGCAAAACCCAGCAAGAAGGAAAAGCCACACAACAAAGATCTATTTCATCACAGTGGAAATACAACAGAATATTTGCTTGTTCATTAGACATGGTATCAGGCAGGTATTGCACTAAAGAGATTTTTTTTTTGCAAAGTCATAGCAAGGATCAGACCTTTTCTCCCACAGTGGATCCAAATATCAAATACGTACAAATCCTTGTAAATCTCATCAATAACTATTTAAAAATAAATTGATCTATTTCAAATCCCACAAGTACAAGTAAATGAATTCAAATGTTCTGATTGCTCAATTAAATCTCATCCAGAGATGGGTCTGGGCAGCCATGGCCCCAGTTCAACAAACCACTTAAGCATATGCTTAAAACAAGCTCTGGATCAATTCCCAGTGAGGATTAATGCATATTCGTAAATGCTTCACTCCTTTGGAGACCACAGAATGAAATATTGCTGGAAAAGCCTTAGAAAGTAAAAGCACAATTTTAGTCGCTTGTTTTTAAATTAGCTTAAACCACACTGAATATTCCAGACTCAGCAAACTCTCCACAGACAAATGCTTATTTTTATTCCATAGCACCTTGTGCAAGGAAATTAAAATTTCAGGATGCAGCACGGGGTGGCCAGAGGGAGAGATGAGGACAGAAGGTGGAGGTTAATGCAGAAGGACCCTCTGAGGTTTCCAAGTACATCAGAACAGAAAGCACACAGATAGCATGGCCCAGCCTGTAAATAATGATAGATCAATCTGCTGCTATTTCTGCAGCTCTGCAAGATGTACATGTCCTGACACTCCTGTTCATGTATTAAATTGAGAATGTGAATTGACACAAAGTGAAATGTTTTCTTTCCCTCAAGCCCCTTTTGTGCCTAGATGGACGGATGTTCACACTCTGTTTTTTTCCTTTGGTTAACCAGAGAAATAAATTCTTGATTAGACCCACATTATTCTTGTTTTGCAGGGAATTTCTTTGCCTACACATACAAGTCCTGCTGGGGTAAGCCAGCAGAGACCTATTGACTTAGTGTCGTGGCAAATTACATGGCCCTACACTCAGATGAAATATTAACTCAGGGGACTGATATTTTCACTGGATCAAAGACCCACTAATGAGAAACAGAACACCGGTCCTCAAAGAGGCTTTAAAAAGTTAGAACAAAACCACAGATCATTTAATAACACTGCAAAAAGTTGCAGTAACTTCCTGACAGTTTGCTTGCCTCCAAACCTCTTAGCCCTGATTTATTAACATCAGCTGCTGTGCCAAGTTGGTGTCATAAAGGATAGATGCTGTGTGCCCACGCTCTGCTTGGAACTGCATAAACATGATCATCAACTCCATTTGACATCATAATCAAAACAATGAAAATAAGCTAAAGGTGGCAGGCAATATCCCAGAAAATGTATTAAGAAGCTCCGTCTACATTAGGAAAAATAAAATTTGTCTCCACTGATGGAGGGAAGGACCTGTTTTTTAAAGGAATTCAGGTGCTCAAAGGAGCAGATGGGTGCACAGTGGGATTTTTAGAAGCTCTTTGAGATGGCAACTCCCACTGAAAGCACTGTGTATTAGGCAGCTAGGTATTTTGGAAAATTCACATTACCTGCATCTTTAAGCACCTAAATACCTTTAAATATTTGGCCCAAAGACAGCTTACTGTAACGTCATAGGAAACAGAATAGTCCCTGCTCAAGGGAAAATAGTTTATTGTATGGTCAATTAATTTTCTAGCGAGAGAAATCCGTACAAGCAATTTGTGAGAGAAATTAGGCCAGAACTCCTGAGCTATGGCTTCTGAACAGTATTTTGTAATTGAAATGAGAGATCTGGTACACTAAGAAACTGTGGGCTTTTTTTTTTTTTTTTTTTTGCAGGATTATAAGAGAGCTAATACCTGTAGAGGTAAGGTGCTCACTTTAATCCAGAGCACATCAGGGTCCCAATCCCATGGAAGAGGGGAAGATAAATGTGGTGCCTGGGTGCTTGTGAAGGCAGGCAGGGGCTGGTAAGTGCAGGGGCTACAGGAGGGACACACTCCCTGTGGAGAAGGCAGGCAAATGGTCAGAGGAGTAATTTGTTCTTTGGTCTGGGACAAAGACACTGGCAAGCACAGGTGGTGTCCAAAGGAAGCTGCGGAATTCCAAACGTGAACGTGTCAGGTTTTTCAGGACATTTATGTCCATCTCTGTGAAGGGAAGGGGGCACTGCAGGTCTCCCAGAGGTGAGGCACTACTCCTGATGCCTCAGGTTTCAGTTTTTCTGTTTTTCACATTCTGTGCTGCTTTAGTGGGTGGGTCTGAGCTTCACATGAGGGGATGGTGAGCTCTGTGCACAGAGCAGGGAGACAAAACAATTCCTGCTCCAGCTGGGCACCAAGGACAAATGATCCCAATCTCAGCCCAAGAGCACAAACAGCGTGGGCTGGAGAGAGAAAAACAAGCAGGGTGGGACTGCATGGGCTAAAGCTGGAATGGGACAATGAAGTGCAAGATGCAAATGGAGCAGAGCTGATCCAAGGCAGAGAGCCCGGGAGCGCTGGTGCATTTTGGGGCCATTTTGGTTGATCTTGGGTGCAGCCCTGGCTGGGCTCTGGTGCTGCCCAAGGTGGGTCCATGGAGGAGATGCTTTGAATCAATCCCTGCTTTATTCTTTAGCTCTGTCCTAGGGCAGTCTTCCCAAGACATCATACCTTGCACAGAGGAGGCAAATAACAGTTCCAGTGCCACATTGTGCCACCTTCCAGTTGCAGAAGAAGATTTCTCCTGCATCACCAATCTGTGTATCCCATTCAAGTCACTTCATTTAAAGTGGAAAAAAACAAGCAGTGACAGAACAGGGCCCTTAGAGTAAGGCTCCCAGCATAATGCAGCCACAAGAATTTAACAAGTGGGATTTACTTAACTGGTCACTAAGTGTTAGCATTGCTCTAAAGATATATGGCTGAAAGTGTTTCTCTGGCTATAAAGAAACAGAACCCAGGGAGCAGAGAAAATGCCTGGCAAGCAAACTCTCTCCCTTTTGTTTAATAGCTCCCTTCAGACTGGTAAGCCTAGAAAAAAGCTTCATTAAAGTTAATGGACAAATCTTCCACGGAAAAATTAAGCACTTGATTTTTGGTCTGAGCACGCAAACTTTCTCTTCCTTGCTGGATTCACCCCAAGACAGCAATCTTCAGGCAGAATTACATAAATATTGTCAGCTCTGAGGTTGGCTTTGTGTCTCAGGGCTGATGAGTGACTGGCAGAGTTCAGGGACCAGGTTCAGCCGCCTTGTGAGTGGGAACAGCTTCACTGAAGCCAGTGGGAGGCCTGAGCACATTACAGGAACCTTCCATAAATAGAGCAGAGCTGTGTCCATTTGTACCAGAAATGGCTGCAAATTGCTGCCAGCAACGAGGCAGAGAACATTTTTCACCCTGTAGACTTCAGGCAACCCATTCCTGAAGATGCCACACAAAAACACTGCCCCCAAGTCCCTTCCCTAGCTAACGCCATGGCACCCCTGCCCTTCAACATTTAAAACCCCTTCAAGACCCCAAAGCCAACCAGTGCTGTGCCCCCAGTGAGCTGCTGTGCTTGCTTTTCAATAGATTGAAGGCACAGATTGTGACCTTCACCAGGTCCCAGGGAGCTGATGGGGAGACACAGCAAGGTGCTGGGACAAACAAAGGTGAAAATCATCCCTTACCTAATGTATTTTACACTCAGGCTTTACCCACATTGGGCATTTCACAGAAGAAATGCTTTAAATAGGTTCTTTATACATTCACAGCACAGACAGAAAACTTAAAATTAAAAAAAGCCCAGCTGACAACATACTCTGCCATTTTAGATGATATTTGTGTCCAGATAAAAAGGGATAAAAATTCTACCCCAAGCCAGGCAAAGCTGGGACTCTGCACAAAGACAACTGCACTCTAGTACCACACCTGAGGTGAGACACAGCAAACATCATCTGCAGCTCCCTTCTGGGTGTTGCCAAGTGTAAAAACAGCATTTGAGATGTCCTGCTCTTGCCAGACACGAGTGATGCAATCAAAGCTAAAGTTCCCTGCTGTGAAGGCTGCAGCTCATACAGGGAGCACAGTGTAACAGAGACCACTTACACAACATGACACTGCTGCCTGCCCTTGCAGCAAGGTTGGCAGAGACCCCTCTGGGTGAACAAGGAGCAACAATTTCTCATTCATGCACTGTTTCTGAAATTTCACATATTATCCTTATTATGATGTCAGGGTGATACTGCTACCTGCTGTTTATTCAAACTAATACAGATAAGAATAGAAGAATAGCTGGATTTTGATATAAAAGTGACCTGTTTGGGCAATTTTCAACAGCACATGAGAAAAGAGCACTATGTGATGTCTTCTTTGGTCACTTTTTCTTCAAGTGCAATAGCAGGAAATTCAGCAAAATACTCCAAGAGAGGTTTCAAAAATCTGAGAGAATTTAAGGGATCTGTTGGTGGCACTGTCAGGCTGCTCAGCAAAACACACAATATTTTAATACTGACAGTCAACTCTCCAGCTTATAAGCAGAAACCAAAAAATATGATTCTGAGGATCCTCCTATGAGGAGGCTGAATAGCCTTACAGTCACAAGGAAAACCTGCTCTCTTTAACAGAAAAAAATTTAAAATTTTGGGAGGGTTCAGCTTAAAAAGCCTCATGTTTTTCCTATCAAAATTAAGGGGAAGAAATCCAGTAGTTTGCTGTAGAAACTCAGCAGTCCAGACTGACAGGTCTAGGTGCACTACAGGACAGAATAGAGTGCACAAGAACCTGATGTTTGTGGCTTTCCATTGTGATCCTCAGCATCTGCTGAAGTTTCTGGAAATTTATTCTAATTTATTCCCCAAAACACACTGACCCAAACAGACTGCAGAGTTCTAAAAGTTCATGTCCTGGCTGACCTCCTGAAGGGAGTTGATTGAAGTTTTTTAAAGTTGAGCTCCATGTTTCAGGCAGAATCACCCCACAATGCACAATCTAGTTTACCTAGACCCCAAATGTTTGACATTTTACTTTCAAATCCCAAAATTTGTTAACACAGGCTGTAACATAATATCCATATTGGTGACATTGCAATCCTGGAAATAAAATGCTGTAAGGGCTTCACACCTCCCAAGAGCCTTTAAATATGGAGATGAGTATATATGAACCCACAGCATACCCAGGGAAATGTTATTTGCTAATAACAGAATTGTTATTTGCTAATAACAGAAATGTTATTTGCTAATAACAGAAATTTTATTTGCTAATAATAGCTTTCATTCCCCATCCCAGCTCAAGATTCTGCTCTTTGTCAGCAGTCGTGGTCCCTGTACTTTCATCTCCAATATTCCTGCACTTTGGGACAGCTTTTTGTTCTGCTCCTCCCACAAGGGCCTTCCTAGCTGAAATAGTAAATATTACTATTAATTGTAACCTCCATGTCATTAAAGAGAGGCTGGCCAAAGGAGGGGAATGGAAAAATGTTGATACTCATCATGCTAATCCCTGCACTCTGCTTAACACCACAGTGAGCCAGTGGAAGAATTAAAGGTGATCAGTGTAATTATTCCAATATTAGATGCAGAATTTCAGATCAGGAACTGAGCAGCAGCAGAGATTGCTGGAAAGGCAGTGTAAGAATCACCACCCCTGCCTGTAGGTAGAGTGCTGAGAGAGAAGATAATATTCTAATTAATGGAATGGTAAAAGTACTCCAGCATTTTCTAGCAGGCTTCTCTGCCTAAAGTGAACTTGAAAATGTGTTCTTCAACAACTCCACAATAAAAGTGAAGGGAAAAGGATTTTATTGCTTTTTTCCAAAGCATGCTGGCACCACTTGACAATTTTTTGTCACATTGATTCAAATTCACTTCTTCCCCTGAGAAGTATAAGAATTCCTCAGCTTTCCTTACCTGATTTCTGCTGTCAAACACATCAGGAAGGATGTACCTCTCCATAATTCAAATGTTTTCCTGCCCACCTTAATTGTGTGTCTCTTTTCTGGCTGTAACATAGGAAGAATGGGATGTCTGGAAGGGAGACTTGCCCTGGATGTCCTTACAAGGCAGGTGCACAGGATCACTGAAGGGTAAGTCCCACGCATAATTCTTCTGTCATCAATTTACTTTACATCTCCATGCCTCATGACAGCCATTTTAAAGGCCTTGTCCACGGGGAATACTGCCATGAACTTCCTTAGACTCTGCAAGGAGTGACAGGAAATCCATACTTCCAAGAGTAAGTAATTCCAGCTGTTCCAGGAGAAAGCAAAATGGCAAATTCATGCTCTTCAGGAGCAATAAAACCAACCCTGATTTAGATTTTCTTAGCACAGGAGTTGAGAACAACTTCACATTTCTGTGGAAGCCAGTTAAAATCTCACATATTTCCATTTGCCTTTAACAACTTCCAATGAGCTGATAAGAAGCCCTGCTGATAACAAGAAGTTGGTGTGTCAGACAGCAATTGCTAGAAAAGAGATGATGTTCATCTCTGTGCTTCAAGTTTGACAGAGCTCTAACAGACTGTGGACCCTGGAGTTTGGATGGTTGTGGATTTTTGGTTATTCTGACTGTCTGAGTGTTATACAGAAAACATTATTTGTGCCACATCTTCAGGGATTAGAGCTCTGCAGCTCTGCATCTCAACACTTTTAACTCCAAATGTCACACATTGCTAAAGAAAATCTTTAAAAATACCTAAAATTCGGTCTGCAGCACTGGATTGTTTCTAGATGGCAGCTTTCTGAAATACCTTCACCCTGATATGCTGTGGTACCCACTGCAGGTTGTAAAGAGCAACAGAGATAAGGACAAAATAAAAGAAAAGAGGTATCATAAAAACATTGAACAAAAAAGGAAGGTGACAAAGATGGAAAGGGAAGACAAGCCAACTGTTAAAGGAAAATGTTCTTACCCTGATAAACTGGGGGCTGCTGGTAAGAGTTCACAGCTGAGGGGTGTGAAAATATGTCATGGCTCTGCTAAATAACTGCTGCTTCTTTTGTTTGCCCAGCTTGCCCAGGACTGTGCAGAGTTTACAGAACACATTCTCTGTGCTGCATCACCAGTGGGCCAAATTCCCATTGTTCAGTGAGCAGCCACTGAGCTGTGCCCTTGCTCTGCTGCCACATTTGAACCAAGCCAAACCATCTCTAAACTTCATTGTAAACATATGGATGCCTCAGAATAAAGTTATACACAGGTAGGTGCACAAAGGAGGTGCTAAGCTTGTTTCTTTCCTGGATAAACATGGTGGAGGGGAGTATGTGTGGGGAAACTACAAATATCAGTCATCAATTAAATTAAATGTCAATCCCATCAACAGAAATAAAGGTGAGGAAAAGGAAAAATAAATAATAATTTTTTCCATTCTTTTTCATATTCTCTCAGCATTCCAGAATTTCTATAATGGAAATTTACCCTTTTTTAAAAGAAGAAACTTCCTAAGATATCTGACTCTATGAGATTTTTTTCAGGCTTATCATTATTCAAACAATTTCTCATTTAGTTAAACAACTGCATATTTTATAAACCTGGCATTCAGTGCTGTGTATTATTCCTTGATGTTCCTAGAAAATATAAAGTTATGACTGTATGGAAAAAACCCACCAGTCCCCCACCACCTCCAAAAAAAATCCCTCTCAAAACCTGGAAGAAGGTAACTGTGCTTAAGAGATGCTACTTTTGCCTTTCTTGTCCTGGTCCTCTTTAGAAAAATCCAACCTTGACATAATCTTGCCACTGCCTACTGCTGGCTGAAACCTCTTTTGTAAAGTCAGAAAAAATCAGAATAAGATTTTAAAAAAACCTGGGAATAAAAATAAAACAATCATCCAGCAAACAGGGTAAAAAGGAATTGCAAGCAAGTATTTGTATCAGTAAACTTGAAAACCATCATCTGCTGTCTTCGCTTAATGTCAATAGTTACTGATGTCCACTTTCATAAATATCATCTTGTAACTGGCTTTTCCTCCCTTTCCACACACTCCACCCCTCCCCCTCAACAAGCACTCAGTTGTAATGCATGGGAAAATTGAGCTTGGGAAGCAAATTTCAGACTGTGCTGGCAAATCTTAAGAGACTTCCACACAGTGCTGGCAATTTACACTGATAGCTAATTTGGCCATTAAAGAAGTTATTCTGGTCAATGAATTAGTTTGTTTACAAGTAAAAGGAAGTAGTAACTGTGAACTAAAGTGCTATTTGAATATTCCTTGTTTACAAACTCTGGTGCAGCAAAGCTTACACTGGTTACATTTGATTGGAACTGATTCTGTGGTGCAACCCAAATACAGGTTATTTGTGTGTATCTGACTAAAATAACACATTTTGCTAATAAGCTGTAACACTGTACTCTACCTCCTTTCCCCCAGATCTTTAAGGGGAAAAAAAAAATAAAATCCATAAATATACATACATACATACATTGCTGATATGCCTGAAGGCCAAATGAATACACTTAGTGCTACTTGAAATAAGGCAGGGGAATGCTGCTGGAATCTTCCTGAAGGAGCCAGCAAAAGGCCCGAGGAGCAGAACACAATAAGCGTTCAAAACCATCTCACAATGTAATAATCAATGTGTAATATGAGCTAGGGGTTAGTTAAATAAAATGTGAAAGCTGTATTAATGAACCCTTTCGCTGTCCAACACAGCATTTCATTTTCTTTCATAGGCTGCATAATGCAGGGCTTGGGAATAAATTATAGATGAAACCCCCATCATATGTTTATAAATACACTAACATTAGCATTTTACTTCCTCATAAATCTGCAGCAAACATTCAGGCACAAGATAGAAAGCCCTGTAAAACAATGATATATTCTCTGCTTGCAAGACTTGCCTAGTGGCCCATTCATTTTTACCGCTGTTCTTCAAACATTACTTCCTTCGCTCATGCCCCCTCATTTAAAATCCATTTTAATTTAAAGATGTTCCATGCAGTCCTAGTGGTACATTTACTCATCCTGGTTATACATCATGGAGCAGGGAAAAGAAAATTGTTTAATCTAGAGATACGGTTCACTGTGGTCACCACTGAACAGTGGAGTAATTACCAGATCAGCTCTGCTAAAAATGCACTCAGGGTGTTCTGTGACCTATCATCTTCTAATCTGCATAGTGAAGTATAGCTTCATAACTATAAATTGCTGACTTAATTAAAACCAGGACCTTTCTGTCATTTAATTACAGGGAGAAAGGTTATTGCTTAAATGCAATTTTCCAAATGTGATTTCTTAACAGTTATTAACTGCTTCACCATCATTTATTGTTTCAGATTTTTCAATTTGAAAATAGTCCCTGTGACAGAAGTAATGACTTCATGAAAAACTCAATCTAGATGGAGCTGAGCAGACCCATTTGTTTCTCGTAAGTGGAGCAGACAGAAAACTTGAAAATGTCACAGGAGGATGCTGTGATTGCTCCACTTTACAGGAGTAATTAAAAACCAAGAGGTTGTATTAAAGGTGAAGAGAGGAGGTTTATGACAATTTCCAGGTTTCTCCCCTTGCCAAAATATTGTCTGTGCCTTTTCAACTCTGTTAGGAAAGGTTTGGATTAATAATTAATAGTTTATCCCAATCCAATGCACAATACTAGCACCAGTGCACTAAGACAAGCTCTGCAGTTTTCTCTTCATCTGCCAAGAGCCTCCTTAATTTGAACATGAGCAAGTTCCATGCAATTTCCCTCTGCATATAAAGCTTTTTATTCCCAAGAACTGTTGTTTCCATGAAGTAAGTGCATTTTAACTAAAATTTGAAGGTCTAAGACAGACCATCTCATCCAAGAATGAACTTGATTCTGCAAAGCCACGTTTGTATCAGAGTCCCATGAGAAAAAAAAAAAAAACAGCATCAAGGCCTCCCCTGCATAGTGGTGCATGAAATTCTGCTTAAAGGACTAACCTCTGACCATTATAACTCACAGGAATAGCTAAAACCTGAAAGCCCTCTTGCAGGGTACTGCAAATACAAGGCAAGGTCCCTCTCCCACTAAAATAAAAAATAAAAGATGTAAAAAAGAGGAAGAAGAAAGATGGGTGGGGAGGGGAGAAAAAAAGAAGAGAAAAAAAAGAGAAAAAGAGACAAAAAAAAGAGGGGAAAGGGAAAATATAGGAGGGGAAAAAAATTTAAAAAAAAGGAGAGAAAACACAGATGCTTGTTGTTGCCAGGACAACAATCTCTCACTTCCAATAAGAACATATTTTTAATCTGAATTTTCCTTGCATCCCCTTTTGTTTAATTAAGTCCTTGCAAGGTATATGTGAATTTTAGATGGAGGAGGTTTTGCAGATCAAGTTTATTGTTCAAGAATACCAGAGGAAGAGAAGAAGCTTTCCACCAGGCAGACACACTCTCCTTTCCCCCTGTGGTGAGCCTCCACTTTCCCAGAAAGTTTCCCTGCCATAACTGATGGGGACTTTAAGGTATCAGAGGAGCTGGATACAACAGGCAGCACTACAGATTTAATAATTTTAAACATCTTTGCGACCCTGCAAGCACATCAGAGTCTCCAATTCATTAACCCTGCAACACCCTCATTAGTGAGGAGAGAGCTGCTGCCCCAGCACACTGGAGCTGAGGGATCCAGAGCCTTCAGCTCCAGGGTAAGGCCAGGAGAAGGGAGAACTTCTTTCCTGAACAAACAAGCCATAAGGATTCCTTTCCTGCCCAATTTTCCAAAGCATTCTGCTGCACATGGACTAATTGTGAGACTCAAACTGAGAGGGGGCTGCTCCTCAGCAGGCAAATTCTGTGGAGCAGTTTGGTGCAGATATTCAGGGTAGGCACAAGCCATGTGCAATGTTTGCTCTCCCTGCAGCCGCACAGCTGAGTGTTGCCCATTCAGAATTTGCTCTGCCTTTGCTGTGAACACAACAGACAAAATATTTTCAAACCACTTGTCACCGCTGTTCCAAATTGCGTTACCAAGTGGAATACAAGCTTTGGACTCTTCTTTTGCTTATTGTGAGGACAAATCACATTTTTGATTAGTCACCAAACATATGGGGCATTGGTTTTGTTCCCTGACTGGTAGACTTGCATAACTTAGCAATGGAATCAAAACTGTAAACAGACAACATATGTGCATGTACAACGTGCAGCTTGCTTTCAGCTAATGATCAAACACTCTGGGTTACAGTTTGCCCTTGGCAAGCAATCTGTACTAGCATAGCTTGAATCCCTACATGTTTACACTCCACACTGGCAGGGGAGTGGCACTGTGGCACAGGGAATAGCACAAGGGAACGTGAATTAGCTATTTTCGGACTCTGGAGATGGCCTTTGCAAGAATTAAAACTACACGGACAGAAAAATCAAAGAGAGAGAGAGAAAAAACCGGGGAGATTTTAACAGAAAATGGGAAAAATTAAATGCAGCCACCGTAGGAAGAGAACAGGGAAAGTGGGATACAGCCCCAGTCCCTGGAACAAAAATGCAGCAGCTCTGAGCAGAAAGCATCAGGCACAAGCAGTCTTGACCAGAACCCAAGATCTGGAGTTTCCTGCCAGGCCAAACCAACATCTTAGAGATATACAGTGTGGCCCTGCCTGTTTATTTATTTGTTACTGCCAATGTCGTGGAATGCTATGGTAGAGCTAATAAATTCCATTATTTTTGTGACCTTTTCCTTATGTAGAGGAAAGTCTCCCCTCTGGCCAAGAGTGCAGGATTTTCTCTTAAATAGAACAATACACCTTGCAGTCCCATTTAAAATGAAGCTAAAAATTGTACCATAAGGACACCACTGCAACTAGAGGGGTTTACTGACAATTTTCCAGTCTCAGCTCTACATTCAAAACACTTCTCTGTCCTCCCCAGTGCCAAGAGCTACTCTGCAGGTGGAAGCAAGAAAGCCAGTGCCTGCCACTGCAGAATTCCTGCTGGGCTGTGTCCTGTGCAAGTTGCAGCAGAGCTCCTTATGACCACATCCACGCTGGGTTCGAGTTTTCATAAAGCCCTTGCACAGAACTCCAAGGAGACTGACATTCTCTAAAAGGGTCCAAAACACACTTACAGAATATAACCATGGGTATCTGTGCTTTCCAACCCTTCTCAAATACTTTTTTATCTCTGATTGACTGAGAATCAGAGACACAGTTCCTAATATCAGCATACAGGTCCCCCACAAAGGAGAGAGAACTTCCCAGGCTTTGATCCCTCTTACCCAAAGGAAGCAAACATAATAAGTTCCATGTTTTATTTTTTATTTACCCTTGCAGCTGCCGAGGTTCACAAGGCAACAGGACACATAGCACAGTTCAGGGAATTAGAAGGATGAGGAGGAAAGGACAGTGACAGTTTCTTTACAAATACTTAGGACTGAATTGAAGTGAACCTGCTAACATCAAACCTGTGTCTTCTTTAACACCCGAGAGATTCTCACAGGTTACTCTAAAGTAGGTACTCTTTCAGTGAACACCAAAATAGTAAGGGATGCCCATAAGTAATTTAAATTTATTGTTTTGCCTTGGATAAGCTGGGGGGCACCAGTGATCTGCTCTGAGGCAAACTCCTTATGCTCACACATCCAGAAATATGCAGCCCTGTTTCACAGACAGAACTGGCTCAATCATGTGAAATAAGACTCAGTTTAGGTAGGCTCTGCCAAAGCAGGTGATACAAAAACCATCACACCACGCTGCCTTACGAGCTTCCCACGTTTTCCTGTGAATTCCAAAAACATGTACTCTCAGAGAAGCAACACCTGGGCTTCAAACCACACCATCACAACCAGGACACAGCAGCCATGAGGGTTAAGAGCCTGAAAGCACAGAATGAGCCCTTTCTGTGATCTCCTACGGTTTGTTCATCTGATTAATTGAGCCCATTCCATTCCCATTTCAGACTATTAAGAAGTCTGTAGCTTTAGCTATTTTTGTCTGCCAGACTCAGCCTGGAGATTTCAGAAGCTTAACATTCGAGCTGCATGTCACTGCAACCATTGTCTCTTGTCACAATTCTAATTCTATGTTCTGATAATAAAATTTCATTAGTGTCTGCACATCCTTTGCCTTACCTTTGAAGCACTGTCTTGTGCTGAAACGATTAGCAGTACTTTACGTCATATCACTTGACTGTTTGACAGCCATTGTGAGTGAGCTAAACGGGGAGAAATTAAAATTTCTGACAATTCCCATTACATCTAAATTGCTGAGAAATTAAGGGATATTTACTTTTACAAATATTAAAGGTTGTTTAAAATGTAAACTGACTTCTTTTTATTAGTAGATTCCACAATGTGCTAATTCAAAATGACTACATGGCCTTATGTGAATAAATTACCAACTCATTTTCCAAAAGCGAAGGACATTTCCTCCAGGCTGCTTTTTGACTGTTTGTGTCAGTAGAAAAAGAAAACAAAAAAACTTATGAATATTTCAGAACAGGAGATATTCCTTGGTGCCTGTATTCCGTGCTTCATCTTAACACAATAATGAGGTTATCCCTGTATGATATGATTTTTTTAACAACTTAACACACAGCATGCCATGAAGTGCTGAGTTTATCACATGTCATTAATTTATCTTGGGAGGGTCCCTCCCTGATCAATGTCTTGAGCCCAGCTAATCCAGACCATCACACCCCACATGCCTGTCCATACAACGACTGAGCTTAATTTTGAAAGTAATTCACATTCTTTTGCTCCTGAGGATTCACATGTTTGGTGGCAGTTTCTTCCATGATTTGGTGTCACCTCAAACCTAAGTGGTCACTGTCCCTGCAGACTCCAAAGGGACACAAGCAAAAGAGATGGTGAGATGTTTAGCACGAGTTTGTGTGGTCTCACCAGTCAGATTTCAGACACAAATACATTGCTGAGAGTGTTCTAGCTGTTCTTCTTACCACCCAGAGCTGCAGCTCACTTGTGATTTAAAAAGTGAGGTAGTGCAGCTGCCTAGAGTTATTTAGACTTCAGGCTGGGAATGAGCAAGGTTAACAATGTTATGACTTTTTAAAATCTCAGCTGAACTATTACAAAGTGACCAGATACTCCTGTACACTTTTAATTGCATCCAAGAAAATCTAGTCATGGTTCCTCCACTCTAAAACCTTTCCTTTGATTCCTCAGACCATCCTCCACACTACCATTCTTTCCAGACTGATGAACCTTCATTTCATCATTCGTTAGAGTTTTTCATCTTCAACTGTTTCTGAGACTTTTCTTGGTGTCTAATCACAGTTCACAATTTTTTTCAAGCTCTCTGCATAAGGTCCAAAGACAAACACAGCTTCTAAAAGACCTGCCTTGTAGATATCTCTTTTATAGACTCCATTGTAGACAGCATTCTGGGATGAAACCCTGCTCACAGTGTGTGCTGGCATGGTGAATGCAGCTTATCCCACAAAGTCTGGCCCCTGTAAAAGGGGCAGAACAGTTACCTACCACATAGGATGGGGTAAGGCTTAATTTATTAGTGCTGTAAAGCATTTTAGACCCCCAGAAGAAGGGTGTTAGGAAAACACAAAGTGCTGTTGCCATTAAACATTTGTCAGGCTGAAAGCCCTCACTGGTCTGCTTGAGGAACAAAGAGGGATGTAGGGAACCAGAGCATTTCCCATTAAGAATCAAAGTGCTGCTTTCATTTATTTGGTGTCAGCATGCATATTCTAAGACTCCTGGTGATGGAGAAGGAGGAAGAGCAGTAAGGCTATTGCATGAAACATTACTATTTGATTAAAAGATTACTAGGACATGGAAAAGCACACAAGCTGTTTCCTGTCACCCAAGCACATTTACCAAGAGAAGCAGGTCTGCAAATGCAGGAACTTTAAAAGTTTTAAGTCTTCCTGATCAAAGCAATTAATTATGAATCATGCAAACTGTGTAAGTAATGCTGTGTGAGGATGTGAAAATGGAGAAAGACTACAATAATTTTGATGCCTTCATTGTTGGCAACTGCTTTGTTTGGTTGGGATTTTTGAGAAGCAGGAATCCCAGCAGTAAATGCAATCATGTTCACTGGCTGCCACCAAAGCTCACTGTGTCTGAAATTCTTTGTTACATGCTTTGCTGAATCAGGACTCCAGTATATGAAATATACTTTGATCTTGACAGTGGTTTTCAAGTCTTTTCTCTTAAGTCAAAGCCCAAGTTGGCTTTTTTGCTTTGATGCACCATCAAGCTCATGCACATTCTTTGTCAAAATATATCCATATAATAGGGCAGTAATAAATAGTTCTTTTTATCAGTTCATTTAGGATTCCAAAATGACAAGGTTTGCAAAATGCAAAGAAAAAGATCACACAGATTTTTTAAAAGCAAACAAACTGCAACAACCACCGAATTAATACTACAACCAAAAAAAAAATTAAATCTGAGACAAGTTTATATGACCAAAAGGCTTTGGGGCAGGACACTGCAATAGGCTAAAGACACACTCATAACCACAAGCTACATTTAGGACTCAAATCACATATGAGTGGCACATTTCAGATGTTTTTCTACTCCTTAAATAGATATGAACTTACGAGATGCTGACAAATGGCTACTCTGTAAATGGCTAAAGAAAGATTTCTTTGTGTTCACATTTCATCTTCTTTTTCATTCTATGTCATGTCCAGCTCCTGCTCATTTGCTACAGAGACAAAAATAGAGACACTCCATGAGAAATGTTGATATTTCTGATCTGCCCAGAAGACAACACAGCATGTGACAGCACATATTTCATACAAGATTTCTGTTGAGTTCACTAGAAACCCCCATATAGGTGCTCATAATTTGGGCTCTACGTTTCAGTTCCAGGAATCAGAGGTTGTAAGTCTCAAAGGGACCTTTAGGACTCTGGGCTGCCCTCCAGCAAAAAAAAAAAAAATCCCCATCACAATATTCCTCCAGCAAATTGTAAAGATTCAGAGGAGCATCTCAACTTTTGGGAATATACTTAGATCAAACTTCCAAACCTCTTCCAACAATATAAGAACAGAAATAAAACTGGCAGGTGCATCTTTTGCTATGTCCTATGACATAAAAATCATGGGTCACTTCATTGAAGTGATTGGAAGTCAAGAAGATGATCTAAATATATATATAATTTATATATTTATCTACAGCCATTCTGTGAAGTCTGCTATTTGCAGCTGGACTTCCAAAGCTTTGCTAGCAAACTTGTAATAGTATCTAAAATTAAAAAAGCACAAAATGAGCTTGACTTTAAATTAAATTTAAATTAACAAATTATGGCAATAGTGCAGGTGAATTTGCTGTGCAGTGACCAGCTCTGCCTCGATGGAATTGTGCTGGACTAGAAATTTATATAAATAAATGTATAGTTCTCCATACCTTTCCCTGCTGCACAGCAATGTTTCAGGGTGCCAGGAGAAGGGATTATCCTCATGATCCCATGGACAGACACTGACCTCAGGGCATGCACACAGAGCTACTCCTTGCCAGTAAAACACAGCTGGCTCTAGGTTGAACAGGGGTTTTGTACCAGGAAAATGGCAGCACCAAGCTCCCAGGGAAGCTGCAGAATTGATGTCTGTGTCACACCACTCAGCAAGTGCCTGCCCCAGTGACAGCACATCTTTGACAAGTTTCTAAACCATCCAAGGGTGGGCAATTCTGCCCCCAGGGCACAGCCCTTCCCCTCAAAGCACTGTTTATATAAATAAATTCAGCCCCCAGTTTGGCCTGTCCCTTATTGCCAGCCTTTCTGTCTTTGTCTCACGTGGGCCAACAAATTTAAGAAACCCCCTCCCCCCCTCTAATTGACTTTAGCCTTGAAAATCTCTATCTTAACAGAGCAGTTGCACTGATTGCAGAGTGGCAAATGGGAGATTGTCACTTGTTTTTAAAGTGCTTGCTTTTTACAGTGAAGAGCATGAAGTGTACCAGCAACGTTAACCTTCTGGAAACACACAATATTTAAATTACACTGCTCAGAGCACAGTAATTGAGCCAAACAGACATAAGTTCACATCCACTGAGCTTTCAACGTAGCAAATGCTGCCATCAATCCCTCTCAAGTGCCCAAAGGATGGTTCATATGCCCAGAATGCTGTGTATTTTTTTTCCCCCCAACCCTAGCTGTAGATTTAATAAACTAAAAACTTCCTCTTGCAAATCTTACCTCAACCATGTAATCTAGGGATAGTCAGATTGTTGGCTAGCTCAGACCTTTCTAAGATGCTTAGCTGAAACCCTGGGTAAACAGTGAAATACCACTCAATGCACTTTCTCTGAGCAAGCAGATTGACAGGAGCCCGTGCACAGACCTGATCATACATTTGTTTAACTGCCATGTTTATAAAAAGTCTACAACTTATTTAGAACCACTTGAAGAAAAGATTTAATCACTTCAGAGTCCTCTATTTGGCGATGAGCTGTGCCTAGTAACAGAAACAACTTTCCACAAAGGCTGGCATGAGGCTTCATCCTTCAGAGGTCCAGACACCTGCTCATCAGCCTTTACCACACTTCTTAGAACTATAGTAGAGGATGACCTGCTTGCCCACTAATTTCTCAGAAAAATGTACTTTTTTCATCCCTTTTGCCCATTTCCAAACATCTGAATCTACTTTGCACTCGCATAGGAACATTCCAGGCACCAAAACACGGAGCTGCCACACAGCTGTTGCTTCCAGATGTCTCAGCCTGGGTGCTGCAGGATCCCAAGAGAAATTAATCTAATATTCCTAGAAAGGGAAGGACTGTCCTGCCTGTGAGTAAAGCCAGGGCACATTCTTACTTGTTACACACCACTGCAATGACTCTGGCATCACAGGTACCCACTAAGATGCTTTATATGAGAAAACAATTCAAATTCCAGAAACTTAATACTGAGTGAAACATTACATATATGTCTGTAGGTCTATCTATAATTTCTAACGTGTAGATCTGACCTATAGTCATATTTCAAAAGACACCACAAAAAGCAGAAGCCACATTGTTTCCTCTCCTCTTTATTTTGTGCACCTTGCACTGAGTTTCTGGACTCGCTGCACTTGGTGGCAGTTGTGACATTTTAAGTTCTTGTGGGGTAAAGTGTAACCCCTGTGGAGAACCTGCACAAGGCACACCAACCACTGCTGTGCCTCCCTCGTCTCCAAAGCAAGGTGCATTCACCCTGGCTGAGAACACCCAAAAGTGCTGTGCTGTCCCTGCTGGGTTACACAGGCACAAAGCAGACATTTCCTCATCTAAGAAATCCAAACAGCCTTTTTAAAAATTAAGGTCTAAACTATCTTTTGAGAGGAAGTGTCTTATATTCATGAATAAAAGAAACACCTTTGTTATGTGTTCAGAACGTGTGGTTAAGTATTTTTTGTTTTATAGGATTATAAAATCTTGCTTCACTGATGAATTCAACTCTCAAAGTGCAGAAAACAAGCAGATGCTCAACATTGTCTATTAACTGTCCTATCAAGCCATCAAAATGACATATGGAGGCTTAATAGCAGATTTTAAATAAAAATTTCATAAGTCCAGGTGAAAAACACATGTTATGTCACAAATAAAAAGGGTTTCCCAATGTCAGCTGGAGCCTGCTCTCTGGGTTTTTGCAGAGCAGGAATCTTGGAGGAAATCAGATAATCATCACATAATGCATGAATAATTCTACTTGCTTTGGAAACAAATTATATCAATTATCCCCACACTCCCCCAAACTAAACAACAGTGTCTTCCTTACTCTGCTTCTACCTGTGCATACCATCTCCTACAAGAAGGAATAGCAACACATACATGCACTCTCAATTCCACATTTCTAATGCATGAATCCAAACAATCCTCATAAATTAAGTGTCTGGAATCTCATTCCAGAGGCAAGCTTTGCTGGCTTGAGTCTCTCCCTATTCTCAAATTCAATGCAGTGTGTCTCACTGTAGGCTAACAAACTCTTCTAAAATAAGATACTTAGTAGGGTTTTTTCCTAGGGGAAGTTGATGGTCTAGATCCTGATGCAGCAAAATCCAAATTGATTAAAGCAAACCTGTTGTTGGAAACAAGCTGAAGTATAAACTGAAGTATGATGAGCTGAAGTATGATGCGGACTTTGTCCTTAAATATATATAATTTTTTATATACATATATATATATATATATATATATATATATATATAAATTAGATATAAATTATATATATATATTATATACACATAAATATATATTATATATTTATATGCATATATATTACATATAATTATATAATATATATAATTATAGATACTATATAATAATATATAAATATATATAGTATATTATTTTATATAATTATATAATATATATATATACAAATATTAAATATTTGTATAATATATATAATGCTATTATATATATATACACACAAACATAAAAACCTTTAAACATAAAAATATTTTCCTCCTCCAAAAGCAGCCTCGTCTCAAAGTAAATCTGTGGTGTAAATACCCTTACTCTTGATCACTGTGCTCATGTCAAACTCCTAAAATCAGCAGTATAATTTAAGAAAAAGTACCTCAATGCATCGTTTATCACCCTGTCCTTTTTGCAAGCATTGTCAATTTAAAAGTTTCGTTTATTTTCTTTGTTGTTCTGGGCAGATTTGTACGTGGTGTTCTCATTTCTAAAAAGAAAAAAATTCAAAACGCATGAAGTTTAGAATTAAACCATCTCAGGAACCTTAGTTGTATCTTTGCCTTCATCGCTTTTCCTTCACTGAGAGCTCTTGAAACCAAACGCCAGTAAAAGCAGGAGATTAGTGCTTGTTATTATTATCAAGCACTCGGGGCGTGTGTAAATTTACTCAGCGCTTTACAAGCGGAGATAAGATATCCTTAGAGTCAACACAAGGCACGGCAAACACGAGGGCGGCAGGGAGGGAGCGGGAGGTGGGAGAGGGCGATGGGAGATGCGCAGCGAGGCTCTGCCCAGCAGAGGCAGCCGGCGGGGATGGAGGGAGCGCGTCCCGCCCGGCCGACAGCAGGTGGGGCTGCTGCAGTGCGGGCTGGATGCTGCAGGGAGCGGGGACAGGGATGGGAGAGGAGGGATGGAGGGAGCGAGGGAGGGAAGGAGGATGGAGGAGGGAGGATGGAGGGAGCGAGGATGGAGTGATGGAGGGAGCGAGGATGGAGGGATGGAGGGAGCGAGGATGGAGGGAGCGAGGATGGAGGGAGCGAGGATGGAGGGAGCGAGGATGGAGGGAGCGAGGATGGAGGGAGCGAGGATGGAGGGAGCGAGGATGGAGGGAGCGAGGATGGAGGGATGGAGGGAGCGAGGATGGAGGGAGCGAGGATGGAGGGAGCGAGGATGGAGGGAGCGAGGATGGAGGGATGGAGCGAGGATGGAGGGATGGAGGGAGGATGGAGGGATGGAGGGAGGATGGAGGGATGGAGGGAGGATGGAGGGATGGAGGGAGGATGGAGGGATGGAGGGAGGATGGAGGGATGGAGGGAGGATGGAGGGATGGAGGGAGGATGGAGGGATGGAGGGAGGATGGAGGGATGGAGGGAGGATGGAGGGATGGAGGGAGGATGGAGGGATGGAGGGATGGAGGGAGGGATGGAGGGATGGAGGGAGGGATGGAGGGATGGAGGGAGCGAGGATGGAGGGAGCGAGGATGGAGGGAGCGAGGATGGAGGGAGCGAGGATGGAGGGAGCGAGGATGGAGGGAGCGAGGATGGAGGGAGCGAGGATGGAGGGAGCGAGGATGGAGGGAGCGAGGATGGAGGGAGCGAGGATGGAGGGAGCGAGGATGGAGGGAGCGAGGATGGAGGGAGCGAGGATGGAGGGAGCGAGGATGGAGGGAGCGAGGATGGAGGGAGCGAGGATGGAGGGAGCGAGGATGGAGGGAGCGAGGATGGAGGGAGCGAGGATGGAGGGAGCGAGGATGGAGGGAGCGAGGATGGAGGGAGCGAGGATGGAGGGAGCGAGGATGGAGGGAGCGAGGATGGAGGGAGCGAGGATGGAGGGATGGAGCGAGCGAGGATGGAGGGATGGAGCGAGCGAGAATGGAGGGATGGAGCGAGCGAGGATGGAGGGATGGAGCGAGCGAGGATGGAGGGATGGAGCGAGCGAGGATGGAGGGATGGAGCGGGCGAGGATGGAGGGATGGAGGGAGCGAGGATGTCACTCCTGCGCCAGGGTCGTAGAAAAGGCAAAGAAGGTTTTATTCAAAAGAACCTCACGGTTTTTATTAGAGTGAGGCACGATAGATTCTATTCTATTGGCTAACTAACAAAAAAGTCTTTCTCACACGCTGTCCTTGAGAGGAACAGAAAAATAAAGTAGAAAAACTCCACCTGCAAATTGCTTATAGTCAACAAGTTATCACACCTTTCCAGCTCCCTAAAACTTCTCACAAGCTGCTGTGAGAAACACTTGCCATTTCTTCTCTCTGTCCCATGGCTTCCACAAGGATGGAGGGAGGGAGGGAGGGAGGGAGGGAGGGAGGGAGGGAGGGAGGGAGGGAGGGAGGGAGGGAGGGAGGGAGGGAGGGAGGGAGGGAGGATCTGGAGCTCCCAACCTGCAGGAAACTGACAGCTCAGAATGGGTCTGGTATTCACATGGCTCACTTCATCACTCCTCTTGGCCTCAGCAAGCCTTAGCCAAAGTCCCCGAGTGCTTTTCTGCGTGTGACTAAAGCACTGATTTGGAAAGATCCAGGCCAGACGCTCGTCCCAAATCTGGATCACATCTCCTGTGGCAGAGCTAGGGATAAACAGCCAGCCTACACCTATGGGGAGCACACTTGAATGACTCTGAAAAACTGCACTGCATCTCATTTAGAACATCTAGACCACGGCCAGGTTTTTAATACAAGGGCCGTCTCCATGTGCAGGTCATTCCTGTCACAGACATCTTTTATGAAAAATCCTTTCCTTGGGATTTTTTCCTCCTGTGAAGCTGAGAAGCCTCAAGAACAAAATGCAAACAATGATTATCTGCTGCTGTGATTGGACTGGATCTGTGGTCTCATGTTGGTTGTTTCTAATTAATGGCCAATCACAGTCAGCTGGCTCAGACCCTCTGTCCGAGCCACAAACTTTTGTTATCATTCTTTCTTTTTCTATTCTTAGCTAGCCTTCTGATGGAATACTTTCTTCTATTCTTTTAGCATAGTTTTAATGTAATATATATCATAAAATAATAAATCAAACCTTCTGAAACATGGAGTCAGATCCTCATCTCTTCCCTCATCCTCAGACCCCTGTGAACACCATCACACATTGCCATTGCTCCATCACATTTAGGAACATGTAAAAATGATGCTCAAAGTAGAATGCAAGAATAAATCCTGAGGACAAATCTTGTTAGCTGAAAGTTTGATATTGTTTTCAAATCCAAAGGTCCAGTTATGCTGGACTGAAGGGAAAGTTGAGGTCTTTTTCAGGGAAGAGAATGGGCAGGGAAAGTTGGTGCCTGGTTTAGCAACCCAAACCCACTGCAAGGTGAGAGCAGCAAGCTCTAGGTTTCGGCAGGCAGAGCTCAGTGAGAAGCACTGGCTGGCAGAGCAGAGCCCAGGCACTGAGTTAGCTCTCATTACCCTGACAGGTCACAGGAGCCATGGCACAGGGAGCAGCAGGAGAGCCCTGGGATCACTCTGTGCCAGGTAACAGCCACACAGGGGGGCTTGGAGGGCCACTGCTCCTGCTCTGCTTCTACCACATCTGAGGCACTGGCAGGATGTTCTACTGTGGAAATCCAGGGCACTGGGATATTTCTGTCTGCTCTGGGGTGCCCTGACCCCCAGGGCAGCACTGACTTTGACCCTCATTCATGGAGAAGGTTTCCTAGACTTCAAGATAGACTGGAATCCACAAAAGTGCGAAATAGATTACAAAAAGTAGTGTAGGTGTCTCACTTGGTGAGAAATTGAGGTTTTGGGATTTTTAGTATGTTGTGGATGGAAGCAAGATGGAGGGCACAGGGTGTTGCCCTGGGTTTCTTCTCCATGCTTCTTCTTCCTTCTTCTCCATGGGTTTGGGTGGCATTTTGTAATTGGGCAGAAAAGTCCACATTGTGGGCTGTTTGGGACCAGTTATTGGGTTAAAAGGGAAAATAATCCAGGTGTCAGTTCTTAATTGGATAGTTTAGTTTTCAAAGACCTTGTACCAAGATATTGTTGACCATTTTGTGCCTTCTAATGAAAAGCTGCTGAACTCTCAGTAGTGAGACTGTTTTACTGATAAGAAATAATAAACATCTGAGTCTGAACATGAACTATTGTCTCAAATGCCTTCAATCCAGATCCAGAGAAAGTGATATTCTGCTGCATGAGGCAGGCTCTGCCAGCACCTTTGTATCTTCCAGAATAAGGCACCATGGGAGGGTTTCTGTCCCAGCAGAGACAGCCACCACAGAGCATCACCACACAATTTCAGAAGACTTTAAGCATTCTCCCAAACACAGCAACACTTTTTACCTCATCAGAAGGTTTCAAGCATCTCACCACACAGAATAACACCATGGCACTTCAGAAGTCTGCAAGCTCTGCCCTTCTTGTCCCTCAGCCCAGCCTTTTGTGCCCTCCTGTTGATGCCCTGCCCCTGTGAGCCCTCTGCTCCCGGTGTGATTGCTCAGCACCCCTGGGCACTCCATGGCTCCTCACCTTCAATAGCATTCACCTGTCCTGCACAGCTGCAGCCACTGGGGATGGGGTACAAAGTGTGTGCCTACAGGTTTCAACAGTTCTGGTCATCGTTTTTCTGGTGTGGGCTCATACTTCCAGCACTGGAGTGTCCACGGCTTTGTGGACATCCCTCCCTGATGTCGCAGACATCTTTTCATGAAAATCCTTTCTTTAGGATTTTTTCTTCCTGAGGAGCTGAGAAGCTTCAGGAGCAAGATGTAAACAAAGGTTATCTGCTGCTGTGGAATGCAACAGATGCATCTGTGATTGGTCTCATGTGCTTGTTTGTAATTAATGGCCAACCACAGCAGAGCTGACTCAGAGTCTGAGGCAGCTGCCTTTGTTATCATTCTTTTGCTTTCTATTCTTAGCTTAGCTAGCCTTCTGAGATAAAACCTTTTCTTCTATTCTTTTTAGTGTATTTTTAATGTAATATATAACATAAAATAATAAATCAAGCCTTCTGAAATATGGAGTCAAATTCTACGTCTCTTCCCTCATCCTAAGACCCCTGTGACCACCATCACACCCTGATATAAAGTAGCTCTAGATAAAGCTACCCTTCTCTATGTTTGCCTCATTTTCCATCTTTAGTCTTTTAGCATTGGTTCCAAAGGTGCTGAAGATATGTCTGGATGGACATTCATATTATTAATGTAAAACACTATCTCTGTTTTCTGCTAGCTAAAACGAGTGCATCCCATCCACAGCAGCAGCACAGTACTCAGGACAAGCTGTAAAACTCACCCAAGGCACAGAATAAACTCTGTGACCATTACTGAACTCAGTCCCTGCTAAGTAACCATTCAGTCACTGTGAAATTATTAAGAGCTGTCTCAAGGTGTCTCTGCAAGCAGCAGTTGCTGCAGTGTCAACATACCCTGAGATACACACACCAGGTCTCTGGAGACTTTATAAATTGGTTGCTGGCCAGTGCTGCTATTACCTCTGATGGCTAAATTAAGACAGGCCAACATGCTACAATCACACCTCCATTCTGTCAGGTAGACCTATGGAGATAAAGACAGACCCAAACCAAAAGAGAGTCCCTGATCACAGCAAGAGACAGATGCATAAAGACAGACCAAACTGTAATTTTTCTAAAGAACCTAATAATTCCACTCTTTGAAGAGCAGCACACAGAACCAAAATATACAAATATACAATATATGTCTCAGACACCCCTGAGGTAGCTACAGCTGCCTCTTATCAAGTGCACAGCAGCTCATCAGGTCTAGGGTCCCTGCCTGCCAGCCACAGGACAGCAAGGGGAGGCAGGGAACAAGAGTATTAAGAGGGCATGATGCCAATTTGGGGACTCCTTGACTTTTATTCTTTTCATTGCATGATGCCACCTTTCCAGCACCTGTGTGGTGCCCCTTTGCAGGGCCGTGCACAACTCCCTGATGACCACAGGAGACACAGCAGGGTTTTCCACTCACACAGGAAGAAACAGTCAGATAGAAGCAGGAAGGAGAGCCAAAAGAAGAAATAAATGTTTAGAGTCACTTTCAGAAGGAACGCAGAGAGAAAGAAGCACTTTGCCCAGCAAGTTTTGCACTCCCGGTAAGATGAGGCAGAGGCACGCCTCTGGGAGAGGAGGAAGTTGCTGTCTGGAGGATGGCAAGGGCTAGAGACAGAGTTCCACATTTGCACACACCCTCCTTTGAGCAGCGTCTGCTCACAGCCTTAGCAAATGTGCTCTCTCCAACCCATGGCCTATTTTCTTACTGACCTGCACTGCACAGGGACTGCAAGAAGCCTCTGAAACCAGAGGTCTGCATCTCCCCCACAGCCATTTTTACACCAAGTTAGTGTCACTTTTCACAGCAGGCTTAGCCCCAGTTTGCACTTTGCTTGAGAGCAGCCTCTTTCCAGATGCAGCATTGCTGAATTAGTGTCAACATTCTTTCCAGAAGCAGCATTCCAAATAGATGCCTACCCCTCACAGCAGAAGGGCACACTCTTAAATGTGGTAATTAACAGGCAGCACTACAACAAATGCTGTAAACATTAATAACATGAAATCTTTAGTAGATTTCTTGCATCTGCTGGTAGAATTTTGTCTTTCATGGGAGACAAAGCAGTGACTGTGTGTAAATTACACTCATGTCAAGTGTTAAAATGCAATAATACACCACCCAAGAACATGCATAGAAATGACTGCCTTGCTGTGTATTTTGTACTACAAGCAGCAGCTTAATCATCAGAGTAAAGCTGAATGGGTTGTTTTACACCCTCATCACAGGAGCTCTTACATGTTGTTATTTGGAATCAGCAATTAATATTTCCCTCAGAAAACCAAGACCAAAGGGCACAGAGAAACTTCCTCACTCACATCAGATGAATGCTGGCAATGAAGCCCAAGAATGAAGTCCATGCTTAGTCCCTGCAGCAGTCAGAGCCACCACATTCAAACAACAGACCAGGCTGTCCACTCTCTATCCAGCCTGGATATTGTCTACCCTACCTGTGCTGGACAAGGAGCCTCATCTGTGAACGAAATTCCTGAAGCATTCCCACCTCAGGACATTCAAAGGGCCTTTGTGGACTACTTCACTACAGAAAGCTAAGATTTGCTCCCTTGCAAACAGAATTTCTTCCATCTCATCATTTTTGCTTTGAAGAAGTGAAGAAAAATGTCACAGCCTAAACCTGGCTTCTGAAGGTGTCTCTGCCCATGGCAGGGGTTTGGGGCTATGTGACCCTCTAGAGGTGCCTTTCAATCAAACCTTCCTGTGCCTCTCTTGCTTCATGATTTGCCAACACAAACACAACAGCTCTCATCCTCCAAACATTCTGCCCTGTTTCTCTAACTCTGTCCTCTACAGAGTTGCCAACACAGGACAGAAATTTCTGCCACTTACCTTCTGGGGAAATCCCTGCTGGGAAGGTGTCACAGCTGAGACAGCCACGATACCCAGAGTGTCACCACACAATTCCAGAAGGATTCGGCCCACACAGAGTAACGCCAGACCACTTCAGAAGGCTGCAAATGTCTGCCCTTGTTCTTCAACCCAGCCTTTTATGCCCTCCTGTTGATGCACTGCACCTGTGTGCCCTCTGCTCCCCGTGTGATTGCTCAGCACACCTGGGCACTCTGTCTCATTATCTTCAATGTTGCTCACCTGCTTTTCACAGCTGTACCCACTGGGGATGGGGCTCAGCCCTACTCCCAATCACCACAAAGTGTGTGCCTACAGGAAGGTCAGGTGTGGTCTGAAAACTGGCCCAGGCAGCATCTGACATTTCCCCTCTGAGGTCACCCTCGCAGGGGGAAGTTGACTTTGGCAGGAGCGTTGTGTGTTCTGGCTAACCCAGCTGGCAGCCAGACTCCCAGGGACTCCTGGCAGGATGAACCAGAGCAGCCTGAGGCTGCACTCTGATGTTCAGCAAAGCCTGGGGCAGAGACACTGAGTCCAGCACAGAGCCCAGGGCCCCCACAAAAGCCTGAGCCAGCTTACAGGGAGGTTGGTGCCAAGGCTCCTGTAGGACAGGGAATCCAGCTTGTTCACAACAGCATCTTCTGTGTCACTGCCAAACCCCACAGGATCTCAGGTCCAGTGCTACTCATGCTGCTGGTGGCAGTACATTTATGGGGGCTATTGTTGAGGCTCTGCCATTTAGTGCTTTGTTCAGTCAAGAAATCCAAGTTGGCTTAATCTTCTCATGTTAACAGATCTAAATATGGACATAAAGAAGTTGAGCATACATAAGCACAATGAATATGAGTCTCTCATTCACTCCTGTGTAGTACAGAGTAAATTGCCAGAACAGCCCTTTGAGCTTACTAACATCTTTAGACTTGGCCCCACAAAGATTACACTCCCCACTCAGCAATTCAACCTCCTTCTAATACTTTTAAAACAGAGGAAAGGCCAAGACCTCTAGAGAAGATGCCAAAGATTGAATGGCTGGGCCTGAAAGGAAACCAAGTGCAGCAGGCAGCAAAGCAAAGAGGCCATGCCAGCAGTGGTGCTCTCAAGGAAAGGAAGCTCAGTTTCTGTCCTGGCATCCACAGCACCCAAACACACACACACACACAATGCAAGGCAACAGCCAGTATCTGCCTGGAAAGGGTCTTTGCTACTTGGAACTTTTTCAGGCTTTCTTAACACTGTGGCTTTTCTAAGGATTCCCTCACCCTTCTGGTCACTATGGAAAAAACAAAATCACTGGAGCCCAGGCTCCCACACTTACTGGGCCCCAGAAAGCTGGAACAGCTAAGAGTTGGAATATACTGCATGATACTTTGTTTTCTTTCTAACAAGAAAGAACTTTTATTTCTCTCCAAACAACAGTAAGCTCACATCAGGAAATGAGCATTTGCAAGCCTGAAATCTCAACATGGAGCTTTATTTAAATTTGTAGGGCTATTTAATGTTTGTCACACATTTGATCCTAACAGTGCAAATTATTTTCTATCAGAACATTTTTTTTCCACTTCAACAAGGAAAACTGCCCCTCCAAATATAAGCACTGCTTGTTATTTTGAGGCAGTGAGGCAAAACATACAGCACATAGACCACATTTGGCCTGCTTAGCAGATGTCTACAGATCACTTGATGTTAATTTCAACATAAAAGCTATTATATTTCTGGCCTCGCCCTATTAGTTGTTAAATAATTATTTATGCTTGGCAGATAAATTCTAGGAACCTTGAATAAAGCCCATCAACCCTACTAATCAAGCCATATTTGACACAACAGTTTTCACTCAAAAGATGTAATGTTTGTTGCCTGTATGATTCTGTCTCACAACCTAAAAGGTAACCCCATATTTACATTTAAATACAGACTGCACATAGGATGTGTTCCAATGCTACTTCACAGGCAAAGAATGAGCTTGTTTGCTTCACTGACATTTGCAACTATACTGTAGCCAGTTTCAGTTCGTAACTCAGTTTATTTAAATCTGCACTTCACAATTCTGGCACTAGTTTATATGTTTTTCCATAGGTGTTTTGGCTTTGCCTATCAAATTTGGCTGTACTTATCATTGGTTAAGCCCTGCTACGCTGCGACCTTGTACAAAACAAAACAATAACTGGAAACATAGACTTCCCTTAATTCGTATTTTTAAGCAGCTAACCTAACCCACAGGAGTGCTATTTATACACATTCATAACTGTAGTTATGTATTCTGTAAATTCCAAATAGTCAATCCACAACAAAACTTGAAAAAGATACTGAGTGCAGGGCCCTGTATGAAAGGCTTTCAAGCAAGTCTTTGGACATTCATATGCTGTTGTCTGAAGAAATTTAGTTGATGTATTCTCTATTGAAAGCACATTTTAGTGTAATTATATTTTTTTAATCCTTAACAGACTAGTTAGAATTTAAATATTTGGAAAAAAGAAGGAATTGGAACATTCCACTGAGGAGAACTCATTCAATATGTCTATTTCTATTTCATCTGTCTGGTTAAAGGAGCACAGCTTCTCTATTATCACAGTAACGTACATTATGTCTGCATTTAAGTTTATGTGCAGTTTATGATTTTGTGTGGTAAATAAAAATTAGTGATGCAAAAAGGAGCAAAAGGAATTCACATTGCTTCCAGCAAACTGCACTTCCTGCCCTAAAAGCTGCGTGGCTTTGCTTTGCATCCTTGGTAAAATGAAGTTACAGAGATGCTTTCAGCTGCTTTTGGTAGACATTGAGGAGACCCTTTTGCCCTACAAAAGAGCCAGGAAAGAGCCAAGTTCCTCCATTCCCTGGATATTCCCATTCCAGGCTGCTCTGCAGCCACAGCACTTATGCACCTCTCTGATGAGTCCTTTCTACAGCTGACCTTTGCACAGGGAGATTTTAACCCTGGGTTAAAACTGTTCTGTGAGAGCTCTGGGCTGTGTTTCACTGCTGCATCCAGGAGGCAGAGGTCGTGGCCAAAAGCAGGGTTTATTGTAGGGTTGCTTTTACAATTTTTATTAATGGCAAGCCAATTTCTCTCCACTGATGTCTGTGATAATGCAATGTATCCTTGAACTTTGTGTCATAAAGTAGCAAAGGTGAGCAACTGCTGAGGCAGAAAAAGTGAGGAGAAAAGACTGTAAATAAAATCATGTACATCAAATAATTCTTGTTAAACACTTGCCTTTTTTATGTTATTATTCCCTTTGCTGTTAAATACCAACTGCCCAGCTAGCTAATACAGCAGGGTTTCACATGCTGGCAGGTTCCCTTAGCACGGATAGCCAGAAGCAAACCAAAAAATGTGGTGGAGGAAAGCAGCATCCTCACTAGAGCAGGGAATCAGAGTCACTAAATCCAACACTAGCCCTGCATGTGGCATTAACCTAGACAGATCTTTTCTCATGCACACTTTTTTCCCTCTGTGTGGGAATGGTATTGCAGCTCTGAGGGAAGCTTTGCAACGTCAGCAGATTCTGAGATGAACTTTTAAGATCTTCATTTGCTACGAGTTTCATTAAGAGCTGACACCATTGCTCAGAGGTTGCTTGCAGCCTTTTGGCTTTTAAACATTGTTAATCATACCTTGCTCTGTGAATAACAGCAGTAAATCAAAACCATAGAGTTTCACAACAAAGCCACCAGGAAACAAAAATTATGCCAGTGTTGATCCCAGCTATCCCCTGGACTTAGGAGGAGGTCAGTTCAGTCCTGAAGGAGACATCCTGGCCATGGGAAGCAGAGGACTGGATAACTTCAGTTAAGTGTTTTCTCTGACTCTGGGACTGGTCCACAACTGCCCTATGAACAGTGCAGTAATTAAAATATTATTTTGAAGAAGAGTGTATTTAACTTGCCAGGGCCTCTGTAATTCCAAGGCACCTGTTGTTCTCTTTGATGTGATTTGGGTTTTAAGGAGATGTCATTCTCAGACAATCACATGCTGAAAATAGAAATGACAAAGAAATATCCATTAAATGCAAAGAAGGCAGACAGGCAAGTTCTCCTGCAGATAATTAGGTTCAATAGTTTCTGTCAGATGACTGAAAAGCCTGACCTTTTATACTTCTTTGTGATGCAGTTTGTTTTTCTTAGGTAGACATCCTAACAGGTGATTTCCTTTGAAAGAAAGGAATTTACTTCAAATAATTTAATAATAATTACAACATACTTTTAATAATTTAATAATTACAAAGGTCAGTAATATGCTCCAGTGTAAATCAGAGGTGTCCATAATTTCAGGTGCTGTGGCAAGGTTTGACAACAAACTGGATGACCTGAACATGGGCACCTTTCAAATTGCATTGCTTGGGAGGCTGGCACAGCTGAGCACTGCTGAACTGTTAAATCCCAGAGAAATTAGAGGGGAAAAGATTAAACCTTACAATGTGGGATTTGAAGGAAGACCTGTAGGAGGAGCAAACCCTCCTGTACAGATACCAAGGGATACAGATTAGCAGTATTTTAATCTCCAGTTAATTAATACTCTCCATGTCTACTACCTTTAGCACAAACAAAATTTCTCTATGACTTCAATGATTTTGTTTGCACTCTCCCCCAGAATCTGTTTGATACAGATCATGTTTTTATGATGAAGACTTTTCAGTGCTGGCCCATTGGACAGCACAGCCTGCTTTGGGATCATGTTTCTCACAAACTGTGATCCACCTGTCCCTGTGGTTGTCTGCACCAGTCTTTCCATCACTCTCCACAAATCTCCACTCTCTTCTATTGGGGTATTTCCTCATTTAAAGGCTGGGGCAGTGCAGCTTTCAGTAATCAGCAACTTCAGCATAGACTTCAGCACTAAAACCACATTTTCACTATTTAAGTCCAAAGAAGAACAATTCAGCAAACAATTTCACTCTTCACCAAATAAAAGCAAAATCTTTACTGAACCAATTTCCTTGTCTGATTTTTCTCTATCTTTAACAAAAGACTCCAATTACAGTTTGGAGATGTACCTTAAAGTGAAGTTGTACCTTACTTTCACACATCCAGGGTTCTAAGGTTACACAAGGGCTAGTGTATATGCAGGTCAGCTCTCCCACAGATTTAATTTTGTTGCTCTTGCTTATGACCAAACAAGGGATAACTTTTTCCAGCTCTTTCTCTGCTATTTTCCCATTTCACTAGCAATACTGATAAGTATTCAGCTACATCAGTGTCTGCTTGCAGCGACAAAGCTGCTCTCCCCTATCTTCTGTAACTGATTTGAGGACATTTACACCTCAGTCCAAACATCTGTGGCTGCAATTCCACCCCCACGTGCTCACACTCTGTGTTTGCAAATGCAGGAACTTGGGTTTAAGCTCAACAGCGTGTCCAAGTCTCCAGACTTTTATGCCCTACATACACCGTGGAATTTCCACTGTGCATACAAAATTATTCATGACAGAAGGATTGAAGGACCATCCTCCCCCTCCCTCTGTGAATACCAATGAGAAGCATAGAAAGAGGTTTACTTTTGATTCCTGATCATAGGGAGGAAAGGAAATTTTAAACCAACATGTTTTGCGGGAGGGAAAGGGAAAGGCACTGCAAAATGTTGAAGACCAGGGGTGCAAGTACATACTTGTATTAACATCTCCCATCCCTGGAGCTGCAGTAATTTGCATGACATTATCTACCTGGGATGTTGCTATGGTTATCACCATACATAAGTAATTACCAGGGCAAATTGCACATACAGCGCACGGATTCACGCTGTCAGAAGCAAAGGATCTTTTTATACACTTGAAAATGTACATGTTTGAAAAAAAAAACCACTAATCACAAAGATTCCTGGTATGAGAAAAACTTCTGGAGTGCTCCAAAATTGTTGCTAACTGTGCTCATTGGCACTTTAAGGACCAAGTCAAACCATGGCCAAGTGAAGAGAGATGCTGCACAGGCTCAGTAGAAAATCAGCAGAAAGTCACCAGTGGCACTAAGCAGAAGCCAATCAGCAGAAAAAGTAGAAATCCCTGCCAAAGAGTTTAATGTAAAAGCAGATGAGAAAGGCAAAGAGAAGGAGAAGGGGTGTATCAGACAGAGCAAATAAGATTGTCAGCCTCCTTGACAGCACAGGCCATGATTATTTTGGGTAGATTATGTCATGAAACTTTCTTCTGGCAACTAGGCACAAAAAGATGAACAGAAGAGAAGGAGAAGAGAGTGATGTGGACTACACCCATGCTAAGAAAAAGACAAGAGATGTGGTGTTGTGATGAAGCAGCTAGACCAGGACAAGCCAAAACTAAGTCTAATCCAAGTGGTTCTCTAGAAGTTCCCCTATTTCCTCTCCTGCAAACTTTCTGCTGCTGTTTGCAGGCTGGGACCTGATTGTGCTCCCTGTGGCTTCCCACAGGAGCTGAGACAAGAGTCCATCTACACTTGTACACCCAAGCTGAGTAGAGCATTAACACCCAGCAGAATTTGGATCAAAGTAAAAATACAGAGTATCTAATGCCAAGTCGTACAAAGTAAATTAGACATTAAAAGCTCATTCTGAAATACTGATACTGTTACACTTCCAATAAAATACAGCTGTGCTGGAAATTAACAGCTTGAGCTGCAGTCTACGGGTATCAATGAGAACTTTCCAACAAGTTTGAAGAAGGTATTTCTGTCTCCTCAGGAACAGACAAAGCTTTAAAAATAGTGCTGATACTGTGACCTGAGTAAACCCCATTAGCCCAACTAGAATGTAAAATATAATTTTGAAAACCACAAAATAACATTTCTACAATTTAATTTGAGGTGCCATACAGAAGTCTCATATCCATTCAAACCAATCATATTCTCCATGTACAGAGAAATACTGTGATTACTCCAGATTTACAAACTACAGTAGAACTGAGAAAAAAAGGAATCTTTTCCATTTGTAGCTTCTCTTAAAAACAAGTTGTTTTGTTTACTTAGAAATCATCTGCTTCTCTCAGACATATATTTTTACCTCCTAGTAGTACCAGGATACTATAATGCCATCAAATATTTTGACTATTTAAGCAGCTAGAACTAGAACAACATAGAGGTATGCTCTGAGAAGAGCTTCAGAAGTGTGACAAGAGCAGGTATGGGCCAGCAGGCAGTCAGAAAGCACAGCAGCCCTTAGGGACCATTTGCATGGCCTCAGGGAAGTCACAATTAACAATGTCCAGAAACACTGGCCAAAGATGCAAGATATGTGTAACCTCATTAGGATAAAGGCAGGTTGAAGACAAAGAGAAATGTGAAATAAGTCATCTCAGGCTTTATCCCAGGGACTGAACAGCCACGGTGACAGGAATACTGTAACTCTAAATATATTTCATACAAAATAGTTTGTTGGCTTTAAATGTATCAGTGAAAGGGAAAGTAAATATGTGAAGAGCAAAATGCAAGATGGAGAAAGTGAGATAAATATTGTTAGATTCAGAGGAAAAATGCTATAAACAGTAAGCAAAGCTCTTTGATTTGCACTGTTTTCCAGCCCATAAAACCCTAATATCTGGCAGCATTTCATTAAAAGCTTATGAACTACCCAGCATGCCTGCTCCTGCATAAATGTATTGCTAAAAAACACTGTTGATGTTGCAGATCTGGTATTTTGCAATGTTTCAAAGAAACCTTATGTGTATAAAACTCAGATGCATTATTGAAAGATGTGGGCATGGTGAAAATAGCCCCACAAACTCTAAAACTAATTAATCATTCAAGAGCAGGAAGTTTCTCTCAGAGATGTTCAAAGTAATATCTCTAAACCAGAAAATACAAATATTTTAAGAAACAGGCATAGTGGATAAGGGACTTAAGAGAAAACTACCATTTTGTGAATTGAGTAAAAGGAGTGGAAGGCACATCTTCACAGAGGATTGGGAGTTCAAGGTCACGACAGCCCAACAGCAAAATCTGTAAATGTTAATCTGAGTGATACAAAGATCTGGCAATGCTAAGACTGACCAGATCAACAACTGTTCTGACTGAATGTGCAGCCTATTGTCAGCATTACAATCTCAGACTTCAGCCCTCTAAGGACAAGTAATGGCAATATCATTCCTTTTCCACAAAAAGTCATATTGGATCAATCAAACGTTTATTGTTATTACCAATGGTCCCAAACCGAGTCTGGAGGGATCAGGACACTCCTGATTTCCCATCTTTCATAAGACCCCTGCATTTCAGGGCTTGTTCTCACTGGAACCCAAACAGAGGGCAGAATTAAAATGTTCCGACGGGCAGGACCCACATCCCTGAGGCAAAGCCTCCCGGTGTCTGGAGGCTTTCCAGTGATCAACCATGGATGCACTTAGCCCATTCTGCATGGCTCCTACTGTAGCTCTCCTCACACAAGTGCCTCCAAATTGTTCTGACAACAAAACACAGACATTCATTTCCCACATCTCTCAAATAACTTCATATCCCTCTGCTGCTAAAATCAAGCATCAAGCTGATGTTTGATTACAACACTGATGGGGTGAATAGGCAGTAAAGCCCACCTGTTACCCATGCAAATGACTTGTCTCTTAACTAGCAGCACACTCTGGCACTTGTGGATATGCAAACTAAAAGTTCAGCACCTCCGCATGCACCCACCTCGGGAATAAGGTTAATTACAGTATTATAGATGTAGGAAGCAGAGACAGGAATATTAGAAGTCCAAGACAGAAAAAAGAGCCATATCTGAATTACTGCACAAACATGAAATTCCTGAATACGTTAACAAAAACTTGGTTTTGAAGGTAGATGCTTAATAACGAACAAATAAACAAACCCAAACACAGCAGAAGGATTACATCTCACTAGCTTTGGAAACTCAAACGCAGCTGGTCTGATCAGTTGAGCCATTCTCAAGCTGCCACATGCCCATCACAGCTCTCACCAAACAGCGCTGGAGCAGTTGCTCAGCTGTGGATGCACAAACACCCCCAGAAGACAGACTGCCCCAGCCCACCGAGTGACTGAGCTCCAGGGGTTGCATTATTGTTCCTCTCTGTCTAATTAACTAACAAACCAACATATCTGACTGTTTGAACCTTTGAAATCTGCAGCTGTTGCCAATGGTTGTGAGGCAAAGCAGCCCTAGACCTGCATGGCTCTCACTCACTCTTGGCACGAGTCACAAAAGGCAGAAGACAGCACTTGTGGAAATTTCCAACACCACATTTCTGTGGTCATTACAACCAAATCCTCTTCCAGGCACAGCTCAGCTGTATATGAGCTTCAGGTCAACAGGAATTCTACCAGTGTAACAAAAGCACAAGGGGAAGCTGCGGGCTGGTGCAGCGTCCTGCACATCTGTGCCAGTGGTACACCCAAAGGCCACATCAGACGTGGTTTATACACCCTGTGGGCTGGGCTGACAAACCAGCTGTCACAATTTGGAAAAGTGACAATGGACAGGTAGAGTACAACTCACCACAGGACCCCTTAGCAACAGGTCATTACCCAGCAGTGTGTTGCACATAATGACAATCTTCTCTGCACTCTGTTGTTTCTGGAGTTGTGAATTACTGTGTAACATAGGAAAAAGAATCATACTGGGAGAAGGAATCAATTTCCTCTGTCTAGAGACTTTCACAACTGTCAACAAAATAAATTTCACTTCAGGCAAAACAAACAAACACTTTTTTCTTTTGCCATATGGTTTGGGCTTCCTGTCTCCCAAATTTTCAGGATCAAAAGTGCAGCTCCCTTATAGTGACAGTGACCCCATCACGACAAATATCCTTTGTGAGAGTGCTGGGAACCTTTTCTGTACCCCACAGTGGTGCCTTGTGCAGCGCAGGCCTTGTCCCAGTGCTGGACCCTGTACCCCAAAGTAGTGCCCTGAACCCCACTGTGATGCCCTGTACCCCAGAGTGGATCCTTTACTCCAGACTTGTGACTTGAGCCCCACTGTGATGCGTTTCCTCTCGCACTTTTCGGGTATCAACACTCAAAGACAGTGCGCAGGGCTTTGCTTGTTTGTGTTCCAATCACACTTTTTGTCTTTTCCCAACCGATTTAGGATGGCAGCAGCAACCATCATCAACCCGCCGCTCCGGACGAGCGAGGAGCAGCGGCGGGACAGCCCCGAGCCGCTGTTTGGAGCTGCCGCGGTGTTTGTCAGGCTGGGCTCGGGGAGCTCGGGCGATGGAGCGATCCCTCCGCTCTGCCCGCCAGGGGCTCTGCCCGCGGCCCCTCCGCTTCGCCCGCCCGGCTCTGCCCGCGGCCCCTCCGCTTCGCCCTCCTGGCTCTGCCCGCCAGGGGCTCTGCCCGCCAGGGGCTCTGCCCGCGGCCCCTCCGCTCTGCCCGCCAGGGGCTCTGCCCGCGGCCCCTCCGCTTTTCCCGCCCGGCTCTGCCCGCGGCCCCTCCGCTCTGCCCGCCAGGGGCTCTGCCCGCGGCCCCTCCGCTCTGCCCGCCCGGGCTCTGCCCGCGGCCCCTCCGCTCTGCCCGCTGGGCTCGGCCCGCTCTGCACGGCCCCGCCGCCGGCCCCTGTGCGGACGTGGCGCAACCGGGCCCGGCGCGCTGCCAAAGACCGGCCCGGGGGCGGAGCGGGCCGGGGCGGGGCGGTGGCGGGCAGCGGAGCGGAGCGGAGCGGGGCAGCGAGCCGGGCCGGCGGGGCATGGCGGGCGGCGGGGCGCTGAGGGTGCTGCCCGCGCTGCTGCTGCTGGCGGGCGCGCTGGGCAAGCCCACGGCGCGGCAGGAGCGGGCCCGGGCCGGAGCCGCGCAGCACGAGGACCGGCCCGGCTTCCAGTACGACCACGAGGCCTTCCTGGGCAAGGAGGAGGCGCGGAGCTTCGACCAGCTCAGCCCGGAGGAGAGCCGGGAGCGCCTGGGGTGAGCGCCCGGCCCGGGAGGGAGACGTGGCAGGGGGAGGGCCCGAGCTGGGCCCGGGGCGGAGGAGACGGCCTGGGGCTGCCCGAGTGTCCGAGGGAGCAGCGGGACTCTGCACCCCGGAGCGGTGCCCTGTACCCCACTGTGATGCTCTGTACCCCGGTGTGGTGCCCTGTACCCCACAGTGGTGCCCTGAACCGCAGTGTAGGACCCTGTACCCCAGAGTAGTGCCCTGAACAGCAGTGTGGGAGTCTTCTCCAAAGTAGTGCCCTGAGCCCCAGTGTGATGCTCTGTATCCCAGAGTGATGCCCTGAACCCCACTGTGATGCCCTTTACCCCAGAGTGGAACCCTGTTCTCCAGAGTAGTTCCTTGAGCCCCAGTGTAGGACCCTGTACCCCACAGTGGTGCCCTGAACTCCACTGTAGGACCCTGTACCCCAAAGTTGTGCCCTGAACCCCGCTGTGATGTTCTGTACCCCACAGTGGTGCCCTGAACCCCAGTGTGATTCTCTTTACCCCAGAGTGGGACCCTGTACTCCAGAGTGGTGCCCTGAACCCCACAGTGGCTTAAACCTCTGGGTTGTGACTTCTCTCCCACCCCGCTGGTTTTGCAAAGGAGCAGCCAGCAATCCATGGCTTTGGTGTTCCTCCCTGCTGCCTTTTCTGCCCCCACAGGAATAAGGCTCTCAGAGGGAGCTGCTGTGTTGGACCTGCTGCTGGAGGGCTTTGCTGCTGCTGCTCCCTGCCTCTGGGACACCTGCCCACACCACATCAGTGTTAATCGAGTTTAAACCATTCCTTCTCTACAGCCACGTTTACAAGTGCACTTCAAGCATATTCCCACTTGTGCCTTCTTTGCTCACAGGGCTTCAGCTGCTGTTATTTCCATGCAAAGGGCAGGGACCATGCCTTACTTTACTGCTTCTCCCTCCTTTATACCTACAGAAAGCCAGATCACTAAGCAGAACTAAATTTGATAGGAGTTAAAGAAAGATCCTTTAATGTAGTTACCACGAAGAAGATTGCTTAAAATACCCTGCATGTTCTCACTAAGATCCCCCCCTGCCGTCTCTTCCACAGGGAGTTGCACTTGCTAATTTTCTGTCTAGTCCTGCCACAAGCAGTAGCACTGCAATCTCACTCTTGATCCTTCCCAAAGCTGTCACTGTTATTTACGTGTCTCAGTGAGTAAACAGATGAAGTGATTACCAGAAATTATCAACTCCATCCTCATTGTTTCAAGAAGGAGCAAAAGAAACAATGTTCTCAGCATACATGGCTATGACCTAGATTCTCATCACTTGTGTCACCAAAGTGGACATGCCCTCCTTATACTGGTCTGCACTTACTGGTACAGATAATTCAGTCAGGGATGTGATTTAACAATACAGGTGTTTTGAAACAATTTTTACAAATTGTAAAGCAAGGGAAGAAGTTTTAACTTCCACTGATCTCACTGATTGCCCTTTGGAGAGGTGACACAGGCACATTAAAGTACAGAGTCAATAATTACCTTTTAAATGGAGGTGACTGAAGTGGCTCTCTGAGGGTGAGCACTGTGCATCTCAGCATCAGGGATGTGGCTCCTGGGGGACTTTTGGGAAAGTTTCATAACTTCCAGCATTCCCCAACCTTGTAATCTTGGATAGAAGTACACTGGGAGGTAAAGAGAGGATTAAAAAAACAACTTGTGGTTTAATAGTCACATGCTTAACCCCTTCTCCCCATTTTTGTTATGGGCAACTTCTGTAGTTAACAGTTAATTTTCAGCAGGTGACTGCTCTTAGGAAGAAGGCAGATTTAATTAAAAGCTATTTTGAAATGATTTCTGGGAGAAAACAGAAACATACAGTCTGCTGCTCTAACCAGAGTGCATGCTGCTGAATTTATAAGGCATTTTACCTTGCTTAGGAAATGTGGCACATTGGTCATCCCAATAATAACAGGAAAAAGTGAAGTCCACACAACAGCTTTTTACCTGTGCCTCTGGGAACCTGTAGACTTGTTTTATTGTCCCCAAGACTGTTTTATTGTCCCCAGCTTCAGCTGAGAAGTGGGGTGGAATAGTGGACCTGGATGCAATGGACCTATAAAAACAGGTGAAAAGGAGAAGACATGAAACATTTTCTGGTACACAGAAAATGTGTACCTGACTTCTTTCATGTTATACATTGCCAAGAGCTACCAGCATAATCATGTGATACCTTAACAGTAGAAAGAAATAGCAGTTAAACAAATGAAATTAAATTCATTGTGAGGAAAATCTGGTGACAAATAGAGTCCATCATGCAGGGGAAGGGACCACTGGTAACTGATGAATACAGAAGAGAAAAGATTTTCTAGTCAGTTCATCCACACTTCACTAATTCAGAAAGGAAATTCAGCAGCCCCTTTTTTGCCCCATAACTCAAACAACATGTTCATAAAATCAGTCTGGTACTATCAGACTCACACAAGATTGCTGCTGATATTTCAGCAACCACTTTTGTAACAAAGGCTTGGGCAGACATTGCTTCACTACTTGGGCAGTTCCACTTGGCCAAATGTGGTTTCTTTGTGGAGAACCAAGATGTGGGATTGAAAAGAATGTTTAGAAGTGCAGTTCTTTTCCCCTGAGGTTTAAGGAGCTCACCTGTTGAGTGTCAAGCCAGGATTTAGACAAGTCAGCTCCTGCTCTTCCCCCTGCAGTGCAATGGCACGTCAGTATTCCACAGGCATGGCATGAGCTGGCCACTGGATGAGGCACAGATGAGGCACTGCAGACAGGCTGCCCCTGCACCTCATGGGCAGGTGAAGGGTGCTGATGTGCCCCAAGCCAGCCTGGATGTGCCAGAGGGCCAAGGTGGATGTGCTCAATTCCAAGAGCAGGCACAGAAGGCAGTTTTACAAGCTCAGCCCCAAAAATGGTGGAGTTTATCAATTGCACAGAGATTAGTTGCAGAGAACATAAATGTCCTTTTATTTTTTTTTTTTGAACTGCAGCTGTGTGCAGAATGTTTCACTCCTGCTGATTTCAACAGTGCTGGCAGCTTTACACTGGACAGAGGTTTATAGCCCAGCTGCCAGCAATGGATGGACACCTGCTGCAGACTTGATGCTGCTTTAGTGAGTAACAGGCATTCCTGGCAACACCAGCAGTACTGGTTTGCACTGGGAATCAAAGAAAAGAAACAAGTGGAGGGACAGGCTGGGAAGGGGAGACTGTACCTGGTGTACATCCCCAGCATTACACACTTTTATACTCACTTCACCCTGATGTCAGCCTGCTGGAAAGCCAAAGGAGAAACTGCAGGTGTCCACCAAATCCTGGATTTTTGCCCTGGTGGCCTCCAGCAAGTTTGAGTTCAGGCTTTGTCCTGAAGTGAAGTTGCTGTCTGTCACGGACATATTTTCTGAAAAATCCTTTTGCTAGGATTTTTCCTGCTGAGAGCCTCAGAGAAGAAGAAAAACAATTATTATCTGCTGCTGTGGAATGCAACAGGTGCATCTTTGATTGGTCCATGTGAATTGTTTCTACTTGATGACCAAATCACAGGTCCAGCTTGTGTTGGGACTGTGGTCAGTCACAAGATTTTATTATCATTCCATTCCTTCCTTTCTAGCCTTCGGATGAAATCCTTTCTTCTGTACTTTTAGTATAGTTTTAATACATCATTTTCTTTTCATACAATATATATCATAAAATAACAAATCAGCCTTCTGAAACATGGAGTCAAGATTCTCATCTCTTCCCTCATCCTGGGACCCCTGTGAACACCACCAAGGGTGTCTCCTGCTCTGAGCCAGCACAGCTACTCCCTGTAGGCAGTGAAGAACAGATGCCCCTAAGACAGGAGGCACAACCTAATAAAGCCAGGTATTCTCTGCTCAATAATTTTGCTTGTGCAAGTTTCCTTTGAGTTATTCATAGCAATGCTGAATAACAAATAGAGACACATTCCTTAAGATGATGTGTAAAATGCAGGAAAGCCTTAACCAGTAGGACAGCTTTAGGAGTTTGGGGCACTCTGTTTTTGTGGAAAATCAGGGCCTGATAAAGATTACTAAAATTGGCCTGACATGCAGTTGGGTTTTAAAGATGCTGATCTCTTTTTACAGGAAGATTGTGGATAGAATAGATGATGACAAAGATGGCTACATCACAACAGAGGAGTTAAAAACCTGGATTAAACGAGTGCAGAAACGCTACATCTATGAAAACGTGGCCAAAGTTTGGAAAGATTATGATCTAAACAAGGATGATAAAATTGCCTGGGAAGAATACAAACAAGCCACATATGGTTATTATCTAGGTAAGAGAACAGATTGTATAATCAAGGATTTTTAAGATTGTAAAATATGATTTCTTGCCTTGCAGACAACTGGAGGTTGCTGTCACATTTAGGACTCTTGAAGCTCACATTAAATTTTATGGATGCTCAGAGGTCAAAAGCACTTTTTAGTTATTTATTGCAGCCCTTTGCACATGGGTCACCAGCACACAGAAGGTTTCGTAGAGGTATCATTAAATATACTGACACAGCTGAATTAAAGTCTCCTCCAGTTAGAAATATATTATTTTTTAGCATTGAAAAGGGTCGTTTAATTAAAAAATAATATATTGTCTAATTAACTGTATTTGTGAATTTAGTCTCTAAAATCCTAAGTCTAGATGTTAAAAATGTAGTCTGTGTCTAAGCTATAGCAAAGTTATTGATTAAAATCATTCTTGCAGAATAACATGCTCCAGACTGTGATCAACAGCAAATGAAAATCCTTAACAAATCAGGCAAAATAAACATTTATTAAAAAATATACCTGAATTCCCCCCACCCCCCTCCATGTTCCCTTTGCTTTTATAAGTTAATGAAGGAAGAGGAGGAGAAGAGATCACTTAAGCTAAAGGGCAATACTGACAGAGCAACAAATCAGTATTAATTGACCATTTATACTTACTGGAAATGAGAAAACAATATTTACCTACCACAGAAGCAGTTCCTAGAGCAAGCTTCCTGTAGCAGTAATAATTCCAAAGTCTACCTTAGATTTAAATGGAGTTTGTTACATTTGTGAAAGGAAATATTTGATGCACAGCCCCTGCAGAATTATCCCTGGAACCCTTCTCAGCCCTTTGTCTTTGCTCCCTCTAAGCCCCAAGATTTGGAGAGCAGCATTGTGGGCTTGTGTTAATGAATACTTAAAATTCCCATCTGTAATTCCTGACCCAGTCTTTTTCCACATGTGTTTGTCTCCCAACATGTGAATTGTGAAATTGTTATGAGTATTTTTCATTTTTATAGTCAGTTTAATGATGCTATTTTAAAAATTATATCAAATACCATTCATTTGATGACAGTGAACACTGAAGAATTGCCATTGTTTTAAACTGAAAAGAATTGTTGGGTTCCCTGTAGCAGAGGCATAAGCACTGAGATAATTTCAGTCAGTCTGCCACCTTCTCAAACCACATTTCCTTGGCTTGCTCTTCTTGAAACTGAAAAGTTATGTGGATCATACTGATTCCTAAAGATGAATAAAACTTCTGTGAATGAAGTCTACCCCAAATATTGCTTCAGTGGTACTTGTAAAGGCAAATTAAAAAAAATCTGTGAGGGAATACTGCAAAACCCATTATTCTAGATTGTAACACAAGGCTTGCTCAGAAATTTACCTCCTACTACTGTCACCTTTAAAAATCAAACCAAGTATTTGACCCCTGAATTTAAAACTTCATGGGGGAGACAATTTCCATTTAGAACAACAGCTATTCTGGCAATAAACCTTTTTATTTCTAGACTCAAACAGCTTTGTTTTGCTAGTATGTTTTAAAGGAAAAGACCTCTGAGATCATCTTGATTTGTCTGCAGAAAATCCAGAAGAATTCCAAGATGCAACTGATCAGCACAGTTTTAAGAAAATGCTGCCCAGAGATGAAAGACGATTCAAAGCTGCAGATCTGGATGGAGACTTGGCTGCCACTCGTGAGGAGTTCACTGCTTTCCTGCACCCTGAGGAGTTTGAGCACATGAAAAACATTGTTGTCTTAGTAAGCAAAGCAAAATCAATGCCATTGTTTCTACTTTTATGGGTGAACTTGGAAGGCTTCTCTCACCTTTCCAGGCAGGGTTTAGAAAGAGACACACACATAATAGCTAAGTGGGGAACAGAAAAGGGTGCCTTTCATGATACTCACTTGGTTTAGAAGTCTCAACATAAGAAAGACTTTTTAAGTGCACTTAGACAGCTTCTAAACAGAATCAAGAAACAATCTTGGTGCACAGACTTAAACCAAAATAAAGGAGATTGTGCTGACATGCAGCAGCTGAACGTTTCGTGCAAGCTGGTATCTGTCCCTAACATAAGCAGCTCATTCACACAGGGAAGTTTTTCAACATGAAAGGATATTTTTATATTCATACAGGGAAATTTTTCAACATGAAAGGATATTTTTATATTCATTGTGTGAACAACAGTCCCACTGGATTTAGTGAGACTACATTCACTTGTGTACAGGGGCAGGTCGAGGCCTCAGAACATTAAATTATCAAAGGCAGGTAATCAGAACTCTCACTTTTTTCTTGATGACTTTCATGCAAAATTGTTTTCCAGGAAACCTTAGAAGACATAGACAAAAACGAGGATGGTTTTGTGGATCAAGATGAGTACATTGGTAGGTGTTGTTACTTGTTTCTTATATAATCTCCAGTCCAGTTTTCCATCTTTCAAATTGGCAGCAGCATTAACAACCCAGAGTGGACAGTTCAACTATTTTATACCAACCATCCAACCCAGAAAGTTTAATTTCATTTTAGGTAGATAGCAGCATGACCAGGAACAGTTCCTCATGCTTCACAACACAAAATTCTCCTCTTGCTCTTATTTAACTCAGCTAAGAGTTATATGAGAACAAAAGAAGAGAATCTGGAATAATATTTTTCATGGCAGGGATAGTCTTTGTATATTGCACCATGTTAACTGCTGTTTGAAGGCATTGAAGGCAAGAAAATGAATTAGTCTTTTCCCAAATAAATGGTTTTGGATGGTTCTCAAATATCCACAACACCTGGGAATCAACCATTGCAAAAAGAGAAAGTTCACCTTGTTCCTACTAGGTTTTTTTTCCTAGTTTAATTAGCAAGTAAAGCCCATACTTCTGTACTGATGATACCATTCTATTTTGATGAGTTTTAAATCCAGAAAGTAGCACTAAGAAGGCATTAGTGCAAAGTTGGATGAAGCTTTCTGTTTCTAGTGGTGCTATAAAGATCACTTCACATAGAATCAGGAACAATATACACACGCTAATTAATGGCAGGGGGTTCTGTTCCTTGTAAATTATATTTAGCCCAGAAAGTGAATGCTATTCATCTATGACTGAAATAACAGAGCAGCATAATTTCCACAGTAATTTCAGTTCATTCAGTGACATTACCTACATATAATTATAAGGTAATTGTCAACATTTGTTACCATGTGAATGCTGGTTTTTCTTGTCTTCTATAGATAGGAACATAGAATGTTCTAGTCACGATCACCCCACATTGGCAAGGATGATAAAAATCAAATTGACAGGACATGTCAGTTGCTTCAAATAAACAATATAATTTGCACTTTAAAAAATGAAAAAAGAAAGTGAATGTGTTGTCTGAAGTTTTCTTCCTGAGTTGAGAAAACTATGCTTAAAATATTCCTACTTTCCTTTTTCAGAAGTATTTTTTTTTAAATTTTGATGAAGTTGGGATTAAGAAACCAACAGAAAACTAAATCTCTTCTTTGCTAGTTTATAAGGAGCAACAAAAAGAAGTCAAAAAATTTCAGTCTTTAGGTGGAGTATTTGCTGGGGAGGTTTGTTGAAGCTTATAGAATGATCCCACCTTCCTTTCCCTTCTTTGCTCCCATTTTGTCTTTTGCAAAATTTTGTTTCGATTTACACAAGCAATGGAGCAAAATACCTATAAAAATGTTGAGCAGAGAGAACTAAATTCTCACTGTGCATGGGCAGGTAACAGAGTATTTCAGGGACACTGGGGACAGTGACAATGGAGAACCTCAGCTCAGTGTCAGGGGGGGTTATTCCTGCCTTGGAATTAAGCATTTGTGTTTCCCACAGATACCAGCCAGCCTCTGACCCTCACACCATCCATGAGGGTCCTTGAAAACCAAATCCAAAAGGCACTGGAGAGGAGAGGAGTGCCTCTCAAAGCAGGCTTCTGTTCTAAATAGAGAAGTGGAAGGCTTGAGGAATAAGATCAGTAGGAAAGGGTTGGCCACAGTGACCAGAAGGATGACATAGACACACCACTCATGATTTGGAAGGCTCTGTGATGTTAAGAACATTTAGAAGTCAGTTGGTTTTAATAATCACTGCTGCTCTCCTGTGTTTATGCAGAAAGCAGCAATGGTGGCATGGTCCTACCCATGCTCCCAAAATGCAGCACAGGAGTGCTGTGCAGAGCAGCTGGGGTGGGTAACCTCTGCATCCTGTCACACACAGTGCTCCCTGCCCAGGTCCCAGTCTGTGACAAGTGCACTGTGCCTGTGGCTCCTCACACAGTGCACCATGCCTCCTGACTTCTGCAGCCCTTTCCTGGAGGAGGGTCTTGTGATGGAATGTGCTGCAGCCCTGCATGGTTAAAAGAGAGCTGATCTCCTCAGCTGAATGTCTCTCACACAAGACTTCTCTAAAAGCAGTACAAATCCATGCAGGTTCCATTTAGCAATTTTTGTTTGCCTAAATTCCCCCTGTGCCTTTTTTCCTGTAATCACTCTGCTGGCTGGAGTCTGATCTTATCCACAAAGACATTTGCTGGCAGGGACAAGATAAAATGGCTGAGTTCCTTTCTCCCCATGTGACCAAGCCTAGCACTAAAGCTTAAGACTGCTGTTCAGCCAAAGATCCTTAGAGGATTTTGTTCATTCTGAAATTCAGATGATGGCCTTTGAACATGTTAGCTCTCCTGTTAGCCCCACCAGAAGTGCACAGGTATGATACAGGGTGCTGTGAGAATCACAGCAGTGATTCAGGGCAGAATGATGATACAGGGCAGAATCACCAGCAGTGAAGAAATAGGGCTGAGAGAAGATACAGCTACTCTGTCTACACCCCACATTTCTTTTTCTGTACAGAGACACTGTGCAAAGAATGAAAAGTTCAGTCCCCTCTGAGGAGCACAGTGAAAATATCTTTATTTTGTGCTTAATTTGCAAAGTAAATAGGACTCAAGTAAGACCTTTATTTCCTCTCCAGCTGATATGTTTGCAAATGAAGAGGGTGGACCAGAGCCCGAGTGGGTGATTACAGAGCGTGAGCAGTTCTCAGATTTTCGTGATCTCAACAAGGATGGAAAGATGGACAAAGATGAGATCCAGCACTGGATCCTCCCCCAGGACTATGACCATGCACTGGCTGAAGCCAGGCACTTAGTCTATGAATCTGATGTAGACAAGGTATGTGGTGCTCCAGTGTTGTTTTTAAAGAAGTTATATAGGGTCTTGTGGGTTTTTTAAAGTACCAGCTTGCAAGAATTTATTCCTAGTAAGTTTTGTTTAGAGGCTAGACTTGCTGGTGGATTAATGTTTCCATGCCAATCTCAGTTGGTAGTGTTAGAATTACAAAGTGTTACAATGCAGTTTATCAGCTCTAGAAGGTCCCCTGGTTTTCATTAGGTGAGATGAGAAACTATCACTATTTTAACACAGCAAAAAATACTCTTTTTCCTTTAAGAGTGGTCATTACTTTTGTATGTTAATATAGACTAAAAGAGGAAAATAAAATTACATTTAGATACCCCTTGCACTTAAATGTAGGGGTAGCAAAACCACTCTCAGTTCTGTATACAAGCACATGCCTTTCACTAAACACTGGCTCTGATGAGGGACAGCATATGAGTATATGAGGAACCTGAAAGCCAAAATGCTCTGAACACAGAAACTGCTAACATAAGCAACCGCCTTCCACAAAGTGCACCAGAGGATTTTTGTTTTTACAGTCAGGAAGATGAACCAAACCACAAAACTGTGTACCAGGTAATCCACTGTTAACCCACTGTTCCTACTGCTTGGCATTACAAGGAGCTTTCAGTTAGCAGTTTGACCTACCTGAAGCCTGTGGGACTTCTGTCTTCCACTGAGGCCCAAATTTCACTCACTGTGACAGCTACAAATGATTGCTGAACCTGCAGTCTGCTGCTATGAAGAACTGTCTGTTTCCCAGGGCTCTTGCAAGTCTGTGCTGGTGTGTCTTTGACTTAGTTCTGAAAATATTCTTACAGAAGCTTTTTTTTTTCCCTTCTACCAGGATCAAAAACTAACAAAAGAGGAAGTTTTAGACAACTGGAACATGTTTGTTGGAAGTCAAGCTACTAATTATGGGGAGGACCTCACGAGAAACCATGATGAGCTATGATCCAGTGTGCCACACATCTTTTCTCCACCTTACTGAAATCACTGTGTCCATCCCCTCCTGGAGGGAAGATGAGCAAGGGACACTCACAGCTGAATGACTTGCATTAATATTATTTTTAACATGCCAGCTTATTACCTCAGAAACCACGTAGGAATAGCTTTTCTACTCCTTTCACATGGTTAAATACAATCTTTAGTTACTAGAGTTTTATTTTTGAAAAAATTAAGAAGGTAACTTTTCTGAATAGGTTAGAGCCTGGCATGGAAAAGGCACTTCTTAAAACATTGCAAAGATCTTAAATAGCCAAGTATTTTCTTCAAATACCCACTTTTACCATAGTGAAATGCACCTAGGATTAGAACCCTAATGTTTAATCAGACTTAAGTTATTTAGTTGTCTTTTCTAGTAGCATGTAACAGTTTAGAGATGACCCTTTGAGCCTCCTGCCCAGAGAAGAGTTTGATACCAGCTTTATCTCCACACAGTTGCTGTGTTGGGTCAGTGCTGCTGCAGGAGTGTCCAGCAGCCCCCTGGCTCCTGCTCCAATGTGCAAATGCACAGATCCCTTGTCCCTGACCCTGGCATTCCCAGGCAGGCATGCAGAGTCCAGCCTGGCAGCTGCTCCTTCCACAACAGGGTAATGTACAACTGTTTGTGGGCCCTTGGCCTTGCTGCTTCCTGGGAGGAGTTGTGCCACATGGAGCATAATTTATCTCCTGCTTTTCACACTTCACCCCAGCCCTACTGTTGTTCACGCAGTGTGAATGGCAGCAGCTCTGTGATGGAGAAGGAATGAGACAGATCAGCCCTCTGGGCCTTCTGTCTCCTCTGCCACTAAGAGAACAGATTCTTGTAGCTGAGCTTCTGGGTTTGTGTGTATATACCTGTAACTCTAAAGACAGTTCTCCTTCCCAAAAAAGGGGAAGCTTTCCACATAGGTGCTTTATTTTTTACTGTATAATGTGAGTTGTTACATGTATATTTTTATATAACCAACTTCTCCAAGTTTGGTTGTTTTTAACTGTACTGGTTTGAAAAGAAGCACAATAAAACCAATACTTCTTTGTGATACTGTGAAGGTGCAATAACACTAACACAGATTAGCAGAGAGATGATGTGAAAAGACACACCAAGCCTCTAAAGCCAGTAGTTCCCAAAGCACTGGGATGGTCATTTCCAAGAGCATCTGGACATACAACCCCAACTGTTCTTTGTCACCTCATTAAATAAAAAGAAAAGCCAAAAAGAAGTGCATTATACATAGTACTGTTACTAGAATTTGTTCTGGCCATTAGTACTGGGAGATCAGGACTCCCCAGCAGCATTCTCTGGGAGGTTCCTGGAAGGTTTGGTGTAAAACATCACACCATGAACAATCCAGAGGGGAGCTTTGAGACTCCCAGGCTGTGAGACACTTCAGCAGTTCAACACATTTGTAAAAATCATCAGGAGGCAGTGCAGAGCTGTGACCTCTGTGAACAGTGTCATTTTTATAAGGTCATAGAAGAGCCCTGGTACAATATTTTACATCTTGCAGTTGAAGATATTAAATGTAGATTGCTGAGTCTGACAGAAATTACATGTGCTTGCTGGCAGCACCACTAAGCTTTTGGGGTGCACATCTTGTGACATTGCCAGCAATGTCTCTGAAAAATCCCTACCTCTCCCACTAACATACAGTAGGGCAAATGTCATAAAAGTGAACAGGTTTTGCTTTTACAGTACCCTCAAGTTAAATAAAAGCCTAAATGCAGTGTTATCTGGGAAGCAGTAAAATTGTTTCTTGGCACGTGTAAATGATTATATATTTTCTTTATGGCTTGGATTTGGAAAGGTTTATTGTACTCAATAATCCTGACAATCTTTATCAAACTAACATATTTTGCTAACAGATTTTCAGTACTCTCTGTGTACTCAGATTATCTTCTGCTGTTTCAGGAAACAATACCTTAAAAGACCTCACAAAACCTGCTTGTTTCCTGTGAGTGAAACTGCAGCTCAGGCTGGATACTAAGCCAAGGATTTTCACTGGAGCCCAGGGGAAGGTTGTTTGCTCACTCTTGTTGAAATTCAGTGGGAGTTGGGTGCTGAGACACTAAGCATTGTTGCCCACAGCTAAACATGACACTTCTGAATGCTCTGTGCACCGTCCCAACAAAAAAACCACATCTGTGCTTTGACTGGCAATCACATTTTCTTCCACATTACTAAATGAGTTTGGAACAGAATGAGCAGCACGCAAGAGAAAAATCCTGTTCTCATATTTGTTCTTGATTCCTGTTACTGCTTGGAACACATTGGTATTTTTCAGGGCAAAACTGTACTTACGTGAGTAAGAATGCTGAAATCAGAGGAGCTTTCCACACAAACAGTAACTGAAAATTCAGATCTAAAAAAGGGGTTTTTTTCCCAAAATAATGGTACTGAGGTAGCATATATCCAGCTAGGAAAAAGACAAACATGCCAAACCTCATTAGAATGAGGTTTAAAATAATCAAATTATTTATTAATAGTGGGTTATGGGGTAATAGTATGATTAGGAGCTTTTTTAATAAAGCAGAATGTAGAAGCAGTTTTAGAGAATATAATTATCCCTGATGTGATTTTATTTTAAAGGCTCCCATTTCTGCAGTTCTCCATGGTGTTTCTCTTACCAACATTCAGTAATGCACAGAACATTCCATGCTCTAAATTTCCCTTTCAAGCTCAATGCACTATGGAAGAGTAACTCCAAAAGAGACTAGAGCTTCTGGGTTTAAATTTAACACTATTTAAGGAAAGCAAACCTTTGCTAGGGGATATAACTGTTAACATTGTGATTTTTCAAGCCTAAGGTTTCTAATGGGGTTTGACTGTTCCAGAGATAACATTTTTTTTCCTAGGTAACATATTTCAACTCATATTACGAGCAAATGTTACAAAATTTTAGTGTAATGTGAAATACTGAAATGTCAGATAGCATTATTTATCTTCTTAATATGACTAAAACCATTAATTGCTGGGAGCCATACTTCATCCCAGCAACATGAAAATCCATTTTGTGCCTATCTTGTCAGTTATTGCCGATTTTCCTAATCAATTGTGACACAGTGAAATTCTGTTGGGAAGCATGTTTATATATTTGCAGCTGCAGGTTCTGTATGGTAACTTATTACACAGATCCTCCATTAACTCAGTGTTTTCACCATGACTGTGCCACAATACATCAAAGGTGCATTTTTCTTACTTAGATATCTGGAACAGCCATTATTATTGCCCATGCAGTTTTAATTCTTGAAATTTATGAAATGAGCTAAGTGGCTAATGTTCATTGTCTTATAATTCCATTTAATGATTCAGTCAGGTTGAATCTGTCTCCTATTCCAATGAAAGGGACTGTACAGAACTCCCTAGAGAGAGGAGATCACAGCCCATCCTGCTCCTGTTACAAGAGTACCTTACAATAGTTGCAGAATGTTTTATTATTTGCTGTGCAGAAGCTGATCTTGATCCCAAGTTATCACCAACTCCTAGTTCTAAGGAATATAAGAACTACTCTAAGGCCTGGTCTAAGGCCTTGGCCACCCAAAGGCTAGTTCTAAGGAATATAAGAACTACTCTAAGGCCTAGTCTAAGGCCTTGGCCACCCAAAGGCAAGCAGAACAATGGGGTGGTGGGACTGGAGGTCAGAAATAACCTTACAACCATCAGATCCTGGTCTCCTTACTGCCACTGACCACAAGCATTTAGGAATTACACTGGCTCACAGTCCTGTGAGAAGGCAGTGTGTAAAGTCTTTGTGGTCTGCTCAGGGAGCCTGAAGCGTTTTATTGAGTCATGGTAGCATCACCCTTAGCAAATGAAGTGAGTTTTACAGAGTGACAGAAGCATCTACAAAAAAAAAAAGATATCATAGCTAAAAATTTTGCACAACCTGATTTGGCCTATAGCCAAGCTCTTGGAAGCATCCAGCACTTCTCTTTTCATGGCTGCAGTTTAGTTGTGCTGTGTTCCACTCATAGTGCCCAGCTTATTAACCATTTCCACTAATCTCAAAGGGAGAATTGAGGATTATTTCCCACTCAGGTTTCAGGCACCAGTAAGGCTGATATCCCTGAGACTCAAGTGCTGTATAGATTATCCCAGGCATGGTGAATTTCAGAGCCACCTCAGAAGAAGTCACCAGCTTTCCCCCAGTGTGAAACAGTGAACAAGGGGCACACATGTGCACATGACACAACAGCCAATTTCACACCTGCATGCACAGATAAAGGAAAAAAAGCAAATAATAAAACATTCTGCAACTATTGTAAGGTACTCTTGTAACAGGAGCAGGATGGGCTGTGATCTCCTTTCTTTAGGGAGCTCTGTGCAGTCCCTTTCATTGGAATAGACAGATTCAACCTGACTGAATCATTTCTTCACTCTGGCAGTGACAAGGATACAATGATCCTATTGTATCCTATTGATAATTACCATTCCTATTGATGATTAAGGCATAGCCATCCTCAGCACAAGTGTTAGCTTAGGGCAGCAGAGCTCAGTTTCATGTACTCCACATTAGCTGTTTTCCCTGTGGAAAAATTTATTTCATAATCATAAAGGGTCCAGATATGGTCTGGCTGGCTAACTTCTGAAGTTTTAGTGTTTTTAAATGTTTCTTAGTTGGCCTCATTTGTAATGTTGGTCACATTTGTGGTCTGAAACTAGCACATACCTGAAATTTCAGAACAGCTGTATAGAAGAAGTCGTGGCAGGATCCTGAATCTGAGTGCTAATTAGAATGAGTACTTTTAGAATCTGAGTGCTAATTAAGGGGGACACATGCATTAGAAATGTTCCATCTTATCAACAAGAATTTAGATATGCATTGAGATGCATGGAAAATATTTTCTTTATATGGGAAGAGCCTGACAGCTTTTAAAAAGGACCATTGGGAGCACTGAAGATGAAACATTAGTATAGCTTTTGAAAATGTACCTTGAAGGAATTACTGAACTCCCAGGAGCCTGATGTTCTCAGGGCTTCTCAGGACATACCTCCTGTTTGGATAAAAGTCAGAGAATTTAATGTTTCAGGAAGAAATAAAGCAGGGATGAGTTTTGATCATAGATATATAGATATATATTAGATATATATATCTAGTATATATTAGATCAAGCATAAAATAACACAGACAGAACACAGTATTGATGAGATGGACAGGTCAGAGACATCCCCCCAAATTACTCCTAAATGCCCCCTCCAGCTTCAAATTTAAAAATGGCTTTCACTGCATCACACAGGTTGCTGGGACTCAAAGGGAAGGAATGCTACTTGAGAACCCATCAAATGACAAGTGCAACAGATTTCAGCTGGCTAAAACTTCCTAAAATCTTTACAGGGTAACACATAGGTGAGACATTTTAAAATCATAGGGAGCATCTTTTTAAAGAGTGAATTCACAAGGGAATTCCACAGGGAGTGGGAATGAAGCAAAAAGTGTTGGAGAGGTATCCTAGAGGTATCCTTCTGTTCATTCCTGCTCTTAGTTTAACAGATTTTGCATCAAGTTTTTGCCTTTTTTCTTTGTTCTTATGTTTTAAATTCAGTTAATAGGTGTAACATTTCTAGGAACCCCCAGACCTGCCCAAATTGTTGATAACTGGTAACTTTTAATTGTTTTCTACCAAAGAAAGGTTTTCACAGCTATTACATCTGTTCCAAACTGGATACAGCAAACTATAGTTAAACAATCAATCAAAAAAACTCCACAAATGCAAGGGTCTAAAAAAAGTATGATTCAATTCCATAATTCCCATATATAATTATAAACATAAATATATCTAACCTGAAACAGACTTATTTAGGATTATACTGAGTTGGAATATTTAGTTTACTACAAAATAATTTAAAATTTAGCTCTATACCAGAGAAGTATTTGTGTACTTGCAGGTTAGAGAGTACTGTTTTCATGGAGACATTAAATGCAGTAATTTACACTTGAATTTAGTCAAACTGCCAAATGTTTCCTTCATGGGTCTTTCTATAGGGTAAGCTGCATGACCTGTTCTGGAGCTAACATTCAAACCCCATGGCTCTGTGCCAATGCTGCCAGCTCAGCTTCTTAATAAAAATGTCTGGTTTAGATCAGCTCTACACGTGCTGCATCTTCTGAGCACGGAGTTTGGAAATTTTCAATCATCCCAAACCTGTTATGAAATGATTTCAGTATGAAAGGACCTTTGTAAAGTCTTGTTATTCCCCTTGCAGTAGGTGTACAGGACAATTCTGTAAACATCTGAATAGATAATTTATTTTTCCTCTTTTTACAAGGAAATCCATTTTCTGCACTTGTTACCCCCAAAGCTGGTAAAAAGTAAACTTGCATCCAAGATGTTAAAATAGTTCCTCTAGGATAAGGAGCTTTGGGGATAAAGCAGGTTTTCCCCTGAATCAGACTGTATTCATGGTCCAGCTTTGCAGAGAATTTTCTAAGCGTGTAACTGTGATGCAAATAAACATTATTTAATGGTGGGAACCTGTGTCCAAAATGCAGTCAAAAGGGACAGGTAGGACCCTTCCACTGTGGCTTCAGAAGGTCTAATTATGGGTGCATAAAGCAGCCAGTGCAAACATCCCCTCTTTATGCCCTGCATCCCTCCTAACACACACAAACACAGCTGAAATGAAACAGGCAAGATGAAGAGCAATGAGAAACGACATGAAATACTGCCTTCAAAATCTACTTTATTCAACTGGAAACAAAACATTTTAAAAGGTGATAATGCTCTAAAAGCTATTTAACTCACCAGCCAAATCAAACTGACCAAAATCTAATTTATTCCTTGTCTTGTTTAGCAGATGCTTAAAAGATCAATATAGTTGTCTCTGTAGATCGACATGAAATATTAACCAGCCTGAGTGTTCTGAAGCTTTTTACAACATATTCAGCCTCATTAAACATTAAGCAGCCTTGAAATATAAATATAAAATAACTATCAGCTTCCTATCCTTCAGACACAGAACAAAGGTAACTCAAATGTGGGAAGCATGAGGAAAATATATTAAATGAACTGGGAATTCACAGAGAAGTTAACTTAGGGAAGCTGTCAGTATAAATTGGCTCAATCAGATACACTTTTCCATAAGGAGGGAAAATATTGTAAGAGCAGGAGAATATCTGCTACAGAACAGAAGAGTACTGTGGCATTTATAGCATGACAAATTAATAGAAATAAATCTCTGACCACAACTACACTAATCTGGGGCCCAGGTTTGTTTTTTTTATATACTCCAGCTCCTTCCACCCCTCCCCAGGTTCAGTGAGAAAGGAGCCCTCTTTTCCCTGCTTTTCACTACTGCCTGGGATGTTCAAAATATCTGGGCAATACAGCAGAAAGGAGTTTCAGGTTCACTAAAGGGAAATGTCAGCTTTGCAAATCACTGAAAGTGACCGGACATAAACTGTCAAAAGCAGTCAGTGACAGAGACAGTGTGGTCATTGTCAGCACAGAGCTCAGGCCTGCAACCCCAGCTGTGCCTAAAGGTTACAGACAGCACAGCAGCACAGTCCTGCCAGGCTGTACAGACCAACCAACTTAGCTGAAAATGCTGCTCAATTTTAACAGATGCAATTAAAATGGGCAATATGCAATATATATCTATATATGCAATATATGCAACAAGTAATTAAAATATGCAATATATGTTTATCTGTGGAATATATGCAACAGGACATAAACTGTCAAAATCAGTCAGTGAGACTGTGGCTATTGTCAGCACAGAGCTCAGGCCTATAACCCCAGCTGTGCCTAAAGGTTACAGACAGCACAGCAGCACAGTCCTGCCAGGCTGTACAGAGCAACTCACTTAGCTAAAAATGCTGTTCAATTTTAACAGATGCAACTAAAATTGGCAATATGCAATATATATTTATCTATGCAATATATGCAACATGCAATTAAAATATGCAATATATGTTTAATACGTGTTTCTCTCATTTATCTGCTTGCTTTAATATTAGAGTAAAACACAAACTCTCACCACTCCTGGGTCTGCCTGGGTTTACAGAGAAGCTTTGGCTGTTGCTTTTTTACTTCTACTTCTTGTCCAGCACTGGTGTCAGAGCAGACATGCCAGTGCTGCAATTCCTTGCAGCCACCTTCCCTCAGTTTGGCAAGAAGTGAAACTGCAGGGATTCATTCCCCTGCAGAGAGATAAGATTTTGTAATCAGTACGTGGAGCTGTTAAGTTCAAATTCTCTTCTACAACACGAAGATAGGAATGCCATCAATTTGTCAATGCAAAAACCATGAGGACCTGAGAATGAAACCAAAAAACTAATTTGGTACACATAGAACCAAAAAAAATATAAATTAATACAGGTATTTTGGAATTTTTGCAGCATAAGCAAGACAGCAGTGGGCTCACATAAAGAATAAGTGTATCAGACACATTAAGAAGTGATATCAAATAGCATTTGACATCAGGCTATTTTTGCTGCATTCTCAGAATAGAACTGGAAAGATACTTTTTCATTCCACTGCATTACACCGTATTTTTCTACTTTCTCTACCTGTATGCCATGCTGTTAACAAGCATTGCTTGGAACAGCATCAAATCAAATGTTTTACACTCACTTGCACGCTGAAATTTTGCATGTGCTTTGTAGACAGGGTTACACTACCTCCAAACATGTACTTTGCAATGAAATTAAAAATTATGTGTAATGGAAAAAGATTACAAACACTATGAGCAAGTTTTGAAGTCAAGGGGACAACATCATTGCCAGCTGGGACAGGTGTGTGGAGGCAAGCAAAGCCTCAAATCTGCTGTACCTGCTGCACCATCCCTCCCTGCTTCTGGTGAAACCCAGACCAATCCCAGATGGCTTTTTTTGTTGTTGTTGTTTGGGGTTTTTTGTTTGGTTTTTTTTCTTTTTTGTTTGTTTTTGTTTTTTGGGGTGGTTTTGTTGTTGTTCTGTTTGCTTTGTGGTTTTGTTTTTTGTTTTGGTTTCTTTTTGGGTTTTTTTGTGGGTGTGGTTTTTTTTCTTGTTTTGATTTTGGGTTTCTTTTATTTTGTGCTTTGTTTTGTGTTTTTGGGTTGGTTTTTTTTTTTTTTTTTTGTTGCCTGGAGATGCTCAGAGCTCAGCAGTGGCACAAGGAGTCACTCCCATTTCTCACAGCCACAGTGGCAGACCCACAATGCAGCTGTGCCAAGGCACAGGGATGAGGAATGCACAAAACTCTCACAGCAATTTTAGAAGCAGCCTGGAGCCTTGCTTGCTTCTTTAATCTGAGTGCTTTGCCTAAATCCCAGGTCCTGCAGGCTGTTTGGGAGCAAAGGTAACATGGCAGCTGTGTCACGCATTTCTTTGGTACCCTGGTACAACACAGAGGAATGGAGCAAGGCAGTTCTCCTGCTGGGATTGTCACGGCTCTTTTTTCCAAAAATCCTCTTTTCTCAAGGGTGTTCTCACTCATGTGTCATCCTTGTGTCTCCCTGAGCTGCTGGTGTGTAGGAAACAAGCCAAAAACCACAGTTAGAAGGTCAACCTAAGTGTTATGAAATTGGCATTAAGGCTTAGGGTAGAGCAGGCAGGCACAGAGATGGACAGACAGCAAGAGTACTGCGAGGGGAGAGGAGTTTTCCCTGTCCCCTGCTCTCCAATCAAACCTGGAAATCAAGCACAGATGAAACCTGCTTGGCTTTTGGCGCTTTGCTCCCCTTAAAAATCTGAGTAACACTAAAACCAAAATGAATGCCAAATTTACTGTAAAATTTGCTCAGTCAAGGTCTACCTGCTGTCATCGAGCTGCACTTGCACTTCTCTTAAACATCCATCCAAACCCAGAGTCTGGAATGCAATCTTTGAAACCTTGCAGCTTCTTTTCGTACAGGACCTCACAGCTGAGCCTTCTAGCAAGGCAGTCCCTCATCATTTATAACTTTATTACTACAGTGGTTTATTTTTTCCCTGAATGCAGAGCTCCCAGCACCACCGCAGAGCAGAGCAACAATTCACTCCCTCCAGTCCATCCAATTCCACAGGACTCATCTTCACTTCCAAAAATCCTCACAGACCCCAAGATGCTCTCTTAGGTCTTCATTTCTTGCTCTCTTCATCTCTTGGTCTCTTACCCACTGCTGAAAGTTTTATTACTCTTGCTCACCCAAGTTATTTTTTAAAGGTCAAATAGAAGCCAAAAAACGTGAATATGCTCCCATGCTGCTCCTCATATTTTAGAGGGTTTTCTGAATTTCTAGTTAGCCCCAATGCTCTCCTCAGGCACAGCTTTGAGGGATGCAACTGCCAAGCAGCACAATAATTATGTTTCCTCTATCAGCAGCACATTAATTATGTTCTCTCCATCAGCAGGACTAAACAGAGAGCAAGAAATGAAGATCTAATAGAGCAATTGACATTGCAGAGAGAAAAAACTTCCTCAGAGTGCCTCCAGTCCCATCCAGGGTGCTGAACTCAGGCTGTGCTTCCTCCCCTCTGCCTCCACCCCTGCGCTGTCATTTCCCCAGCAATCTCTTCTGGATCAGCACTGCTACAGTGGTTAGGGCAGGGAAATCATGCCTCATGACTTGGATTCCTAAGAATTACAGTAATACCAGTAATAAAACAACCACAGTTTTGTCTTCATTTGACTAAAATTCATACCTCAAGAGCACCAAACCATGAAGAAACAGCATAAGAGGGAGAGAGAAAATAATCACACAGATCAGAATGGCACACCACAAATGCATCAACCCTCAGTTCATATTAATGTTATGGCTCTAAAAATGATATTTTCTTTCTCTCTTTCAAGGTACCTATGCTCATTTACATCCATTTAAAATGGCACTATTTAAAATAAATTTAAAATGAATTTGTCTGCAAACAGTTCTCCTAGGATAAAGAAAAAAAACAACAACTAACACGGAATGAAACATCTCTGCACAGGTTTTTTTGTTGCTGTAGAGGACATGTAATGGATGTCTGTGCAGCAGCATATGAAAGACAGATGAAGAAGCAAATTATTCAGCTGTTTAGTTTAAAACAGTACAAAAATGTTAACAAAGATGCAAATTTCTTTCACTGAAAATTATATATATATAAATATATTGTATATATAATTATCTTATATAAAATAATATAATTATATACAAATAATTATAAATAAAATAAAACAATAAATAATAAAACAATAAAATCAAAGAAATTATAATATTAAAATATTAAATATATTATATATATATATATATATATATATATATATATAAATATAAAAAAGATATTTTTATTGGTACAGCTCTGTCTCTCCACTGTCTCTAGAAAAACTGAACACCTGTTTAAGATCCAGACAAACCCTGGCACAGTCATACTTGTGGGCAGGTAGAAAGCCATCAAAGCATGCCAACAGGAGTGTGTGCTGGTTTTGACTGGGATGGAGTGATTTTTTATCCATAATAGCCGGCATAGGGCTGTGCTTTGCATTTCTGCTGGGGTCAGTGTTGATGAGCCAAAGCCTCTCCTGCCTCCCAGCCCAGCAGAGAGGGACTGGGAGAGGACCCAGCTGAGCCCAGCCAGCCCCAGGGCTGTCCCAGACCCTCTGGCTCACGGTCAGTGTATGGGGCTGGGGGAAGCAGGAGGAAAAGGGGATGTTTGGAGTGGGGTGTTTGTCCCACCAGGTCACTGTTCTGTGGGATGGAGCCCTGAGACAGAGCCCTGCTCCCCTGGGCATGGCTGAGCTCCATCAGGAAGGGGGAATGGATTCCTTGCTTTGCTTGGGTGCATTTTGCTTTGGCTTTCCCTGCTGAGCTGTCTTTATCTCAATCCAGGATTTTTCTCACTTTTACCTTTCCAAGTCTCCCCCCATCCCAGTGTGGTGGGAGTGAGTTTTTTTGTGAGCTTGTTCAGAGCACCCCAACAGAAATCCATGACCCACTCATAAGCCTTTGAATCTCTACCTGCCACAGGTCATTGAAAAAAATGAGTTTCTGCAGCAGATCTTTCAATAGAATTTTTTTTTCCTTTAGGAGTTAAATGACTATATATAAATGATTTATATAACTGGGTACAAGCACACACAGAACATAGATGAACTACCAGCAGCAAAGTCACTCGATCACTTATTTTCTTCAAATGTCTGATAGTCTCCAGTAAGTTTGTTTTCAAAATATATTGTGCTAGATCTGCAAACAGGCTGGATATAAAAACCTAATTAGAACTAACCATTGCTGAGAAATGTTAATGTGGAATGGAAGGCATTTAAAGAACAGTAACAGAGTTTAAAATGTAAGTTCATTCCAGTAAATCAGTGTCAAAATGACAAGAGAAGCCAGCATAGCTCAAGCCAGATATGGAACAATATGTAAGACAAATAAAACTGCTTTTGAACCCATCCATAGAATATCAGAAGTGAAAGATTTGATCAAGTATTAAAAGAAAAAGGCTGAACCAAATGAAACAAAACCAAAAGTGAATCAGGCAGTCAAAATCTCTCAGTGTGAGGTTTTCTCCTGGTTTGGGTTTTTTAATTTTTTTGGTTTTTTTTAGTTGGGTCAAATCCAAAGCTTTAAGAATTCACTTTCCAGAATGAAAGTGAAAAGCATCAAACTAAAATCCAATGACGGCTTGGAATATTTAAAGAATTAATTTGTCTTAATTTAACTGTTACAAGATATGACTGCATCTGATGCCTCCTGCCTGAACACTGGTGCTTTGCAGCAGGGGCAAAGTGGCTTTCTCAGTCCTGTCTGGCTCCTCACCCTGTCACTACAATGAAAACTGCAAAGGTGGAGTGTTCTGTGGTGGCTGATCTTAGGCAAAAAACCTATGACAGAATTGGGTTTTGCTTGCTTTTACAAAATCAAAATAAACTGCTAGGAGGAACAATTAAAAATTGTTAGAAATCATACTGGGGTGTTCTATAGATCTTCCTTAATCTTCCCCACGAGGCTTCCCAGATCTCTGACTTTACACTAAAGCAGAGAGGCTTTATACTAAACCTGAAAGCTTCACTGGCACTTCAGTCTGAGTTTTCCAACTCTGGTTAGACAATTAAGGGTGCAAGGACCATGTGGGCATATCCTGATATAAAAGCCAAAAGAACTCACTGTTTGATCCACTGTTAATGGCATCCATGCCAAGTTTTTCCTTGTACAATGCAGTTTCCCAATTTTCTCAGTGGCAGCCCGTGCAGGGGAGCAAGGCAGTGACTCCCACCCTTTTCTTCTCTTGCCAAAGGATGCAGAGCTGAGCCCAGCCATCAGACATCCAAGAGAGAAATAAAAGTGGGAACAGAAAGTGAGAGAAGTCTTCACCAACACTTCAGGAGTTCATGTAGTTCAAGAGAGCTCCCTGAAGGCAGGAGACCATCATAATGCCATTAGCTAAGGGGAAGGCTGGGGAGGCTGAAAACGTGTGTAGGGAAAGCTTAAAAATCATTTTAGAAAGCCAGGCGAGGGAAACACTTTAAACAAGCACACTAGTGGTTCAATTAAGGGTTTCAGAGATGCCTGCAGGAGGAAATCTCAGAGGATATTCCTGCTAGGATAGACAAAGGGATGCAATGGGAACCTGATGTGGAGATGTTCAGAACCATTTCCCCAAGTTTCATATCGGAAGCTAAATGCATTAAAAAATTTAGAGCAGCAAATGTATTCCAGAAATGTGGACAAAGTGCATTCAATAAGGTATTCAATCATAAATCAGCACAAACAGAGGGGCTGAAGCTATAATTCTACAAACAGAAAAGCACTGAAAAGCAAAGCAAAGGAAGCATTGATTAATAAGGTAGGCAGATGTGAGAACAGATAATTTGCTTTTTAATAAATAATTTGGACATTTGTTAAAGAGAATATGCAAGTCTTTTTAGGAAGAACTCTGCTGGTTGATCTTTCAAAAAATGCAAAATGAAGACAAAAAGGCAGAGAAAAAAGTCATAACGAAATCTGTTTTAAATCATTAGCTGACCAAGTACTTTGCAAAACAAAGAATACAACTCAGTGTAAATAATAGAATGCAATTAGTACAATTTGACATTAAAATAACTTCTTTTTAAAACAATAGCAGGGTTGTTTTCTTTTTTGTGGGAGGTGCTGGTGGACAAGGGGTGTTGGAACTTAACACTAAACCAGCGTACAGATTTAAAAAGATGAACAAACTTTATCATTTATCCCTTTCTCTTCCAAAACCAGGTTACATTTCCCCTAGAAGCACAAGGTATTTTCCATCCACTGGTTAGTGTGCATTTTACAGCCCCAGTGTGAGCCCTATACTTAAGTGCTGACTTATTCAGCAGAGAAATCAAAGAGCTTCCTTCCCCTGCTCCCCATCCTCCCATTCTCCATGGTCACAGCTGCATGGCCTCCATTTAAAAGTAGGTCTGCATTTGCTGTTGCCTTGTTCATAGGGAATGGGAGGTTTTCACTGGGACTACAAGCTTCAGCTTCATGCTTTTAGCTTGGAGGGATCCAGTTAGATTCCCCATGGGTTGGACAAATATCAGAGGTCGCACAAAGAGAGAATATGTGACCCTGTAAGAGCATAAAAACTGAGGAGGAGAGAAGAAGAATCAGCAACAGCTTCTACCTACCACCATCAACAGTAAATCACAACAAGCTATTTAATAGGGTTTAAAAATAGTGATGCAGAAACTAACTTCACCCTGTGTCCAGCAAGCTGAAATAGATATTTAAAGTTGTACTGCTCAGTTTTCTCAAAACAGTGAACATTGAACAGCCCTTCCCCAGAGATTGGTCTAAATAACTCGAGCAGGTCAGCAGAGTTTGATTGATTTGCACAAAACAATCCTCACAACTTTCCTCCTCTGATTCTTCATTTCAGAGCCATTTCCTAAATCAGCCTGGCTGGTGGGAAGGATGAGGAGCAGCAGAGGATGCTGCTCTGTGCATTCCCCTGGCTGGGATGGTTCTCCTGCACTCTCCTCAGTCCTCGGCAGTGATGGCAGCCTGCAAAATAATGGCCTCAACAGCTTGTAGGCCACTTGCTGCTATAATCTGTATAATAAGTATTAGTTTAGCTTTTCATATGGAAAGTTAATCCCCTAATAACATTTCAAATTACTGAACAGTGTTTGGAAAAAAAAATCATACCTACTATTCAGAAACCCGTGCTGCAATCAGCTACACGAGATATAGAGCATTCTGTAATTAGTGCACACCTTTCAGACTTGGCTAATTATCTCTTGTGAATTAAAAATGTTCCCCCTTCCCCCACCACTACACTTGAGAGGGAAGAGAAAAAGAAGAAGAGATAAGGACTTCTAAGTTGGCTGAAAATTCAGTAAGATAATGTCCCTGATGTGGTTATTTCCAGGTGAGTGTCAGGTTATTCAACCTAGGTGAATTTAATGACTCTGGACAGGTCGTGCAATGAATTTTCCTTTAAATCACTTATAATTGCAAACATAAAAATTAAAAAGCAGTCTGAAGAGTGAGATAACACAATATAAGTGATGGAAAGCAGTCATCTACAGATAGTGGTGCTGCTGTTTTAATTGAGAAGCTGCTCGAGGGGACAGACTGCACTAGGATGAGAAGCCCAGGTTCTCTAACCTGGCAGAGCTTTTAAATGACTATACATGATTAACAAACACGCTTTTAATAACCTGACATAAAAACTTCGGAGTTTCTCCTCTCTAATACAACATTCTTCTAGAAGTCTCAGAAAAACCAGGCTGGACTTGGCTATCCCCACTTTCTCCCCATTAGCAACTGCCTGTTACTGCTGTGCTGAGCCATGGATTAGGATTAGCTTTGCTTTAGATTCCTAAATCAGTGTTTTGAATGATGCAGAGCATTTCAGCTTCCAAATTCCCTGGGTAGAGCCCACCTTTTTTGATATCTCTGAGTGCTGCTCAGACCAACACCACCATGCCCTGGATCAGTGGGAGATTTGTTCCCCAGCTTGACAGCAGCACTCAGGTCCCCAGTTCAGGGGTGGAGAGAGGGAGCCCAGCACCTCTGCCTGCCCTTGCCATGCTTTGGAGCACAAAGGCCTGTCTCATTTGTAGGTGTTCATTAAAACAAAAGGGCTGGCACAACATCCCCTGTGACAGTGGTCACAGGGACCTTTGGATGAGGGAAGAGATGAGGATCTGACTCCATATTTCAGAAGGCTTCATTTATTATTTTATGATATATATTACATTAAAACTATACTAAAAGAATAGAAGAAAAGGTTTAATCTCAGAAGGCTGGCTAAGCTAAGAATAGAAAGGAATTAATAACAAAGGTTTGTTGCTCGGACAGAGAGCCGAGCTAGCCGGGCTGTGATTTGCCATTAATTATAAACATCCAAGATGGGCCAAACAAAAATCCACTTGATGCATTCCCCAGCAGCAGATAACCATTGCTTACATTTTGTCCCTGAGGCCTCTCAGCTTCTTAGGAGGAAAAAATCCCAAGGAAAGGATTTTCCATAAAAAGATGTGTGCGACAATCCCCAGCCCTGCCCTGCAGCTCCACAATGCTCTGGAAGCCAGCACTGCACAACCCAGGACAGCAAACAGCAAAAGGGGCTCCAGACCCTTCCCCTTTAACACAACATAAATGATGGAAAGCAGTCATTTACATAGTGGTGCTGCTGTTTTAATTGAGGCCATTCTGATGGGAAGCTGCTGAGCCTCATGGGGACAGCACTAGGATGAGAAGCTCAGAGAAAAAACCAACTCAAAAACCAGCAAAAGGACAAGGGGCTCCAGACCTGTCACTGCTATTCCTTAAAATAACAACTGGGAAATACACCTGTTCTCCTCTCACTGGAAATGGGAACAGGATGGGGTCTCTTCTCCTCCCCTTACCTGCCAAGGGCCTGAAGCAGAGGGCTGTACCTGCAGCAAGAAGAATGTTCTCAAATCCTCTGAGCTGGTGTAAATGTGTTTCATCACCTTCCTGCAGGGGACCCAGTCTTCTTCATGCAGGTCATCCAAGGAAGCAATCCTGCCCTTTTAAAAATAACTCTGCTTTAATTTATCACCTCTTTAGGGTTTTTGACAGGTTTTGATCCCTTTTATTTTAGAGCAAAGCTTTTAGGAAATGTTAGCTGCATCAAAAAGGAAACGTTGAAAACCACATTACAGATTTTCAGAATTAGAGATGACTTGAGTTTCAATCTAGGAGCCAAACTCATCTGCTTTGTCCTGTAAAAGTTTGGAGCCAAGATTAAACCCAGGCTTTTTCTGGTCATAATTTAGATAAGACTGAACATTTCAAACATTATCCATTTTTATCAGATTTTGGCTCCAGATGAAAGAAACCTTGCAGGTACAATCATACAGCCAAATGACTAACTGCCACCCTTTGTGCCTGTTAATTATTTCTGGCCACAGCATTCAGTGCATAATGGAGCATGGACACAATATGATAGCTTTTCTTTTTCCTTTTGTTTTTTTTCCTCCTCCCCCTTATTTTTCCCCCCACCTTCTCTATTTTTTGGTTTTTTTTTAAATTTGGCTTCTAGATCAACCTTTTGAGAAGTCAACACTTGCTTTGTTGAAAGTAAAGGGATAGTCAGCCTGAAGCATCCTGGGTTGTTTTTATAGGTATTCAGTATTTGCTGCTTCAAATGACTTTTAGTTAGAAATGGGAGAGCAACCATAATTATGAAATCAAGCCCAAACTGCTTCAAAATTAATCACTTCAAAAATCCAGAAACCATTTAACAAATATAGACATGATGTTGGGGGCAGGGAGGGTGAGGGAAGGAGTTTCATCCTTGGGAGAAAAATCCCACAAACTCCTTGTCCCAAGCCATTATATTTTATTTTATTTTTAACTTCTTCCTACTCACCATGGGACAGAGGTATTGAAATCTTTCTATGGTATCACATTAATATAAAATCATTCTGCTTTTTTTCTCTTGTGATAGTGAAGTGTAGTCACGTTAGCACATTTCATTGTAAGTTAGTAAAAAGGAACATTAATATGACCTGATACTAATCCACCATGACAGAAAATTCCTAATACGATAAAACTTTCATATCATATTAGTAGAAAAAAGTCAGTTCCTGCCTGTTCCAGGTCACTTTCAATGTTGCCTTTGAGCATAAAGTAATGACAAGCATTTGTCTATCTACAAAATGGGTCTCTAGCACTGTTCAATGGCAAAATAAAATTGTATTTCAATGTGTCTTTTGTTGTTTTTTTTTCTTCTCTGTGTGATTTAGCCCATTGCAGGAGAGCCCCCAAATACATCATCTGAATTCACCTTCATTTCCAGGCTTTCATTTTGAGATGCCCAGAGCACCTTTTTTATTGAAGAACAATCTCTCTTTAAATGGTTGTTCTTGTATATTGAAATTGTAACAGCTGCAAAGATAAATTATCAGTCCAGCTTGGCTCCTCTACACATTTTCATGACCAGCCTTGGCAGGAATCAGTCACCATGGGCAGCCTGGTCAGGGAGCCCCTCAAAGCCAGGTAAACAAATCCTTTATTTCTTTTCCCCTGCAAGAACTGGAGGTGTGGATGAAGCAGAGCCAAGTCTAGAGCTTGGTTCTAGAGCAGCTTTCCATGGGGCAGCTCCTGGAGGCTTTGTGGGCCAACCTCTATCCCAGTCACACCAGGCTGGACAAGTTACAAACCAGTTACACTGGTTTGAAAGCTGCCATCAGTTCTTCAACTTGTCTTTTGTAGTTACAAAGGCTTAAACTCTGATCCCCCCGTGTTTGTCAGCTCTGGGTTACTTGTTTGGACCAGGATTTAATGAACCAGAGTTGTAAATCTAATCTAAAATGTCTAAATAAGATGGTAGGCACCACCTAAATAAGACATCACATGTAAATAAAGATGTGTTTCCCAGGACTTGGGCATTTCCCAGAAACTGATACAAGACTTGAAGGAACCATCACCAACTTATTTCAAAGCTTTGCAAAACCTCTGGTTGAGCTGACTCTAAATCATAATTAAATCCATTTCCTTTGTCCCTGGTGACCCAAGTGAGTGCCCCCTAGGTCATTCTGTCACCTGAGGTAATTTCAGGAGGAGATCAATTTAAATCCAGATCTCCATGGCAATTTGCTACAAACTGAGGTCTGACCTTCCTTGCATAGGTTTCACAATTCACAATTAACGTCAGTGTTACAGGGAATTAAATTTTTCAACACAAAGGTTCAATTTTATCTACTGGAACACATCCAAGTGACAACAATAAAACAATCTACTTGTTTTACTTTTCCTCCAGAAAATGAGAGGAACAAAGAGTTCAAATTAAACTGTAATGGAACAGTACTGAAGATGGATCCCACAATGGATCATCTTAGGCTACAGAACATCTCCCAAGTCAAACAGTGTAATACTTACTTTACTTTGTTCTTCAGCTCTGCTTTCTGGATAGAATTCTGTGTTGAAGATGCTAAAAAAAGCCCCAAAACTTTTAAATAATTTCACTGCTCAACCTTAAAAGGAAAAAGAGTAGAAAACTGTTGTTCTGGAATGGCCAGGTTACTGTAAGCAAACAAAAAAAAAAAACAAAAAAAAGAAGTACTTTTCAGTTATATTGTTGCCTGTGAAACATTACAAGTGCAAAATGTAATTACCTTAATGCTATTTTTGATATCATATCAGCAACTTACACTGAGTCCCTACTGTGACACTTCTATCAGGGTAAGAATTATCCTGTTGTGAGTGTCGATCCCAGGGGAAAATGAGGCAGCACAAATGGCTGTGATTCTTGAGCAATTAGCTGCTCCAAGGTTGCAGATACTCTCATTTAAAAGACACTCATGGAATGTTTAACCTGCAAACATCTTGAACATTTACCTCCTATTTGTTTTTTCAGTAATTAAGCCTCCAGGGGATCATCCTATGTAACGAGCATTCCTCCCTTATTTTGCCACCCATTTTTCTTTTTAATCACGAGAAAATCCCTTTCTGCTATTAAGATCCACACCATGAAATTTGGAATTGTTTGTAATAACTATGTCTTTCCATTAGTACTAATACCCTAATGCCACAGGAGAACCAGGTAATGTGCTGAAGGATTATAGAACTTCACGTCGAGCAAAACAAAATTACAAGTTTCAGTCGCCTTTGGGAGTCAGTTTTTCAGTTTTCAGAGTTCTGTAAAGAATTATTGAGGGAATAAAGAAATAGTGATCATTGCAACTCATTTCTGATCTTAAGCCTTTGCTCTGGAGCAAGAGGCTGAAAAACCAAAAAGCCTGAAAAAGCCAAAAAGCCTGAAAAAACCAAAATACAGAGCAGTGCCTTAGGCAAAAGCTACCTCAACATGTTCTGCAGTGGGCAGCAAAAGTGCTTTTTTTTTCCATTTCTCTTCAGGGAAATGGACACACAGCAAGAGGAAAGGGACAGAATGTTACAGCAATGGCACCATTTCAGCATCAAACCGTTCAACAATCTCTATAGCCTTACTTCACACTCTGAAGTCTATGAGCTTACATTCTGTAATCAAAATTCTGGATTAACATGAATGTTGAAGTGTTCTATTAATCAGCACAGGCAAAAGCCAGCCAGTCCAGTGACAGAAAGTAAAAACATAATAAAAATGCACTTCACAATCACAGCTATTTTCAATTCTAGGCACAAAAAAATTGTGCTTAGAATAATCCTCAAAAGAATCCAAAAATCTTTCTTTAAGACATAGGCAATAACTTTTTCTAACATTAATTTACAGACAAAATGCAGCTTCATAAAAACATCAACTTATAATTAGGTCCTTATAACATATAAAGCTTCTCTTGTTTCTTGGTGTTTCTATCATCTCATTATCTTCTATTACACTCTTCTGGTATAGAATATCTTTCTCCTTGTAAAAACAAAAATAAATCAGGTTCATGACTCACAAAAAATCAGTTCAACATCTCCAAAATTCTGATTTAAGATAATTCTGCTAACAGCCATCATTTGAAATTAAACAAAATTACAACTATTACGACACTTTTATTATTTTAGTGTAGAATGAAGCAAGCAAAGTATGTGCTTTGGGAAATTTGGAAATGATTGATTAATTAAATGCTTTACATGCCCCGTGCAAGGCTCACAATATTACCCATATACATTTCAAGCTATTCTACCTTTTTTTAACATGATTTCCTTTCTTCACTTACAGCTGCCACACAATTAGAGTTTTTTCCTGTTTAGTAACTACTGATTTTTCTTATATCATTAGCTCCTTAGCAAATTATGCTCTGTTTGAAAATAGCAACAAAAGGATTTTCTTTACAGTAGGTAGAGAGCCTTGAGATATGTTGGCAAATGCAATAAGATCTGTTCCACCTGTTGGGAGTTTTAAATCCAGGCTTTGTGCTGCTGCTTTTAACAACTTTTGTGTCACTGCAGCCGCCACAGAGCAACAGAAATATATTTCTATTTCACTTTGTGGCTTCATAAATCTCAGTTTCTCTGCTCGTGTGGAGTGCACCAAGGAAGGACAAGGCTGCCTTGTCACTATAGGTGAACTCTGTACATCCACACAAAAAACATTTGGTTTCTTTTTCTCCTGGCAGGACAAAGAGGTTGTTAAAAGAAAAATATTTGAAAACAGCAGAAATACAAAACAATGCACAATTCTGACATCTGTTGAAACGTTCCTGCAGTCATTCCTACACTTGCTAATGGCATCAAACTCTCCTGGGTCCTACATCATACAATAAGAAATTGTGAATCAGAGCAGATTTTTCTCAATACCAAGACCATCATGTAAACAGGTTGTATTCACTGCACTGTATTTTTCCAGTTGGTATATTAAATAAAGGCTTCATATTAATTCTTTCATATGAAGTCTGACATCACTGGCAATAAAAATCTATGTTCAAATCCCCATTTTGCAATCAGTGGAGTTAACTTGGGCCACACTGACAGAGGGAAAAGGGTGATTAAGTGAAAAATTGCTCATTATAAGGCAATCCTTTGAATCAGTGCATACCTGCAAATGTCAATAATACTGCCAATTACATTTAATGTACCAGGATTTGTGCAAGGCCATGTTTAACATGCACTTGAGGAGAAAAGATAACAGGAAATTATCTTTGCACTTCAGAACTATCCAAACATTAGGAGTATATGAATAAAAATATGGAAAACTATCACAAATAGACACGAGATATGCACATCTTGCACTTCAAACTGGCTGAAAACATCTGCAATGATGACACACACCTTAACTTCCTTAAATTAGAAAGAAAACAGACCCATTGCATGTGCATTTTCTATATTGCCCAGCTTGCCAATGCCTCTTTCCTTGTGTGGAACAAGGGGCAGCCACATGAGCCTGCTCTGGTCACTGAGGCAATGGCCCTCACATCTAATCTGTGCTAATGAGATTTCTGACAGGGAGATTGACAATTCTGAGAATAAACTCGCTAAAAACCCATTAAATTAAAATTCCATCATTCCAGAAACCTAGACAGCAGAAAGGATTAGAATGCAGCAGCAAACAGCTGGATTTGAACTGCAAAGTTTTAGAGGGCAATGTCTTCATTTCCTCAAAATTAGTGCTGAGTGCCACACGAATTTTTTTCTATTCTTTCTCTTGCTGCTTGCTATTTCCTTCCTAGGTATCATCTCATTATCTTCTATTACAGTCTTCTGATATAGAATCTCTATTTTTAGATGAGACCAAAATTGAAATGGGAGAGTGCATTTCATGTGAATCCTCAGTCTGACAATCACCAATACAAACATAACAAAGTAGTAGAAGGGAAACAATGCCCACACCAGAACTGGTTTAGTCTTTAATATTTGCTGTGAAAGACAGTATAGGTTAAAAAGTAAAGAGAAACAGGAGACCCACACACATCCCTCTGGCACTCAGCTCTCTCATTCTCATTTTCTTACTCTTGAAAACTATGAAGACATTATTATTTAATATTTATTATTTATTTAATTGTTATTTAAGGAAGTATTTTGGTGCAGTCACTCCCCCAGACCAGCCAAATTTTCTCTTTGAAGAAAACAATATGATAAAATAGAGGGGGTTTTTTCTTTCCTTTTGGGAACTACATCATAAATCCAAGTGTAACCAAATAATCAGTGGGTATGAACCTTGTGTGCTAGGGGGACATTAAAATAAAAATGGGATAAATCTTGCAAGAAACAAAGTCTTTTTGAATACCTCATGATACCCCTTTTTGTGATACAGTATACTGAAAACAAGATCAGTAAGTAATGCTTCTAAAAGTGTCATTACAACTTCATCACTAAGACATAGATTAAAAGAAATAAAATGCTTTTCAGCAGTCTGCATTAGATTTAAAGTAAAACTGAAAATTACCCTGGATAGATAATCCTTCCTTTGTCCATAGCAAGCATTCCTAACAAACATAGGGAAGAAAAAGCATTCATGCAAAGCACTGAGATGACCTTAAAAACAGCTTTCTAATAGATAAAAATATTTAAAAATTCATATAAAGAAACTGCAGTTGAGGGCAATTTAGAAAAGAGGAATCTATTTCTATACAAAGCTGAGTAGAAATATTTATCAGAGGCATAGATGGTCTAAAGATATTAAGGAAAATAATGAAAAATTACTATTTCATTGTCATATACTTCTTGCAAATACATGCTGGGATAATGCTCCAACTATAATAAAGCTGCTCATTATCTGGAGATGCAGTAACAGGGGAACAAACATCATTTATAATGCTGAGAACCATTCTGTGGAGGCAGCAAAGGACTACAGGAGCAGAGATTCCTTTTTGATATTCGATGTTTATGTTGGCTGATTGAACTGGAATGATTCAAATCATTTAATTAGAAACTGTACGTGGAAGTTCTTTGTGAAAGAACAATGTATATATTTGTTCAAATTCACCATACCCAGGCTGACAGTGGTACTAAACCGTTTTGGGGGCAGAGGGAAAGGAAATGAGGAGAGGAAAATTGTGCTGCTCTGCAGCTGGCCATGAGATATTTGATGTATTCCCATGAGCAGAACACTGGGTGCTCTCCAGTCCTCTCTGGTGATCCCAAAGCACTGGATCCTAAATTCCTGTATTTTCACTGCCCCACAGGCACACACTGTGTGCAGCAGCTATAACCACACTCCAGGTTATTCATGGCAGTCCAAATCTAAAACAACACCAGTCTAATCCCTCCAAGAGACAATGAGGGTCACTTCTTAAAAAATGTGGATTTTTTTTTCCCCTTAAAATAAGACTTAAAACAAAGATGTGCACGACAGTAAAAAACCTGCTTTATAACAGCTTCTGCCCTTTAAAGGCTTAGAGAGGTTCTCTATTATCTATATTATTTTATCTATATATAATTACTATTTTTAATATATTATCTACAACATATATTATATATAATATATATATAATACATTATAAATATCATATCATATATATTATGGATATATTATATTTATATAAGTATAATATAAGTATATTTATTATTATTTCATTATATATATGATACATTATATATATCATATATTATACATATTATATATATTATATATTTTATATATATTATATAGAATATATTATATATTATATAGAATATATTATAGAATATAATATATTATATATTCTATATCTATACATATTATATATATTATATATATAGTATATTTATATAAGTATAATATAAGTATATTTATTATTATTTCATGATATATATGATACATTATATATATCATATATTATACATATTATATATATTATATATTCTATTATGGATATATTATATAATTATATATATATAATTATATTATATATAAGTACCGTTATTATTATTATTATTATTATTATTATTATTATTATTATTATATTATTATATAGCAGCACCCACAGAGCCCAGCCAGGCCTGCTCCAGCACTTACTGTGCACACACAGAATCAGCACTGAGAATATCTCACACAATTAAAGAGCTTCTTCTTAATTTAAGAAACATCAAAGGGAGAGAACAGGCAATCATCTGAAGTGCAAAATGAGCAGTGCATGACAAGACTGGCTGACTCTTACTTCCATTCTGTGATGAAAGACATCAAAAAATTCAATTAAAAATAATTAATATTTAATATTTAATAAACACAGAAATAATTAATAATTTTAAAAATACAAGCAAAAAAAATTCTGGGTTTACTACAGTAATACAAATTTACTTTAGGAAACTTTCTTAATTTAAAGTTCTCCCCTTTCTTCTTCTTCTTTTTTTTGAAATTTGTAAAATTTTTTTTGGTAATTTTTGTAAAAAACAAAGTAATTTTAATTTTATGACATACAAAGCTCTAGGATTAAAATCAGTACATATTCTGTTTTGTATCAAATGGTATTTTTCTCAATTTCAGGCAGTACCATTCTTTTTGCTTTGTTTTCAGGGGATTTCAGTAGAACAACTTAGCTTTCATAATACGTTTATATACATAGCATGTTAATTTGGAAGATTAGTGTTCACATTCTTTGCAATTTTTTTCAGATATATCAGGATTATTTCCAATCAGGACCAAAAATATTTTGCTTTTGGAATCCTAGAGGCTCACACTAAAAATAAAGCAGGGGGAAGCACAAGCTGGAATGTTTGGAGTGATGGACTCTTCCCAAATGTCACAGCCCTGCCTTCCTGGGGATGGCTGAGCACCTCCCTGCCATGGGAAGGGAGAAATTCACTCCTGGTTCCATTTTGTTTGGCTTATCAAATAGGCTTTTATCACAATCCCTGAGTTTTCTCACTGGTTCTCTTTTGATTTTGTCCTTTAATGAGTGAGCAGTTCATCCTGGGCTTGGTTGTTGGCTGGGCTTCACATAGAAACATTTTTAATATCTATATTATATTAAAATGTATATTATATTAAATATATATTATATTAAAATGTAATATATATTTTATTAAAATGTATATTATATTACAATGTAGTTAATGTATATAAAAATATAATTTTTCGACAATATACCAAAATACAATATATATATATAGTATATATATACATATATATATATAATATATAGAATATATATATTCTATATATATATATAATATATATATAGAATATATATATAATTTTTTTAATCTATAATATAGCAACATTATCTACTGTCAGCAGAACTACAGGTAGCATCTGGGAGCATTCACATGAGGAGAAAAAAGTGTGAATGTCCTCCATGGCAGCAGTGTACAATGGGCAAACTGCTGACTGACTTTGTTCACAGAACACAAAATTAGGCATGGAAAGCTAATAGGAGCAGAGTAAATAATGGGTTGATTTTAAAGATTTCAATATTTTTCTGGCAGATGAAAAAGAAAACAAAAAAAACCCCAAAACAACAACACACAACTGAACAAAAAACTTTCCTACCTAGAAAAATCCCTTATTTCTGCATCAACGACTATGGGGAGCTGCCCAAAAATAAACTCTGGGATTTGGGGCTGTTGTAGATTTTCACATGCAACACACTAAGCTTGTGAGTGAGAAGAAAAATACTTCATCAGGAGGTCTTGCTGTCCTTATTTGCACGGACCTGAAATAATTCACATCCAATATTGAGGGCACAGCCAGACCCAAGCACTCAGAACTTTGCTTTCTCTGTGTCACACACCTTGCTTGGCAGAACCAGGGGGAGGGAAAGGGACACACAGAAATCTCCAATCCTGCCTGTGACACACACCCAGGACCAATCTCCTCAGCCAGGCAGCTCAGCCCAGAGCTGACAGATATTCTGAGCTGAGCAGAGTTCACTGAGCACAGCTCTGCCTGGCACTGTCCCTTGTCAGGCTTCATTCTGCTTTCACCCCTTTCTGGGACATCTCAGAGTTGCAGGGAATTCCCCCTGGCAGCAGCTGGGGAGAAGTTCCTCCTCCCCAGCACCCTGAGGAGCAAGGGCCAAATTGGCTGAGTTTCACAGCTGAAAAAAGAAACAGCCCTTGGAGCAGATGGCAGGCAGCAAAGAGTGGTGTTGGAAACAATCTTTCAAGGCAATTTAATCCAAAAATCACAATTCCACACAGCCTTCAAGCGAGACCCCAGCTACCTGAAAAGCCCTTAATGTCTTAGCAAAGAAACTTCTGACCTTGAAATAAATAAGTATATAACATCTAGAATTATTAAAAGCAAAGGTGTATCAACACAGATTAGTGCCACCAGCAAAGACACAACAGTGAGAGAGACAACCCCACAAAACCAATGCATTTTTGTGGGGATCAAAGGTGGCACCAGGCTGATCCTCAGCAGCAATATAAAACTTGCAGCAGACAAACTGGTCATTGGGATGGCTCTGAGAGAGCACATTTTGCTGTAGGACTGGAAGTGTCACATCCTCCTTGCTGACCAGACTACACCATTCTGTGCCAAAGAGTAGATAAAGCAATATACCTACAAAAACTAAGTGCTGAATTGATTGGTTTGGAACCATGATAAATTGGTTTAGTCTGAGATTAATATTTCAGAGGAAAAACTAGTTAATCTTCCCTTAATCTTAAGGAATAATCTTAATCTAATCATTAATCTTTCCTTAATGAAAGATTTTATTGCCCAGTTTTACTCAGCAGAACTCATGCTGCTATCTGTTAGATATCATCATCATCAGGGTGCCCCCTTGCCCATTCTGCCAATTGAAATAACCCGAAAAACACAACATCAAAAAGATTATGTTTTCTTTAAGCTGACCTTTAAAACTGAAGTTTACAATGCCCTGGTAAGAACTTAACATCTTAATTTACATAATTTTCTTCTAAATTACAAGTCATGATTTATCAGAAGAGAGTAAGCCAGAGGACATGAGCAAGCTGTGAGCCAGCAGCAAAACATAAAAAGCCCAACGGGCCTAAAAGTTCTCACGGACAGGTTATACAATGCAGAAAAACAGAAAAAAAGGAACTAAAAGCAGGAAAAAAGAAATAAAAACTCATCTGCTATTGAGTTACACATGCCTTCTTACCCTTGGGGGCTGCCAATCATCATCTGCTCTTTGTCAACATTTCAAACGATTACCCAAATGAGATGGAAAATAAAAGTTAATAAGTGTTGAATTCCTAGGATTGTTCATAACCATATCTGGAATGATATGGCAGAACAACTTCTTGAATTAGGAAATGTTGTTTCCTTCACTTGCTGCATGGAAGAACATATGAACTGAAAGTTGTTGAGTCCACTTCTAGCCCCAGCAACATCACAGAAAATTAACATCAATCCAGAAGGAACAGAACGATGACAACTGGATTCCATGTGCTCTGGCTGGAGGAAAGTTTCCCTCAGCATGTGTTAACACCCAGCATCCATCAAATATATTATTGTTCCTTGACAAATGTGTGAAAACACAGAGTGAAGCCCCAGAACCGTCCAAATCTGGAAAGTACCTCATGCATTAAAACAAGTTTGTAGACTTGGTTGAAGTGGTAGTAGTTAAAGACCTGTGTGTGACCATCAGGACATATTTTTAAGGACAGATGCTAGACATGAAAGCATATCTGAGGGAAAGCCCTTTTAAAAATCCTCAGGCAGAAAATACATGGCTACAGTCATATCCTCTGTGGGGCTGATTATTCTCATTTAAAACACCTTTGCACAAAAACAAAATAGAAATGAGAACATGCTTGGCACCCCTCCCAGAACATTACATGTGCTGAGAAAAAAGGCTTTTTTTCTCCATATGAACTAGTCAATGATTAAAAAACCAGACTCAGCTATTACAGTATTTAAATGTTTGATTCCTGAAGCAGATGAGGTCCTGCTTTCACATCATACCTGCTTGATGAAATGTATATTCACGTGTCTTCTTAGCAAAGAAAAAGGTGTGTTTGCTGACAAATCCCAGTCAGCTGCTCTAGAGCAAGCTCTGCAAATCAGGTTTCTACACAATGCCTTTATTAAATCTGCCTGTGAAACTCCAGCTCCTACTTGGACAGCCCTTTATCAACTTCCACACAAACACTTCAAGAAGGGGATAAAAAAAGAGAAAGTGTTTAGACTCAATCCTCCATTGTCACCATCATATCTTCTGAAAAATCCCTTCACCAGGATTTCTTCTCCTGGGAAGCTGAGAAGCTTCAGAGAAAAATGAAAACAATAATTACCTGATTGCTTCTCCTGTGTTTTGCTGCTTTGGAATGTGGTTTGGACATTGTTTACCAACTGGTGATTGTTTGATTGGTTTCATGTGACTTGTTTTAACTTAATGACCAATCACCATCAAACTGTGTCAGACTCTGAAGAGAGAGTCACAAGTTTTTCATTATTTATCTTTTAGTCTTCTGTAAGTATCCTTTCTCTATTCTTTAGTATAGTTTTAGCATAGCATTCTTTAATATAATATCATATCATAAAATAATAAATTAGCCTTCTAAGAACATAGAGTCAGTTTCATCATTCATCCCTTCGTCTAGGAACTCAAAAAATACCACACTCCATTTCCTTTTAAGCAACACAATTCACTGAAAGAATTTCATATTTTAAAAAAACCCTCAAACTATTTTACTGTTCCCTCAGGCTAGTGCTGATGGCACACAGTTCTGCACCCACCCAGCCTTCCAAGGATTATTCAGGTGGCATTTCCAAAATCCTCAGGCTCCTCTGGGGAATGGCTATCAGTGGCAATCAAACTCATTTACATTCCAAAGCTGCTCTCAAGGGATTACTGAAATCCCCCTGATTTCACTTATTTAATTTGGTAAGCAGATTGTGTTGCTGCAAAGTAGATTTGCAGATATCTGGGTGAACTGTCACTGTGTGCAAAACATCATACTGAATATAGGCACATAGAACAAGTGGATTTTTGTAGCTGGACTGGTGCTGTCTAAGGAATGTACAAAAGGAAAAAAAAAACACTGCAAAATTTTGATCTCATGGTTTGGTTATAGTGGGCAGAGTTGCAGAGCACCAAATCCTTGAGCATCTGTGAACTTCATCTGTGCCAGTGCCCCAGCCCTGATTTCAAAAGGCACTTCAGTAAAGGGGAAAAAAGAAAATCACATTGTATATTAATATTTATGTCTACTTATTAAGTACTTGCATCATTTGCACAGCTACCCTGTTGGATAAAATCCCCACTGCAGATACAATCACATCTGAAGATATTCAAGAAATAAAAACACTTAGCTGGTCCACTGCATTAGATCTTTCCTGCAGTCAGTCTAAACTCATCCAGAATTGCAAAGCACTTTTATCAGCCCTCTGAGTGCTCCTGTGAAAGCTTTCCATGTAAAAATGTCATTTGCCTTTTGTGGTGACAGCCATAAATGTGAACTACGAGCCTGCACAAGAAGCAGCATTGATAGCAGGGCCAGGCCTCCTCCTCTCCTGTCAGCAGCCACGCAGATGGGAGCTGCATTTCTGGGGAGGACTGCTCTGCTGAAGGGCTCAGGAGGCAACAATCACCTCCCAGCCTCCACCACAGAGGATGCTGTCACTGTCATATTTTCTGGAAAAATCCCTTTGCCAGGATTTCTTCTCCTGGGAAGCTGAGAAGCCTCAGAGAAAAAGGCAAACAATATTATCTCATTTGCTTCTCCTGTGTCTTGCTGCTTTGGAATGTAGTTGGAGATTATTTATCCAAAACAGAGGTCCAGGTTTTATTGGTTTCATGTGAATCGTTTTGACTTAATGACCAATCACAGTCAGGCTGTGTTGGGCTCTGGAGAGAGTCATGGGATTTTAATTAGTATCTTGTTAAACCTTCTCTCTGTATCCTTTCTCTATTCTTTAGTATAGTTTTAGTATAGCATAATATAATATAATTATAATATAATATAATATAATATAATATAATATAATATAATATTATAATGTAATATAATGTAATATAACGTAATATAATGTAATTAATGTAATATAGTGTAATATAGTGTAATATAATGTAATACAATGTAATATAGTGTAATATAGCGTAATACAGCGTAATACAGCATAATATATAATATAGCATAATATAGCATAATATAATATAGCATAATATAATATAATATAATATAATATAATATAATATAATATAATATAATATAATATAGCATAATATAATAAATTTGCCTTCTAAGAACATGGAGTCAGATTCATTTTTCCTCCCCACAACAAGGGACCCCGAAAATACCAAGGATGCAACTGCAGCAGCTCAGCCTCTGATTCACCTGCCCAGCAGCAGATCCAGCAGAGCTGGCTGGCACAGGTGGGGAAACATGAAATACATGTAAAAAACACTAGGAAACAGTTTACTGCTTCAGTTTACTGCAGGAAGGCAGGAATGTGCCACAACAGAGACAGCGCTTGCAAGGGCTTGACATTTCCTCTAGCACAGGGCTCCTCCACAGCTCTGCACAGAAAGTGAGAGAATTGAGCAAATCACTCATTTAGCCTCTAACTCAGACAAGAATAACCCACTCCGCTCACCTCATGAAATCCAAGAAAAGAACTTTTCACTCACACACACCAAGGTGCACAGAAGGTGCAGTATCAACTCTGTTTTAGGAAGGTAAACAGAGGAACGTGACAAATTAATCCTGAATTACTACAAAGGTGTGTGATGGGATTTCCTGCCCTTTTAATGTTTATAAAGTACGATATACTTATGGGCTCTTATCATACAGACAAGATGAATTTTGAAAGTGAGCATTATACTTGACCCCTCTAGGACAATCTACTTATTTTATAACATTATTTTATTTAGTCTGATACTTCTTTGAGCCTCCTTCCATCACTCCTCTCCTCCCATAAAGCATTTCTAGTTTTGAATAACACAGAAACATTTCCTGGGTGAGGAATGCCAGCATGAAGACAATAATTTTTATCCTTTATGCAAGCGACGGGCATCTGACCATGGTGATTTTGACCAGCAAAATCCCTGGAATAATAAGAGGGCAGTGTGTGGCTCTCTGTTGTTTAAGCACCATGTGCAAGCAGTGGGACCAGGTATGGAGAAGGTTTGCAGCCTGAAAAGAAATAATGAGATAAATAAAAAGAAATTTTAAAAATCCCACATTCCAACAGCGTCTCCCTTCTGCACAGATCATTTGTGGAAAGTGCACTACAAAAGCTTGAATTTTTCCAAGAATGTGAAGCGCCTGCAGTCATAACTCAAATGACAATCTCTGCTGGCCATGCCACACAGCCCTCACTTCCCAGGGTGAAGTAAACAGCTTGAGGAAGAGGAGAGAGCTTTGAGGATTGTGTCATACAAGCATTAAAATAATGCTCACATCAGCAGCACCGTGGCTTTTTAATTTAAAGCATGTATTCCTTTGAGAGTTACCATTATCTCATTTTTTTGCACTCTACCTATTATACAATTCTTTTTTTGGAGATCTTAACGTGACTGCCATGGCTTCTGAAAAGCAGCAAAGGCAACCCCCAGCCACCAGCAGCCCTTTAAAAGGGCCCAGAGGGGAAAGCCAGCACATCAATTGTTACAGCTTTCAACACATCTTTTTTCCTCTTCTTTCTTTCTTTTTTTTTTTTTTAAGGAAGAGTTAAGTGTTATTTTATATTTTTTTTTCCACGTATAATTTCAGTTACTTCTCAGTAAACATATATCCCTGGGCTCTGGCATTTCATGGCAGAAGTTTAATTGAAAAGGGTGGGAGGGGGATGCAAGGGGAAGGGGAGGGCAGTGCAGGAAGGTGGGGGGGCCTGGGGAGGTGGGAAAGGCTGGGAAGGTGGAAAAGGTGGGAAATACTGGGAAAGAGGGAGGGAAAGGCATTGGAAGAAGAGAGGGAAAGGCTGGGAAGGAAGGAGGAAAAGGTGAGGAAGGAAAGATGGAAGGGCTGGGAAGGAGGGAGGGAAAGGTGCTGAAAGGTGGGAAAGGCTGGGAAGGAGGAGAGAAGGAAAGGCTGGGAAGAAAGGAGGGAGGAAAAGGGTGGGAAAAAGGAGGGAAGGGCTGGGAAGGAGGAGAGAAGGGAGGAGGGAAGAAGGAGAAAAAGGTGGGGAAGAAAGGATGGAAGGGCTGGGAAGGAGAGGGAATGGCTGGGAAGAAGGAGAAAAGGGAAGGCCAGGAAGGAGGACAGAAAGGAAGGAAAGGCTGAGAAGGAGAGAAGGGAAAGGCTGGGAAGAAGGAGAAAAGGAAAGAAGAGAAGGAAAAGCGTGGGAAGGTGGGAAAGGCTGGGAAGGAAGGAAGGAGGGAGGGAAAGGCAGGGAGGGAAGGGCTGGGAAGAAGGGAGGGAAAAGCTGGGAAGAAGAAGAGAAGGAAGGCTGAGAAGAAGGAGAGAAGGGAAGAAGGAGAGAAGGGAAAGGCTGGGAAAGAGGAGAGAAGGAAAGGCTGGGAAAGAAGGAGGAAAAGGTGGGGAAGGAAGGATGGAAGGGCTGGGAAGGAGGGAGGGAAGGAAAGGCTGGGAAGGAAGGAGGAAAAGGCAGGGAAGGACAGGCTGGAAGGGCATAGGAGGGAAGGGCTGGGAAGGAGGGAGGGAAAAGCATTGAAAGGGGGGGAAGGCTGGGAAGGAAGGAGGAAAAGGTGAGGAAGGAAAAATGGAAGGGCTGGGAAGGAGGAGAGGGAAAGGCTGGGAAGGAGGAGAGAAGGGAAAGCTTGGAAGGAAGGAGGAAAAGGCGGGGAAGGAAGGAGGGAAGGGCATGGGAGGGAAGGAGGGAAAGGTGTTGGAAGGAGGGAAATGTGTGGGAAGGAGAAAAGAAGGAGAGTGTGGGAGGGAAGGGGGAGAGTGGGACAGGCTGGGCAGGAGGAGAGAAGGAAAAGAGGGAGGGAGGGAGGGAGGGAGGGAGGGAGGGAGGAAGGGAGGGAGGGAGGAAGGGAGGAAGGGAGGGAGGGAGGGAGGGAGGGAGGAAGGAAGGAAGGAAGGAAGGAAGGAAGGAAGGAAGGAAGGAAGGAAGGAAGGAAGGAAGGAAGGAAGGAAGGAAGGAAGGAAGGAAGGAAGGAAGGAAGGAAGGAAGGAAGGAAGGAAGGAAGGAAGGAAGGAAGGAAGGAAGGAAGGAAGGAAGGAAGGAAGGAAGGAAGGAAGGAAGGAAGGAAGGAAGGAAGGAAGGAAGGAAGGAAGGAAGGAAGGAAGGAAGGAAGGAAGGAAGGAAGGAAGGAAGGAAGGAAGGAAGGAAGGAAGGAAGGAAGGAAGGAAGGAAGGAAGGAAGGGCGCGGTGGGAGCGCGGGTCGGGTCCCGGCCGCCCCCCCCGTCCCAGCGCGGCCGCAGGGCGCCCCCTGGCGGCGGTCGGTGCGCGGGCGCGGAGCGGGCGCGGAGGCGGCCCCGGGGATGGGGGGGACAGGGGGGGACAGGGGGGTGCGGCAGCGCCGTCCCCGCTTGATGAGTGCACAATGAGCGGTGATATATTTTAATTTAAACACCATAAACCTATTGAGTGCTTAATTAACTTTAACCGTCTTCGGTGGAATGAAGCCAATTTGAGGGGGTCAAAAGGAGTTGTTTCAATATCAAACGGTTTTACATAGTCAATCCATTCATTCGGCCCACAGCTACTGATTAACACACAAAATTAACATGTTAGTAAAAATTCATATTCGGGTCTCCGGGGAAATTAAGATGCACATGCACAGAGCATGATTAGCACAACTATTGTTTTCCCCCAACAATATAATTTAATGGGTTTTCAGAATTACAGAAAGAGAGACTGGGTCCTGGTTTGAATTGATTATTTACCACAAAGCTTTGAAATATAGAGAGGACGGAAACCACCCTTAGCCAAGAGGGCAGGGACAGAGAAAAACACGCTTGGAGCAAGGAGCAGGCGGGCACGGTGCCCTGCCCCATCCCACAGAACCCCAGCAGCCTCCCCAAGGACACTTCCCTCTGCCCTCGCCCACTGACGCCTCCCTCTCCTCCTCCCCTCCTTCCCTTTCATGTTCCGATGTTATTTTTCCATTGTGTCATTTGTTTTAGTAAGAGAACAAACAGCCCAAAGCTTCTTCCTATGCCTCAAAATGTTGTACTTGCCAATTCCTTCACAGAAATAAGAGGATTAGGAAGGGTGCCAAACAGACAAAGCAAAGGTGAATAAAAGAAACGATATTTTAAAAATTTACCACTGGCAAGCTGAACAAAAGTGACTTGCTGGATGGCCTGGCTTAGGTAGTAACAAAAGAAAGTAAGAAACCCTCAGTGACTTCAGTGATTTTTGGATCAGGCCCCCACACATGGGTGTTCCACATATCCTATAGGGCAGAGCATCATTTCCAGTGCAGAGAGGCACCAGGAGAGCTGCCAGCCACGTGGGCACACACAGAGCTGCTTCATAGGAGGCCTGAAAGTCAACAGCAAGGGAGGAAGGAAGAGAGAAAAGCAAATGTCTGCTCTCTTGCATCACTAAACTATCCATAAACCTCCTGTTCACCACGTTAAAAAAACTCCACATGGTATCTTAGGGGGTTCAGATCAACCATTCAGTGTAAAAACAGACCCCTTCCACCTCTTATCTGAATGATGTGACCAAGGTCTACACAGAGATAGATTAACTGTCAAACAACAAAGGTCTTGTGACTGGAGAATGGCCCCACGGCTTCTTAGGTTTCATGTATGAATTGTTTTATGAAGTAAAGACAGAGACAGGGGATTTTCTTGTGATAAATGCAGGTGAGCACACCTGCAGCTGGTTAGAGATCTCACTGTTCCTCCACATCTGCTGTGTTTGAGCTACCACAGCTGCCACAGTGCAGTCTGTGGGGCAGGAGAAGCTGCAGCTGCTGTGCCTGTGGATACAGCAACATCCACAGCCATGGGAAGAGTCTGGAGCTGGAATTAGTGACTTTTCATGAAATAACCAGGACAGGAGCCCAAAAAGACTGTGCAATCTCCATACGCAGAAATTTTTCTCAAAACTCAACGGCACAGAGACAAGTGGAACCCGATGCAGCCTTTACATGATTGGAGTCCTCAGCAAGAGCTTGGATTAGATAACTCCCAGAGGTCCCTTCCCACCTGCAGCACTGTATTTCATACATCAAGCATTCCAGTGGAGTGGCTCCTGATGTGCAGGATCACACCTCACACAGCACCAGGATATTGTGGGACAATGGCAGCTGAATGTGGCACAGGCAGCAGCACTTCAATCCCAACCTGGGGTGAGCTCAGAGTTCAAGAAAAGCCAAGAGCTCTGCTCTATACAAGATAGCAACATAATAAAATGCTGCCCACTGCCATACCCACAAAAAATGACAAATTCCGGGTTATGATGACCCAGGAATCTCTGAGTCCTTGTGCAAAGTCTGTTAGAATCAGAATCCTAAGTGCCAGAGCAAGAACACAGAAATGTGCTTACCTGGTGTTCCAGCTGTGTTTGGCAGAGGCAAAACAAAGCCTAACACAAATAAGCATTGAATTACTTGGGTCAGAAATTTCAGCTTAACCTTAGCAAGATTTACAGCTCTGCTTCCACCATTTTGGCATCTGGGCACACAACCCTGTGTGCCTCAGTGTCTGCCCATATCAGATTTAAACACCTGGTAGAATTGAATTATTACCATCACTTAACAACAGTTTTGAATCTATGTTTATGGAATCATTTTTGGAACAAGCGCTAATGAGAACAATGGCATAACCCCACTCATATTTGCGTGTGGTTTCCATTCTGCATCTGATAGTAGAGATTAGAGAAGTTGTACATGTAGAAAACTTTATAAAGACCAAAGAATTTGAAAGGCATCTGGTGTAGATCAGAAAGCAGATGAAAGCAAAGTATTGGTGGTGGTGGAGCAGAAGGAAACAGAGATAATTCTGAATGTCTCATGAGAGCACAGCTTAGGAAACTCAAGTTTGGTTCATCACCAGCTGATTTTTGCAAGAACTATGGTGAAGCACCTAAAAGGGGAAAGTTGAGAGTGATCTTGGACTGAAAGCTTAATCAAACACTGAAAGGACTGTGAGGGAATCAGAACAGTTCAGCACTAGTCATAGTTAAGGTTCACCTCCCTTCACAGTGTGATATGTAGTAGAAATCCACATAATGATTTAAGGAAGGGAAATTATCATTTATTGCAAAGATGGAAGTCAGAAACAGCTCATAGTGGGAAACTCCAAATAAGTAAAAATGTATTTAAAGTGGTGGTAATACAAAATAAACCTGAAGAATGGGAAAGCAAGATATAAACTTAGGATTGTGATATTAGAGAAAAAAAAGAGGAATTTGCAGCCAAAGCTATAGAAGCAAGGAGGATAACTAAGTTCCTGAATTTAAGCTGTTTAACCAGCAATCCATAAATAGAATAGGAGAATCAAGAGACTACAGAGACATAAAAATACTTCTCTTAACTGGCTTTAGCACAAAACAATCTCATTATTTCACAGATACTGGGGGCATGATCTGTCCAAGAACCTATTCACATACAATAAAATACTCCAAAATCCAAGACATCTAAGAAAAGAATTGATTGTTCTCAATTATTTTCATTAAAAATTAGGATCAGACAAGGCTGACAAAGATTTCCAAGAGAAGTAGACAATGTAGTTATTAAAGGAAGTTTTGCTTGAATATGGGTGTACTTTTATTAGGAATGGGAAAGGCCAAAAGGATGATCATACTTAAAACCCACTTAACAGCCAGGTGTTATGGATTGGCCTGGAAATTGTGCATCACAATTGTGCATTTCACTGGATCTGAGTCTATGAAATAGACACCTAGATGTGCTCTGTGTGCTCCAGCACAGAGAGGAGGGGCTGAAAGTCTGACTCTGGCTGAGTCTCCTTGACATCACCACGAAGCCAAACACAAACACGTCAGCTGAAGCTAAACAAGTTCAGCATCTGGGAAGAGGAGCAAAACCTCCTGTCCTACTCACAGGAATTGCCAAAACTGCCAAACCAAGCACACAGGGTTGTTATTTGGGTGGCATTGAAAAGTCTTTTGATCAAAGTGCCACATAAGGATTGGATGAAATAATCCAAATTGACTCTGAACACGTCAGGATGGGTGTTGGGAGCAGGGAGTGTTAAGCTACTGTCAAAGCTAAAGTGCTAAAGTCAAAACTGAAGTGCTTGTCAGGCCACACCTGGAACTCTGTTGAGTTTTATCCCTGCTATGTAAAAGAGTTGTGGATGCCTTGGACAAGGCCATGAAGAGAGGGAAGCCTGCAACATGAGGGAAGGCAAAGAGAACCGAGTTTGTTCAGCCTTGGAAGACACCTTAAAACAATATTTAGTAATATTGTATTGCACCAAATATTTAATGTTTGGTTTTTAAAGGGTTCCTATACTAAGAAGACTCCCTTTCTTCAAAGAGCTGAGGTACAAGCAATCCTTGATGTAGCTACGATATTTTCTGAAAAATCCTTTCTTTAGGATTTTTTTCTCCTGAGAAGCTGAGCAGCCTCAGCAATAAAATGTAAACAACGATTATCTGCTGCTGGGGAATGCAACAGGTGGATCTGTGATTGGTCTCATAGAGTTGTTTCTAATTAGTGGCCAATCACAGTCAGCTGGCTTGGACTCTCTGGTCAGTCACAAGCCTTTGTTATCATTCTTGTTCTTCTATTCTTAGTTAACTTTCTGATGAAATCCTGTCTTCTATTCTTTTAGTATAGTTTTAATATAATATATATAATAAAATAATAAATCAAGCCTTCTGAAACATGGAGTCAACATTCTCATCTCTTCCCTCATCCTCGGACCCCTGTGAACACCACCACACACCTGGGGACATTCCAGTTACACACAAGAGGAAAATCTTTCACTATGAGAACATTCAGCCACAGTAATAATGGGTAAATGGGGTAAAAATACCCAACTTTGGGCATTTTTAAGGTTCAGCTGAACAGGGTGCTGTGCCATCTTGTCTAGGCTGTGCTTTTGCCAACAAAGGTTCAATCAGATGATCCTCGAGGTCACCTTCTGTCACAGACATCTTTTTATGAAAAATCCTTTCCTTAGGATTTTTCCTCCTGAGAAGCTGAGAGGCCTCAGGAACAAAATGTAAACAATGGTTATCTGCTATTTTGGAATGCAACAGATGGATCTGTGATTGGTCTCATACAGCTGTTTCTAATTAATCAATCACAGACAGCTTGCTCAGACTCTCTTGAGAGACACAAGTTTTGTTATACATTCCATTCTTCACCTTTCTGCTCAAGCCTTCTGATGAAATCCTTTCTTCTATTCTTTTAGTATAGTTTTAATATAATATATATAATAAAATAATAAATCAAGTCTTCTGAAATATGGAGTCAGATCCTTGTCTCTTCCCTCAACCTGAGACCCCTGTGAACACCATCACACCTGGGGACATTCCAGTTAGACACAAGAGGAAAATCTTTCACTATGAGAACATTCAGCCACAGTAATAATGAGTAAATGGGGTAAAAATACCCAACTTTGGGCATTTTTAAGGTTCAGCTGAACAGGGTGCTGTGCCATCTTGTTTAGGCTGTGCTTTTGCCAAGAAAAGTTCAACCAGATGATCCTCGAGGTCACCTTCTGTCACAGACATCTTTTTATGAAAAATCCTTTCCTTAGGATTTTTCCTCCTGAGAAGCTGAGAGGCCTCAGGAACAAAATGTAAACAATGGTTATCTGCTATTTTGGAATGCAACAGATGGATCTGTGATTGGTCTCATACAGCTGATTCTAATTAATCAATCACAGACAGCTTGCTCAGACTCTCTTGAGAGACACAAGTTTTGTTATACATTCCATTCTTTACCTTTCTGCTCAAGCCTTCTGATGAAATCCTTTCTTCTATTCTTTTAGTATAGTTTTAATATAATATATATCATAAAATAATAAATCAAGTCTTCTGAAATATGGAGTCAGATCCTTGTCTCTTCCCTCAACCTGAGACCCCTGTGAACACCATCACACCTGGGGACATTCCAGTTACACACAAGAGGAAAATCTTTCACTATGAGAACATTGAGCCACAGTAATAATGGGTAAATGGGGTAAAAATACCCAACTTTGGGCATTTTTAAGGTTCAGCTGAACAGGGTGCTGTGCCATCTTGTCTAGGCTGTGCTTTTGCCAACAAAGGTTCAACCAGATGATCCTCGAGGTCACCTTCCAACCCGAGTAAGGCTCAGCAAACAGTCCAGGAAAAGGTGGAAGAAGCAAAGTACTTGCTCCAAACCAATTTGTATATTTATTTTTAAATAGTTGGGGAAAAAAACCCAGGTACATAATGTTGTGCAGATGATAGATGTCTGCACATTCAACACGGTGCAACTTTGGGAAACCTCAGAGTTCCTCTGTGCATCTTTGCAAAGGGCAGCTCAGAAACACAATGGTGTCCAAATTGCAGGAAAAACAGGGCAGGAACATCCAGTACATAAGCTGCTTAGCATTTTAACACTAGATACCAAAAAAAGCCTGAAAATTAATTTCCATGGCTTATGTTCAGGGAATCTATGCATGTGGAAAACATCTTCCTACTCTAGAAGCACTGCAAATAAAAAGCAATTATTTGACCAAGAGGAGAACCAGGACACACAGCCTTCCAGGTAAGCAAGAAATAAACCCACTGCTTTTTCATCAACTGCCTATTTTATCTTTAGCTTTGGCTGCTGCAAATCAAAGGATCCCACAATATTTTATACATGGAGATAGTTTTTTCATGGAAAAAAATTAGGAAAACCAGAATGATTATCAGTGAAATGCTGTAAATTACAGGAGATAGGCCAGTGGAAAATTCTCATGCTGTGTGTGTGTGCTTTCTCATGATCAATGAGACAAAAGTCCCAGGGAGAAATCAGAGTGTAATAGCAAAACATACTAGAGTCTAATATGTAACAGAACCTCTTGTACTATAAATAAATTTACATTTAAAAAAAAGAGAAAAAACTATTCAAAAATATGCCTAGAAAACATCAACACTTATAGCAGGAAATCAAAAGATACTTTTATCACACACATGGAAGCAAAAAAAGTATTCAATCATAATACAGCAACAAATCTGAGAAGCACATCTCAAAGAATTTCAGAAAAAATGTACTTAATTTATATAAGACTACTTCCTATCAAAAAGTAAATGATAAATAATGCTGAAGTAGCCTCAGCAAATATTTATGTGGTAGTTAAACCACATAATTATATTTCATGCCTATAATTTGCCTTTGTCACAACAGAATAAACCATAAGCAGGTGATTCACAGATAAATTCCATGCAAAGGCCAAAATGTATGGTTCCCCTCTAAGAGTGTGTGAGCAGATCTGCTTTCAACAATATAAATTATTTATTCTAGCACAGTCTGAGCAACACAAGCAGTAGACAAAGTTTGTAAACTCTGGGTGAGGATCCTCAAGCTCATACAATACCCTTAACTGGATATTCAGCAATAGATGAAATATTTATGAGTTTAGGTAACATAACCCTCCACAAGTATGCAAAAAATCTGAAGCATTTTTCCCTAACTGGTATTAAATGTGTTATAAAACCCCCACTGAATTTATTTCACATCTTATGCTGGCTAGCAGTTCCTTTACTGTAAATAAATAAATGGTGAGGGAAAGAAAAACCCAAACAACCCTGGAGAAACTAAGAACATGAACAACTTGCACCAGTAACTCAACCTGAAGTGCAGGAACTCACTTGGCACCTGCAATTGGAGTGTGTGCCTTCCACCAAAACCACCCAGCACTGACCACTGGCCCATGACAGGACTTCAGGACACCCATTTTACAGGGGTTTACAGCAATTTAACCTTCTAGAAGGCTACATGGATTTGGGTGTGCAAGAAAAGCAATCCTTTATCTCATCTGTGTGGTGAAATCAGCACTTGAGGCACCTGACATTTTTCCATGAACTTTTTGTATTGCACAAGTGATGGCCTCCATTTAAAAGCAGAAGAGCAAAAGCATTTGCTGTGATGATCTTTTCAAGCAGAATGAGTGAGGAGTTATGGCAAGCTGATAGCACTTCTAAGATGTTTAACACAAGTATCATAATTGTCACTTAATGGGTCAGGAAACAAAGACAGACTTGTCTCGGTGGTGTTGTCTGTTCTCTACAGATCACACTTATTTTCTCTTCATATTTAGGAAATGCAATTAAGTCTAATTCAAATTACAAGAGACAATAATTACACAAAGCCATTTTTTTCTTTACAGTTAATCCTCTGAATATTTTATTTGCCAAGGCATACAATTTTCCAAAAAGAAAACATTAACTTATGTGGCCCATATGGAATTTATTTAATTATATGATAATCCAATATGGTTCCCTGCAATTTATTATGTTAATTAGTTAGATTATGTGTGAAATATTTTGTAATGAGCCCATTCCCTTTCTTTATATGACTTCAAAAAAAAAATCTTTCTAATGAACCATTTTTCTGCATTTATAAAAGATATCTGGGCTTTTTAATTTAAACAATGAGTTATAATCTGTATCAGTTTAGACTTACTAAAGATTTTGAGAGCCATAAACTACATTTTGTGAGACTGCAATATCCTTACTGTAACAAAAGACAATAATTGGAGAACATTGTGTATTTGATATTATAACTGAATCCTGTACTACTTTGGCAGTAAGTGCAATATTATTGATTGCAAATGGAGGAGGGAAAAAAAAAAAAAAAAGAAAAAAGGAAAATACCTCCAATAATTCTTCAACCAGGAGGGCAGAAGAGGATTAAAAGAAAGTCTTTAATAGTCAGCATGTGCAAATCTCTTTTGGAAAAGAGCCAGCAGACTAGAACAACATGGATTTTTTTGCAAGAAATCAAGTTGCTGTTTGTTTTGTACAAGTTAACTACATGTTACTACTACTATGTGAGCTGAGAAACAGAACATTCAATGGAAAAATTCTTCCATGACATCATTTTAAGAGTATGCTTTCCAACAGTCCTGAGGTGCTGTCCCTCTCGAAATTTCATTCTATACTTGCAATTTCCCCTTGCTTTCTAAAACAAGGAATGCAATACTCCCCTTCCTTGCCTGAGTTTTCAATAGGAAAAGGTGAGCACCCTCAGGTTTGTGCCAGCAAACCCCTGTGTGTCAGGGCTGGAAACACTTCCAGAACCATGCTAGAACCCCTCATACATTCTGCATTTAGCTGGGAATCTGTGTCAGACTCTTTACTCTCCAAATACACCCTGCAGGCAGTGTACCTGATAGAGCACCACAAAATAAAGCCCTGAAAGAGAAAAAGGGCCCAAATAACCTGGTTGATCTTCAGGGATCATCTCCTCCAAGCTCAGCAGTGATACATTCCAACACAGTGGAAGTCAGGCAAAAATGGATGAACAAGAGCTCCTGAGCAAAGCCAAACACTAAAAGGATGCCTGCAGGTGGTGGAGGCAAGGACAGGTAACGTATATAAAGAACAATTATTGGAGCAGTCAGGGGTCAGATGAGAAAAGCCAAAGTTGTGGCAGAATTAAATCTGGACAGGTATGTCAGGGTCAATTTACCATAGTAAATTGGTGATAAAAGGAATACTGGTGTGATGGTGTTCACAGGGGTCCGAGGAAGAGGGAAGAGATGAGGATCTGACCCTATGTTTTAGAAAGTTTGATTTATTATTTAATGATATATATTCTATAAAATCTATACTAAAAGAATAGAAGAAATGTTTTCATCAGAAGGCTAACTAAGATTAGAAAAAGAATGGAAAACAAAAGCTTCTGTCTCGGACAGAGAGTCCAAGCCAGCTGACTGTGATTGGCCATTAATTAGAAACAACCACATGAGACCAATCACAGATCCACCTGTTGCATTCCACAGCAGCAGATAATCAATGTTTACATTTTGCTCCTGAGGCCTCTCAGAAGAAAAAATCCTAAGGAAAGGATTTTTCATAAAATGTGTCTGTGACAGACAAGAAGAAATGTGAGGCCTGTCCAGAAGGAAATGGGAGACCTGGTTACACAGGACAGGGAGAAGGTTGAGGTTCTCAACAATTTTTTTTGCCTTGGTCTTTACTGGCGAAAGCTTCAGCCACAGTGCTGAGAGAATGAAGGGTCCCTCACTGTAGGAGACAATCAGGTCTGAGAGCATCTCAAGAACCTGAAAGTGCACAGGAGGTCCCTGGGACCTGGTGGGCATTCCTCAGGGATCCCTGCTGGGATCAGCACAGGTGACACCTTTGTCAGTGACCTGGGGGATGCCTTGTGCAGGCTGCCCTGGAGCAGAGGCTGGACAGAGCTAAAGAATAAAGCAGGGATTGACTCAAAGCATCTCCTCCATGGACCCACCTTGGGCAGCACCAGAGCCCAGCCAGGGCTGCACCCAAGATCAACCAAAATGGCCCCAAAATGCACCAGCGCTCCCGGGCTCTCTGCCTTGGATCAGCTCTGCTCCATTTGCATCTTGCACTTCATTGTCCCATTCCAGCTTTAGCCCATGCAGTCCCACCCTGCTTGTTTTTCTCTCTGCAGCCCACGCTGTTTGTGCTCTTGGGCTGAGATTGGGATCATTTGTCCTTGGTGCCCAGCTGGAGCAGGAATTGTTTTGTCTCCCTGCTCTGTGCACAGAGCTCACCATCCCCTCATGTGAAGCCCAGACCCACACACTAAAGCAGCACAGAATGTGAAAAATAGAAAAGCCAAAACCTGAGGCACCATGGGCAGTGGGATGGAGTGTAGCCTCAGCAGCCTTGCTGACAACACCAAGCTGTGTGTGCAGCTGCTGGAGTGAAGAGATGCCAGCCAGAGGGACACTGACAGCCTCGAGAGGCTCAGGAGAACCTCAAGAAATTCAACAGGGCCAAGTGTGAGGTCCTGCACTGGGAATGGGACAAACCCAAACACAAACTGGGTCTTGGGGATATTTCTTGACTGAAGAAAAATCCAAACCCAGAGATCATGATAGGAGTTATCCTTTACAAATGGTACAGATGTCATTAATCTATAGGTGGTAATAGAGAGAAATAAAGTTTAAAATGCCTGCTGCTCAATAGTGATGGTCAACACAAAAAAACCCACAGAGAAATTCAAGTTGAATCAGACTCTCCTTAGATCCTTAATGGCTTTTCCTATGTGTCATCTGAAAATATATTAACGCTGCAGAATCCTGATGTTGGGCCAAATGTCCCATTTAAGTCGGTTTCCAATTATTATCTTACCATTTATATTCATTTTCCCTAAATGGAGCATGGGTATAGCACAGCAAATAATTCTGCTGTGGTCACATACATTTCAAAGACTTGACAGGCCAGGCAGCTGCAGAAGCCCTGTCTGTATTTCAGATGACCTAAATTCTTTGATCAACATATTCTGATGTAATAATAATCAGTGGAGGCAGAGAAGGGTGTATTCCCAATAATCTTGTGTGGATTTCCTCCAACTGTTAGTTCAAGTCCCATTTGCTTCCATGTATCGATATTCTCAAAATGCTTTTATACTTTGTGTTACATCTTTGTGTTTTCCTGCCTGTTGCTAGAAAACCAAAAAAGTTCAGAGCTACATTAATTTTTTTTATCTCTGGAAGAACAGTGAAATATGCTATACATCAAGATAAATGTTGTGCAGCTTGTAACAGACATTGCCTCTCATGCAAATGCCATGAATTTTGGCTGCACTTGATACTTTGCTGGCACTAGAATCACCAAACCTAAGAGTAAAGCATTAAAAATAACAAAAAAAAACCCTCACACCCAAAAACATCCCTGAGAAATTGCAGTTATATTTCATAATATATAAACAAAATCCAACATAATTTCTCTCCAGGCCTGCAACTGATTCCTTGATAGAGCATTTTTTATGTCCCATACTAAGAGAGCACAAAGCCAGAAAGGTAATCCTTGCAAGCCTGGTTATTTAAATGTCTTCCTGGCTTAAGAAATATTGGAAACATTAAAAAATATACAATAACCAACATAGATGATTTAAAATATTTACAGTCTTTCACTTTAAAATTACTCTCATACAGGCTTCTGACTGCTCAGTGAAGGAACTCTCCTGTGTGTGTTCCTTAGCAGATATCCATGAAGAAAAACTTCACCATAAATTTGCTAGACTGAGAAGCCATGTAGTAGTCCAACCATTGTTTTTTAGTTTGGGTTTTTTGCTCTGTAAAATTGCCATTTGAAAACATCCTAAACGTTCCTGTACAGCAAGAAGATTGTCTTTCATTATCCCTTGGATCACTGGCCAGTGGGAGAAGGAGGAGTGTCTCAATTGTCACCATCACTTTCTCAGAGCTCTCCCCCAAGGATGCTCCCTAGCAGGTCACCATGGACTCAGAGTTTACACATTCTTAAAACAGCTTTAAAGGCTCTCTGACAGCCAGCCTTTAAAGCACCTTATCTTGCTTTAATGCTCATTAGGGAAGAATTAAGTAGGGCTAATACACTCACAATGAAGTTTACATGAACGGTTCAAGAATGCCTGTATTATGTTCTGAGTGTTTTTTCAGAGAGCAAAGTAGTTACCAAACACAGATCACATCAAACATATTCAGTTCCCACCACTAAATACCACAACTTGGACCTCACAATTTCCCTCAACACTTTCTCCTGGCCTAACAATCAACAAATTCTCTGTGGCCTGCACTTTATTTCTTATTTCCCCATTAACACAGAGTACACCACCAGAGCAGGGAATTAGTCTGTGTCATGCTATGAAACACTGCAGATCAGTTCTGAGCAATCCTGGACAAGTCTTTCCTGAAAAAAACCCCAAAAGACTCTGTGCACCAAGTCACAGGGTTCCTCAATTCTCAGCTCCAAGCCTTCCAGTACTGCAGTAGCTTTAATTTAAATTATTGTGATGAACAAATATTCTTTCCAGGTGTATTGTATACTTCAACACACTACTGACAGTTTTAAAAACTGGCACATTAAAATAATTGCCTTGCTATGGATTTAAACAATTAAATCATTATTAATTCAGTAAATGCCATAATAGGCTTTTAGAAATTACAAAAGAATCCTTTCCCATGACATACATCGATATGATATTTGTCTAACTAGTTGATCTGCTTATTATTCACTCATTTAATTCTTTCTTGAATTACGTAGCAACAAAACAGACAAAAGAACAAAGTTACCCTCTGTAATTATTCGACAGGATAAGTTTCAAAACCCTGACATGCCAAACTAACAAAAAACACCTTAGTGCCATCACGGGACCTCCCAACTCACTTGGCACCACAGGGTTAATCTCACACATTTAAAATCCTACCTCAAACAAGAATAATTGTAGCAAGAACCAAGGTCTTAGGGTAGCTTTGGTAAGACCACGCTGCTTCTTCAGAACACAGCAGTAAAAAAGCCATGCAAATGGAGATGAATGGAGCACAAGCCACCGAGGTAATTAAAAATGTATTTTCCATCTCCTAGTAATTGAATTGTGTACAAGCTGCAAGTTAATGAGGTCATCTACCCTCGAGCACTGACAGGAAAGCAGGAATAATTATCTTTCAATTTTTTCTTATGTAGCAATTAATTTTAACCATTCGCCTGCAGCCCACTCCCACTTCCCTCCCTCCAGTCAGTCAAAGTCAGGGCTAAGCCGAATTGACAAGCAATTGATACAGTGGCAGCACGGAGCCACCCAGGCAGGCAAGGTAATCAAGGGGCTGCAGCTGTTGAGGGCTAAGAGCTTCCAGGTGAATGTCACCTGAGATTTTGCATTCTGCCACTCGGAGGGCCTGGGACACACAGCACATCTGCTGCCAGGTGGGCAGGGAGGGAGCAGAAGGATGGACAAGGATTGATGAATGGACAAGACTAGAAACAAAAATGTCTTTTTTTGCTGTTGTTTTTGCTTGTTTTTTCTGGGTTTTTTTGACATTGAATATTGCAAAATACAGCTGTATTTAGTAAAAATAACAGTGTAATGCTTTGGCTCTTAACTCAAAAAACAATTAGACTCAAACCCTTATGATGCCTCCCGTAACCACCTGACATGGACTTTCAGCAACTCTACACTTTAGATGAACAAAACAGGTGCCAAAACAAATTTGTGAGGGCAGGACATAAAGAGGAGTTTGGCACTTTGGCCTGTGGACCAGGGTCTCACGAGCTCTGTGCAGATGTCCACATTTATAACTGGGCTGGCAATCTCTGCAGTGCTCCCTTCAGCCTGAACCACTTCTCAACAGCTCCAATGAGCAGCTCTGTTCACACAAAAAAAAGCAGGCAACACCACCAATGTAACAAATGGACTTGAACATTTCACTAAAATGATCAAGATAAAAAAAAGGGCCTTAAGTATTTGGTTATTGATACAACTCTTACCTTTCCTCCCTCAGCAAAGACTACAAATATTATTAGGACATTGCTTGCTAGATGGAGTGCCCAGGAAGGCCATCTGAGCCCATACCCAAATGACAACTTGAGCTGCACTCAAATTTCTTCTACAATTACTGATTTTTGACTAGCAGCTTTAGAAATAAACCCTTTCCCAACAGCAAAATATCTAACTCAGATATCTTACATTCATGAATTGACAATGATCATGTCTTACTCACCTGGCTGAGCAGAGCAGGAAACCTGCCTGCCAAGTAAAAGTTCTCTGCCTTTGCAAGATGTATTAAAATGCCTTTCCTACATGCACCACTTCACCTGGAGAGAAACTCCATAAAAATGGCAGAAATTATTCAGTGTCAGCAGTGGTGTAAAGAGAGAAGAAATCTGACATTTGCCATAGACTCCAAGTCCACAATCCATCTGCCTTCTCCTAACACACTTCAGAGCCAGTTCAAGGGGTTGTTTTGAAGTTGATCCTACCAATTTCAGAGTTTCCAACAAATGCTTTTCCTTTTAGATGAGCATAATTGTTAAAGTAAAGCTTAGCAGAGAAGGTGCCAGAAGTTAGTCCCTGGTGTTCTACCTCACCAGAAATGCAAGCAGTGGTTACTGTGTGGGTGAAAGCAGGCAACACCTGGAAAAGTGGTACACATAAAGGTCACCCCAGCTTCTGTACAAAATTAGCATCAGGAATGAAATCAAAGGCAAGCAAATGCCAACATTGTACACACTGGAGGGAAAAGGAGTCGTCACTTTCTTTTGAGCACATAAAGAATATAACAGCACATGACAGTGCAGTAATACAGTAATAGCAATAATTCCTATACATTTATCTCCTGACTTTCTATGTTCTCTGCAACAGTCTTCTATTCTTCTTCCTATTGATGCTGCTTCTCACAATCCAAAAGCTGTCAAGGTAAATATCAATAGACCAGTAAATAATAGAAAATAAGTTCATTTCTCCTGAAATGAAGATCAAGTTTTGCTTCAAGCAGGAAATTTCATGATCTCAGTTTCTCATGTCACAGGGAAATATCTGATGCAATTCTGTAACACATGCACAGAGCAACTACTTCACAAATACCAGCAAAATGAGTTCTTAGCAGAAAAATTTATGCCTTTTGCATTTTCCTTCAGTCCTGAGAAGCACCCAAGAGACTAGAAACTAAATGTGTATCTACTTTGAGAAATCACAAGTGCAAACAAGGGCACTGACTCACATTTAGTCAACCGGAAATATTCTTGGATAATCACAAAACAAAACTCAAAACTTTTGCTCAAAATTTAAACAATCAAACAAAAAAAATATAATAAACCCCAAATCAGGACAGAACAATAATTCAAGTTCTCCTTCAAAGCCCCAGTAGCTTAACTAGGAGAAGGTAAATGCAGACCTGGGACAGTTGTGAATACTGGTGACAAGTCCAGATGAGCAGCAATCAGTAAGAGTGTAGGCACATCCATAAAGCTACTGTTCATCACTCATAATTAAACTCATTTGGAAACACTACACACACGGACATGAATTGTACTACAAAGACAAAATCACTCTCAGTGGTTAGTTAAGTGTTGTCAGTCAATCCCAACCATTTCACAGCCAGCTCTCTCTCTGTAATGGCAGATTAAACTTGGCAGACTTGATGGGGCGTAATAAACTCCATGTAGCTACCACTCCTCCTCTTTTTACAGAGCTAGGGCATGTTCATCCCTTTAGGTTCACTCCTGGAACCCAGATAAAACAAGGAGATCAGTTTCCATGTCCTCTGGAGGTTCTGCATGAGCTGGGGAAGTTCAGGCACATGTGCACAATGTGAGGGAGTTGCTTGGTGCTCTCTCCTGCCTCTAAGTGCAGAGGGACAGAGGAGCAAAAACTGACTCAGACAGAGCCAGGAATAAAGGGCAAAGACAAAGTTCCAACAGCAGGGCTGCATCATGTGGCTTCTGCCCTGAACACACAACATTTGCTGTGCCAGATAAAGGGTCCCTCCTGGGAGCATCCTGCCTCACACAGCAAACAGGGGATGGTCCCTCACAGGAGCAGGTAACCTTGGCTGGTTACTGTGCTTTGTTTTCTGTGCATCCTGGTGTATTTCTAAGGCACAACCCTCCTTAACCCTCCCAGTATATCTCTTTACAGCCCTGCTGTCCATCAGTTTGACTACTCCCTCCTTGAACCTGCAGATGCTGTGTTCCTGCAACTTTCTGGGACAATTGATTTCAGAGTTTTGCTACCCACGGTGTCAATACATTCTCTGCATGCTTGTCTTCTGATTTGTTTAAAATTCTCATATTATGCCAACAGTGTCTCTTTCCCTGCCCTTCTGTCATGAACAGAGTAGAAACAAGATGTAGTTACTCCTAAAGCTCAGCATAAATCACAGAACTTCAAAAGGAGATGAAGAAGAAAAAAGAGGAAAAGAAGAAGAAAGAGGAGAAGAAGAAGAAGAAATGAAGAAGAAAGAGGAGAAGAAGAAGAAGAAAGAGGAAAAGAAGAGGAGAAAAAGAAAAAAAAATTTTAAAAAGAAGAAAAAGTTCCTTCCATCAGAAGCAAGCATCTTGCCCTAATAATAGAAATGTTTAGCTGAAATCCAATATGATAGTATTTCCTTACATTCAGAGATTTTGAATGTCCCATATTTATCACAGATTTATTTAGCACTCATGACAAACTAATTTGAGTTATATGACATGAAAATGATGTGGCATTTTAGAAAAAGAAGCAGGGAGGAAAAAAGGGTTTAGATAGGTTCTTGTGATTAGAAGGTAAATTGTGATGATGCAAATATTAACTGTTTGTGATATTTTTTAGTACTTAGCACTGAGAAATTTTTTTCACATATTAATATCAGATATTTCATCTTATATATATATACATGTCATATCTCCACATTTAAAATGTTTTGGAAGTGTTTCCCCTTTTTGTTAAAACTACTTCTTGCAACACACTTCTATGTGAATTTTATATGTCCAATTTCTGTAAATGTAAGTCTTCAGATTTGGATTAATCCCCTTTTCTACCATTCTGTAATGTGGAGCAGGTGGAGGTGGACATGCCAAGAATTAGCCACAGAACTGTCACCCTTTAGGTCCAAAAGGAAAATCCTTCCTTGAGTCAAACCAGGGTTAGCTGCTACTTGGGCTGACCTTGAAAAAGGGCAGCACTCCTTCCTTAATTTACATTAAAGTGCATAACAGGGTCACCTGGCTGCCAGAAACCTCCATGACCAGGAGAATTCATGCAGCAAATGCATCCCAAAAATGCAACTTAAACACTTTCTCTTTAAAAATCAGATAGCTAGCATTCTGGAATAAACCACAGACAGAGTACAAAGCAAGAAGCAACATAAAATGCTTTAGTCTTAGAAAGCGTGTGGAGTAATGTCATTGGTTTCTTCACAATCAAAACTCAAAGCATGTGAATTGAAATCTCTGCTTGGATGCTGAAGTATAAAGGAATTCTTGTTCCCACCACCCTGCAGCAAGGCATTTCCACAGGGACATGGGAATAATTACACCTTGATGCAGCTTTGTTTGAATGCAACCTGTTCTTTCCAGTAGTGATCTGCACAGGAAAGCTGATGTGATTTAATCCTATAGAAAAGGCACCAACACATCCTAAATACTAGCATAAGACAAATGCAAAGTTCAAATTTGCCTACATTTGATAATCAAAGTGCCACTTTAAAAGGTAGAACTTCTGATACAGCCATCTCACCTCATCTATGTTTTTAAGTGCAACTAATTTTGATTTAGCATAGGTTTAACACTCTGAACTAAGAAAATTGCCCACCATCCCTGTCTGTTTTTCTGCACCACATTCCTTACAAGATATTCTTCCTATGATTCTGAGAACACTAAAAGAAGCAACCTGACAGAACCTATTCAATCCATCACCTTCTCTTAGGGGAATATCCAAGAGCCCCAGTCCTGCTTACAAAAGTGCCAGAAACTGCCAGATTGCAGAAGAATATGGTCCCAAATCCAGAGGCATCTCCAACCTAAGCCTTGAAGCTCAGCTTGGAGTTTTCCATTTACAATATTTAATTTCTGATCATTGTAGGTAACTTTTAACTTGAGGCAGGTGCAATCACAGAATTGTGAGGGTTGGGAGGTGCCTTTGGAGATCACCCCAGGTCCTTCTCAGCAGAGCTGCTCCCCAGCCTGCCCTGTGCTTGGACCCTACACCTGCCCTTGCTGAATCTCATCAGGTTTCTCTCTGTCCAGCTCCCCAGCCTGTAAATAAATCCTGCACCAGCATTCTCCTGTGAAGACTTCCACACACACCAACACATCTGATAGGTTAATGCATGTTCTATAAGTGCCTACAGAGCATAACTTCTTTTTTTAATGCTAAAATAGATTATTATATAAACTTATGCACTCATTTTAGGCTGCACCATTAAATATTTCTGGTTTTCTAAATATCTCATCTACTCAACTGTTGTTTATCAATCATACATTTAGTTATTGTACTCTGTTGCTTGATCTGGCTTTGCTGCACCCTGATAAATTGTGCTCACCCTGTTCCAGGCATTATTTTTCCTGCCCTCTCCAAAGGGTCACACGGGTTATCTGCACTAAATATATTTTTAAAGGAAATTTCACACAAATAAGGAAATAATTGATTGTTTCTTTGGGGGGGAAAAAACAACCCCAGAAAAATGAAACAAAAACCAAAACAAACAGAAAACCACACGACAACAAACTCAAAAAACCCAAACCAAAACAACCCAAAACGCCTGAAAAAAACCAAAATGGCCCCCAAAAAACAACAACCAAAAAAACCCAAACAAACAAACAAAAGAACATCAAAAAGAAACCAAACCAAAAAATAAAATAAAACAACAATGACAACAAAATCACCCAAACAACACAAACCTGAAAACAGAGATGTTAAAAGAACTCTGACCCTATCCAGCAAACAGGATATCAACTTTCCACACAAGCTCACCCTTACCAAGGGTCTGTGGCTGTCCAAACAGTGGCTCTGGGAGATGCAGACATGTAGAAAATGACTTGAGGTATAAATCATGGCCCTAAAGCTGCCTCTGGGGCTGGGGATCCATTTCAGTGATCATAATGACATTTTCTGAAGGTCCTTGCTGGTGGCTCTCTCCAGCAGTTTACCCATCAAATCAGGGTTGTTATTCCATTGGATCTCACTAAGCCTCACAGAACAGGTTGCTGACTGTGCTAGTCCATAATAATATTTTTTTAAGAAAACCCCAATTGATATTCTTTGTTGGTAGCACTGTTTTAATTTCAAAAGCACCTTCATTTGAAGGTATTTCCACTCACCAGCTGGCTCAATATTTATTTCTCATCCCCCTCTCGTCCAATCACACATGAAAATTAGAGGATAGGCAGAAGAGAATAAAGCAAAAAATTGAAGATTTCAAGGGGTGTTCAGGGGGTAATTTATGGAAACAGCATGAATTTCTGCTCAAAGCAATGGGGAAATTCTGCTTCCTCCAGACACCATGATTAAAACACTGCATATTAGTTCCAGCTAAGTCAATTTTTCTTAAATTGAAAACTCCAGTGTAACAAAGTTTCATTATTTTTTTTTTTTTGTGAAGTGCCATTGTCCCTGCCTATGCAGGGATTGAAAAGAAGAACATATGTTCAGTTCCAGCAGGCTTAATATTCCCTCAGAAATTCCACACAAGTCAAGTTACTGTCTCTTGGCATCGACATTGATTTACTTGGATATTTTTTATTTTACTCTTTCCATTGAAAATGTTCTTCCTTCATTCCCATCTCATAGCTGAAATATTTTATTTCAGCTGAGAAGCGAAAAGTGATTTTAATTTCTAATGTATAGGTGCAGATTACTTACTGAGTTAAAAAAACTTGTATCAGCAGTTGAGGTATATGGCTCATCACAAATTATATTTTGCAATTCTGATGAGTAGAAATTATATATTTCACATTTTTATTCTGTTCACATTCAGATAAGGCATTTAACAATCCAGTATTTAATTGAATAAAAGAAAACAGCAGCCTAGAATTTTGAAGAAACGTTTTCTGTGATATTTAGAGTATTCAGATGGCTTGCTCCTTTTCCAAAGCATGGTTCTATAGTTAGAATGTAAACTCTGAGTAACATATAGTGTAATTGAATTAGTTTTTCCAATTACCTTCAGAAGAGAAGATAAAAACTCAGGGAAATGCTACTGGGTCAGCACTGCCTCATAGCACATTTTACACTATTGACCAATGATATAAGACTAAGAGAAGAAAACTGAACTTAAAGTTCAGTTTTCAATCATATTTCTGATTATAAATTATTATTTCAGAAAATCATATTTCTGATTATAAAGGTTTTATAACAAATAACTTAAAGCCCTACTCAGAAAAAGATACATCATGTTTTCAATGCCCAGGCTGTATTTGTGCAGGACTGAACTTGAGCAAAGCAGTGCTGCCCTGTAGCACAGCATGAAATAAGTCCAATAAAGAAACTGCAAGATGATCAAAGCAGCAAGATATCCTTGCTTTACTTCCATTTCCTAGGACACTCCCCTAGACCAGGGTTTCTTTCATGCCCATCTTTTAAAACAGTCATTGAACATTTACACCTGGATTTATTCAGGCTATAAATCCCCCCCTTTTAATATATCGAGGTAGTTTGGGGATGTTTATAGAGCAGCATCCCTTGGTTCTTCAAAATGTTTACTGAGGAAGCAGCTCTAAAGTTCTGACTGGGAAAGTCCAGCAACAGAAAGAAGCAAGCAGCTGCTTTGCTTTCTCTCTGCACCTTTTAGTCTCTCTGAGGGAATTTCCACCCTAGGTGACAACCACAGCTCGTCACAGGAGTGGCTTTTCTGACAGAAACACACACCCACAATGGGCTGGTCATTGACCCACCAGCTCTGACACTTCAACACCACCTCAAACAGGCTATTTTCCCAGTCCTAGACCAAGTCACAATTAAACATGCAGCTTTTTCTGTTTATTGCTGAGAGCTGACCTTCTTAAGCCAGTGAAGCAACTCCTGAAGATGATAAACCCTCACCTTCCTCCAGCAGTGATGGCTGCAGGTGACTGCAAATGTGTCTGGAAAAGAATGACCCTGTGACAAGGTGTTGAAAACTGCAAGGCAAGATGATTTCCATTACCCTCTGTATGGCAGATTACCTTTGTCAAGTGGGCAGTTTGCCTTATCTCTCTCTCTGAGTGACCACAATCACTCCTCCTCCCTCGGGAGGGGACCTCTGCTGATAACAGCTATTGAATGTCACTGCATGGCTGATAAGAACTGTAACATCCCGTTGGGAGATGCTCCGCCCAGAGGGAGGGGCCAAGCATTGCTACCCAGATATAATCTGAGATTCTGGAACACCAGCACGGCTTTCTCCATGGGGCTCTCCAGAGGAACAGCAGCTGCCTCTTCTTCCACGGGATCTTCAGAGGAAGAATCCATCCTTCTCTACAGATCCCCCTTCATCCAACAGAACCACACCAGACACTGCAGGAGGGCTGCAGCCACATTTCCAATGGGACTGCCACCAACACCCCTCAGGGTGTCAGGTTGGGTTCTGACTCTGGCAGTGTTGTTCTAGTGTACTGCATTGTTTATTTTATATCCTTTTCTTTTTCTTCCCTATTAAAGAGCTCTTATTTCCTCCTCCCATATTTTTGCCAGAGAGCCCCTTAATTTAAAATTTACAGCAATTTGGAGGGGTGGAGAGGGTTTACATTCTCCATTTCAGGGGAGGGTCCTGCCTTCCTTAGCAGACTCCTGTCTTTCCAAACCAAGACACAAGGTTTGCTAGCTGAGGGCTGGAGCAGCCTACCTGCATTCCTACAGCTCTCTGGAACAACAAAATTCACCATGAGCTGAGAGAGATCCCAATCACCTCTCCATAATCCATCATCTCGTGGCTTCTCTGCCAGGCAACCATACACCTTTTTCACCTACAAGGCTTGCACTGTGAATTAAATGGGACTTCCTTCCTTCCAGTGAAATAGAAAGGGAAATCAAAACTAATCTTCCCCTAGGTCCTTCCCTTCCCCCCTCCCAGTTTATGTGGCACAGAGCAGCCAGCAATAATCAAACCAGAGGCATTTAGTGTATGGTCTAGTCTTGCTGTGACTAATAGGATGATTGGTTGTATGGCTTCTTTATGGTTGTTCATTATATCACCCTTACATAAAGTAATTTAATTTCAGTGGGATAATTAGGGTATTTCTAATCTAACTGATAGTCTGAATGAAATGAGATTCTCAGAGGGAGATTTGTGTACCAGGAGATTGGTGACCTCCGGCCCCAATTTTCACACAATGTATTAAGCTGACAGCCTCACTTCCAAGCCCTGCTGCACTGGCTCCTCACCACTTGTGCAGATCTATGTGCTACAGACAGCAACTCTCAATGAGGCTCTTCCACCCAAAATCCCATTATTAAGGGAAATTGTAATTTTTTATTTGAATCACAGAAAGGTAATTCAGGTCATCAGTCACTAGCTGAAAATACAGCCCCTGTTGTTTATCTGCCATGCAAATCATGCATCTAAATTCTTGATTTTAAACTGTGCCTCACAGGGCAACATCAAATATATCCTACATTCACTTGATCAACACCTACAATTTCCCAAGTATTATAAAGAAACTGTTACTCACTGTGTTTTCCAGAAATACATAAATCTTGAAAAGAGCAAAATTGAATCAATGCCCTATTTTATTTATGAACCAAAGCCCCAAGTTTAGCTACCTTTTGCTGTAAGCTGTCAAGCAGACCAGACAGACAACCTGGCTGATTAACAGACAAGATACTCCATTTCTTCACTGGCACTTGTGTCCCAGCTCATTTCTTTCCATGTCTCTGAAAATTGATATATTCCTTTCCCACACCTCTCAAGCACCACCCTGGCCCAGACCAACCCAACTCTCTGAAAGCAGAAAAAATTCTTTTTTTTCCCTTCAGTAAAGTGTGGACTGAATCTCACCACTGTAACCAAACCCCTCCTCATCATCCCTGCAGTGGCACATTCCTCTGCTGATCCTTGGCTTTACCCTTACACACCAGAAGCCCTCACCCACAGACCTCTGGAATTATTTCCCTGTGATTAGCAAACCTCTTCAACCTCAACAGCTTAGCCTTTAATCCTGAGAGCTAATAGAGGTAGAAAAGGCCCTACAAACTGAGGGAAACACTTTGCTCTGTCACATCATATGGTTTTAGTGTTCCAATATTTGATTTGAAGACAGCAAATAAATTATATGAGCTTTCAGGTTTAATTGTCCCAGACTGACACAAACAGTTTGAGCAAGAGACTGAAGACTGAAAGTCTCTTTTCCAGACACAATAACATCCAGGATACAGTGAAATCAGAGCTCACATTGGCTTCAAAAACAATTGCACCTACAGCTCTACAGTTACACACAAATAATCAATACACTCTGTCAAATATATCTGTAGATACACACACAAATACATAGATACTATGGATCTATCAAATACGTATTTTGTGTACCTATGGACACCCACTTACTATGTGTGTGCATATCTGCACAGAAACATATTCATATTTTTTTCTATTTCAGTGTAATAAAGAATAATTTAATGAAAACAAAACCTCAACATCTGCACTTGAGTAGTGATGAAAATATATGATCTATATTATTTATACCTCAACCCTTAAATCAAGGGAGTTCATGCAGGGGTAATTATTTCAAGAAATTATTCTGCACCTAGCACCTTTTAAAGAGACCTATGTCATTTTAAAATATCAAAACCCAATGAACTGCTACATATTAAAGCTACCTCTGTGTACATCCATATTTTAAGCTCATAAATCCAGAATAAGAGCCCACCTCAACCTTTATTTCACTCAGTCTCTCACAGTATCATTTTTCAGTAATGGTAATTTGTATTCTGTGGTTTTCACCAAGGCTTGCACTTGCAGCAAGGTTGGGAAGTTGTATTTGGGAAGTCACTGACCTGAAATACAGGAGTGGCTGTTTTACAGAAGTCATGGTCTTGTTTTTGGAGAAGACTCCTGAGTTCAGGGTTCCTTGGCATGATTAAACAAAGGACTCATTACAGTTTAACAGAGCCCTTATGCAAGAAGAGTTACACACCACAGATGACAACTTAATTTCAAATATATTTCCAAGAAAAGACAGCGTCAGTCAAAAGTAGTTTTAAAATAATATAATAGTTTATAGCATCTTCCTCAGCTGGGCACCTTAAAATTTCCCAAATTATTATTCTTGGCCAAAAGAAATGAAAACAAATGAACACCTTACAACATTTGCAAATAATCTTGCACCAGGTGATTGCCCAAAATATAGAATACTTTCTAAAGTAAATCAATTTTACGTTAAATCAGAAAAGCTTAGAAGGGAAAACCAAAAGCTAGCACATTATTATTATTGATTGTTATTATTACATTGGTATATTTAGGACAGTACTGAATTCTGCTCCATTTCTGCATCTGCATGAAGCTTAATTGGGAGGTTTAGGTTCTTCACTCAAATTAATCACATCAAGAGAGCTCAGTATCCATCTGTACTTTGGAGGAGTCTCCATGACAGAGAATCCCTGACTCTCCTCAGTGCACCCTGACATCTCAGATGAAGTGCTACAGACACATTTCTTCTTGAAGGATTTAATTTCCAAAAAAAAAAAAAAAATCCAGCTGTTAGGAACATAATAAATTTGAGCACTGAATGCTCAGGTGGAAATTGTGTTTATAGCCATTCATTTGCCCAGGCTCATGGTTCTACACAAACAGAAATGATTGCCCTCAAGTCCTGGCAGGTTTTTCCTCTCCTCCATCCAAGAGCTTTTTAACAAAACTCTGCTGCCTCAGTTTGCTTCTGTTCTGAACATTTTCAACCCTATCAAAACTTAATTTCCCGTGCTTTTAAGAGAAATCAAGACTGAACAACTCTGCGGTAACCTGAGGTTGGGTTATCTCTCCAGAAATATCAGAGATAAGTAAGAGAGCACCAAGCTAGAGTTATTTTTATTCACTCAGCCTTCTGCTGGACTGAACTATCATTGATGTACAAGTCAAGCTGGGCCTACAAGGATAATATGAGTTGCAAGAAGGAAAACACAATTATATCAATGGCAGGTTTTTTTTTTCTGTAACTACTAAGCTGTGCCCTGGTATCAGACTGAGAAAGAGCACACAAAAAATCTCCCCTCCCCTTTAGAAAATAATAACAATAATAATAAAAACCTTTTATTCTTAAAACAGTTACTAGAGGAACAAATTTCTATGGTATAGTGCAGAAAGTGCCAAGGGAAGAGAAGACACATCTACATTCACATATTTCAGCAAGATTCAAACCATGATTAACAATGATAAACTTCAATCACAAGAAGCCTTGCTAAAGGTCCATTTTCAAAAGCTACAACTGCTATGAAGACTTTATTATAAAATTTCTTTATTTCTTACCCATTATATTACTGCCACAATAAAAAAATACTCCAGCTAAAAAATCCAGACTGTGTCAGGAAAAGTCTTGAAGAAGTATCACTGTCAGCAGTGTTTGGAGGTGGGAGACAGAAGGAAAGGGGAAAAAACAACAACAAAATTTTAGGTAAAAATCACACTTACTCACGTGTTACAAATCCAATAATTTACTAATTTTTTTTACTTTAGCATTCTACCCATTTCTTCCCCTGAATTTCATTTAGGTGCAGGGTTTAGATCTTGGCTTTAAACACTACACAATATTAAAATACTCTCTAAAAGCACATCAGCACTGTTATAAATAAAGTCTCCAAAGAGAACAGTAAATTTTACAATTCTTAGTGCAATTTGTTCAGTGCTTAAAACACTCAGGACTCCCCTGGAAGAGGTTATCTACACCGATGTGTTTTATAAAACCCCTTAAATAACATAAACTTTGCCACCACATTTCAGCACAACCCATGTAGCTAAATTAAGGAGTAATTCTCCAGCACTGCAATGAAAGTAAAAGATTAAAAAGACAAATATACTGTCCACTAGAAAATTCATAAATGGCTCACACTTTGTGCCTTATCATGGTCTTGCTATTTTATCCTGGGAACAGCAATTGTTTACCTTGGTTCCTCCATTGTCTCCAGTGATTACTGGAATCACATTTCTAGGGTAAACAAGGTGAAAAAAACCCCTCTTCCCCATTGTCCCATTTTCTGTCAGCGAGGTTTGAAGCAAAGTAGGCCTCCCAATAAGTTTTCTAAGCCAGATAAGCAGGGCTAAGATATCTGACAGCTGCTTCACGCTCTTCATCATCATCTGAAACAATCAGTACGCATTAGAGAGTACTTTTCCCTTTACAAAGGTGATAATTAGATAACAAGCTGAGATTAAAGTAATTACAGTTAGACAGCTGGCAAGGCAGCACAGTCATGTTGAAATATTGTTGATACTTCAGCATCTGGTTCTAATAACAGCACAGGCTAAGAGATTTTACATTAATTACAGAACATAATTTAATATAAACATATTTAATTACAATTGATGAGCGATAAACTGTTCAAGAATGACTTAACCCCTTACACATGTCAAAATGATGGGAACTTCATATATATCTTTCTACTTTAAGAGCAGGCAGTATGAAAGGTTAGGAATCTCCAATTTTAAGAAAACTCTGTGCCCGGAAAGGTAAATTCTTGATACATTTTTTAAAAAATTCTAATTAAAAACAACCTAAAACTGCCAGCATACTACAGAATTCAAGACTGGCTCCATTTAGGCAGAATTGCAGCTAAGCCCTAAATTGCTATCTCCAAAATTCCACAGCAATTGCCACCCAAGCCTGAGGCATCTACAGCTCCATGGTGCCTGTGTGGTTTTCCCAAGGATGCTCTCAATTCCTCTGATTTTATCAATGCTGGGCAGCACAGAGCCTCTGCTTCTTCCTAAGCTGTGGATCCAGCTGCAAGGACCTGCTCCCAGAGTGAAGGGCCCTCCTGAGTGTCTGAAAAAGTCATTGGAGAGACACCAAACAGTTCTGGCAGTGCTGATCCTGGAAGGTGGTGACCCTAACCATGAACCTTCTCCATCCCTCTTGCTCTGGTGCTCCTCCCTGCTCTGCTCAGCATTGTGGTTTCCTTTATGCACCTAAGCAAAACTGTTTGGGGTTGGGGAGGGCCAAAACAAGAGCACTACAGCTTAAAAAATGACAGCAGTGGCAGAGGAGGGTGGAAATGAGACAAGTTCATTCCTCTGTTAGGAAAAAAATGAAGATCGTCAGAACAAGAGGACACAGTCTCAAGCTGCGCCAAGGGAGATGCAAGCTAGAAATAAGGAGGAAGTATTTTACAGAAAGAGTGGTCAAATACTGGAATCATCTACCCAGGGAGGTCGTGGAGTCACCATCCCTCGTAGAGTTTAAAAAAAGACTGGATGTGGCACTTGGTGCCATGGTCTAGTTGGGGTGTTGGAACATGGGTTGGACTCGATGATCTTAAAGGTCTCTTCCAACCTAGAATTTCTGTGATTCTGTGATTCTATGGTTGCTTAAGCTACTAGAGAACATCACAAGAGGCCATGGGGGATGGTTTAAAAAGCCAAAGGATGGTTAAAAAGCCAAAGGATGGTTAAAAAGCCAAAGGATGGTTAAAAAGCCAAAGGATGGTTAAAAAGCCAAACGAGGGTGGCTGAGGGCACTGTCAGTGTTCAGCCTGGACAAGGGGACACCTCAGTGCAGTTACAACATCCTCAGCAGGGCGAGAGGAGGGGCAGGCCCCGATCTCTTTGTGGTCTCCTCACCCCCATGAGCTGAGACAGGACAGGAGGGAATGGCCTGAAGCTGAATTAGAGGGGTGGGTTCCCCACCCAGAGGTGCTGGGACACTCAAGTGGTCACAGCATCCAGCGTGTCACATTTCAAGTGTTCAGGCAACACTCTCAGGCACAGGGTGGGGGTGCTGGGGTGTCCTGTGCAGGGCCAGGGGTTGGGCTCAATGGTTCTGATGGGTCCCTTCAAACTCAGCATATTCTAGGAGCATGGTCTGGCCATGCAGGTGAATAAAAAAATTATTGCCTTTGTCTCCTGCCTGACACTCTCCATAGTCAGAGAATTCTTTGTGCCTTAAGTCTCTCCTTGCAGGAATATTTTTGTGTTTGCATCCAAAAAAGCCAAAGATCAGCTCTGATCGACACCAAATATAAATATATATTTAGACACATTGAAATATTAAAATATTCTTATATCTGGGACTTCTTCATTTGAAAGGATCAATAAAAAAATCCCACAGACAAGAGAGGCTGGATATTCTGTGATCCTGAAGATGGCATGCAATATGAGTAATAAAAATAAAAAACATGTGCACTAGCCATGTTGCATAACCCATTAAAGTACATTTTAGGTCAAATGTGTATTAGCTTTGGTTTCCATAAAGTCAGAAATGTGAAACTAAAATGATCTCAAAAGACAGCATATGTTCTCTAAATATAATTCAGCACTTTTTTTTCAAAAGTGCAACTTCTCCCTCTCCACCTTCAAACAGGCAAGAAGGAAATCATCCTTTAGGTTTCTTTAGAAAGAAATAGAAAAAGCAGACCAAGAGCAGAGCTGCAAACATCCATCATTCTCTTTCCCAGGCCAACCACCATCACAGTTATGCACAAATCACAGGATATTTTTGTAGCACCTGTGCCCTGTGTAGTGCACAACCCACACAGTGTTTAGACAGTTCTAGTTAGCACAGATCCTGCAGTTTGTTCACCCAGCTGTAATGTCTCTGTTGAGACTGTAAAATCACCTTTTCATGAGCCTGTTCCTCTGTTTCCCACTCAAAACAAAACAGGAATCTAGTAGATCATGTAATTATGTACAGGGTTATTGAAAAACAAACAAGCAAGCAAATGTAGCAGACATCCTGTGAGGTGGTATGTTACAAAAAAACCCCCTAAAACCCAAAAAAACACATTGAAATATTACACTTGAGAGAATGCCAAGGAGGATGCTCAGAGATTTCAGTCCCTTGATTAAAAAGTTAAATTGTATGTCTCTCACAGCTACTAGATCAGCAAAGGTAATTACCATCTTTTGGAAATTGATGAGCACTTCCAATTTTTATTTAAAAGCTCCTGTACAAATCCAGTCCTTTATTTCAACAAACCTCAGATAATGATAATGGATTTCTTAAAAAAATAAAATCACTCTTATCTCTTTGCTCCAAACTTCTTTAGCAACATAGATTACACTTCCCTGGATAAAGATATATAGAAAAACTGTATTATTTGTCTGTGCTGTAAAACAAACACCTACCATTGATGAGATGCTCAAAATAATGAGCCCTTTGGAAAAGTTAGTCTTCAATAGAATTAATTCAAGAGAAATCATGAAGAGTTTAATTTCCTCCACACCCCTTCTCTTATTTTCTAATCACTCTTTTTACACTTGTGGACAAATGAGTCATTCCACAGATGTAGCTAAATGAAGGATAGTGAGTGCTACCTACTTGAACAGATTTTTCCTATAACAAACACAGTTTTTCTGTGTTTCTTCCAAAAAATTAAAAATCCTTATTTTTGCCCTTGTCTGAGTTTCAGCACCATCAGTGATCTCAATGGAACAGTGACTGTAACTTGTTATCCCATCAACACAGCTCATTAAATCATTTTATTTGCAAGGCCTCCTTTCAGCCCTACAAAAAAAATTCTGAAAAAATTTTAAACAGTTTAAGATTTCCTGAGGTACAACTATCCCAAGTAAACTAGAGTTGCACTTCCATTGGTGGAAAGCAGTTTAGTATAGGATAAATATTAAAGTGTTTATTTCATTATCTCCTCAAGGTTTCAATTTTTGGAACTTTAAACTTAGCAACAACAAAAAAAACCCAAATGCATCAAAAGTGATTTCTAGATAGCACTTCCACAGAAAGATTAAATATGTGGTCTGAACAAACTGACAGCTTTGATGAATGAATTTTGATGATCTGCCTTTTCTTACCCTTGGATTCTTGTAATTATGTGAATTTTGCTGTTGTGTTAAATCTGGAAGGCCAAAACCCAATTTTGCTGTTGGAGTTACAGCTCCTCCAACAACCTACTTACTCTTCTGAGATACAGACAGCCAAAACCAAAACCAAATTCTACTTTATACACACACAGAGCAAACAGAATACATGTTTCTGGTACACAACAATGACTCTGTGCAGATGCTCCAGCCATTCCCCAACAATTGGAAATTTGCTCAAAGCTTGCAGTTAGCTTCTCTCAGCAAGAACACAGAAGCAGAGGGCAGATTTCAGCCTCAAGTGGCTGATGCAGGATACACAATAATTCCCCCCAGGTTTTCTGGTGAATTTTCACTCAGAAAAATGATGTAACCCTGCTCTTCACCCTGATCCTATAGCAAGTGAGAGCTCTGTGCTTGGAAAGAGAAGGGTTTCCAGGACTGGTGCATTATTCCATTTCAGCATTGTCTCAGCACTCAGAACCACTGTGGCCTGGCCCCTGAGCTCAGGAGGGACAAAGCAAAAGTGCTGGAATAGAGAGAAGTTACAATAACCTTCAGCTTGTGAAGGGACACAGACATCAACCAATGAACCAGGGCAGGAGGAGGAGGAAGAGGTGGTGAGGAGGAAGGGAAAAATACAGCCACAGGTTATCTCTTAAGAAGACATTCTGGTTAAGGACTTAATGTTAACAACAACAAAAAAAAAAGGCCAAAAAATCAAAACAGCAAAATTTTTTTTGCAAAAAAGCAAAATTTGCAAGTGAAGATCACTCACATTAGCTCAGGCAAGACCTTGATCTTCCCAGTTTCAGGGCAGAGAAGCATCTGAGGAGGAAAGGTCAGCTCTGTGCTGTTAACTGTGCTGTGCAGAATCACTGATGTTCTTCAGCAGGCCTTGCTTCCTGAACACAAACATCTACATACAAAGAAATTGGGTGTGCAGTGGTGTTTCATGGTAGATGATGACATTCTGGTAAAGGATGGTGCATGGAAAAACAATCTGCCATACTATCTAGGCTTTACTTCCCACAGAATTTAATATCGTGTGTAACAAAACAGAGACAAGGTTGATCAGGACTGGTTGGCCCCAACCAGCAATGTTTTTCTTTAAATCACCTCCTGGCAGATAAAAGATGTTGAGAAATCCCCTTGTGGGGTAGGAAAAGGATAAGACAGGAAAGGAAAAGGATAATCCTCTGCTTTTCAATGTGGGTTTCTGTAGCACAAGTAAATGCTAAGTGTGGAAACCAGAATTGCTCCATGACCAGTGCCACTCATCCCAACCTTCCTTCCTAAATCTTGTACAGCTAGGGGCTGGTCTGTCCTCACTGAGTGCCACAGACATCCTTTAAACAACTCACACCCTGTCCTGGGTGTATCTGTAAGAGCTGGGTGCAGCCCAGTCCCACACACAATAACTCAAGCACTCGGGGCCCTATCTCAGCAGGATCTATCACATGGAACAACACAACCTAAACAAAAGGTGAAACCAAATAATTTACCTGAACCTGCTCAAAAAATTGACATGGACATCTGAGATTTAGCAACAGATTTATTTAACATCTAAGAGAGCAGCACCACCATCTTCTCACACTTCAGCCTGTAGTGATGTCAGAACAAGCTGAAACCAAGCTCACTCACCATCAGATGGTTTTAGATTCATGTGTCTAACACACCTACTGGCTCACAGGTAAAACATTTCCACCACTCTTTTCTCTCTCCTCCATACACTTATTGACTTCATTCTGCCACTGTGCACCCCTGCTCTCATTCTGGCTGAGGAGGGACAATATCTGTTTTGTCATCCATGACTTCTTAGACATGACGTGCCTAACTCTTGTACACAATACCCAAAACACAGCTATATATACAGGAAAAAAGGCAGCCAAAGATTTGATCCTATATTTCTTCTTTCATACTGATCTATTTGTGTCTTCTGGTCTTTAATATTTTATTTTGTATTCTTCACCTCCTGCTATCCCCCATACAACCTCTGATTTCAGAGAGTTTAAGCATAAAGTGAAAGCCAGTGTCTCAACTTCCTTCTCCCCCTCCTCTATTAAAAACAGAAAGCCTCATCCAAACAAATAAACAAACAAAGAAACCTGAAAACCACATCTGCTCCACGAAGCACTCCAGATGCAATGCCTGTTGGCCATGCTGCAATTGTTCTGTGCCACTGCTCATGCCTCAGCAGAGGCTGACATGCTCCAGGGCAAAAATTCCTTTGTCTGGCACATCTACCTTTTGTGAATCACAGTGTACTCTTGGAGGTGAACACAGGGCACTTGGGTGCAGGTTAAACAAACAAACACACACAAAGCACAAACAAAACCCCCCCAATTCAAACAAACCAGGTCATCAGGATGGATGCAAATTAAAGCCTGGGCTCTGGCAAATGAAATTGAAAGCTTCCCCTGCACTGGAGAAATTTCAGATAGGCAAAGGTTGTTATATAAATTCAATAAAATTGAGGGATGAGAGGTAGTGTACAAGATTTGAGGGGAGAGGAGATTGAGTTTAGATCCAAATGTCCCCAGATTTTGGAGGAGTTCAACTCTCCATCAGAACCTTGCATTCTATGGTAACTCCAGTGCTTGTAGTTTCCTCATAGGATATTTTTTTTTTCCTGTACAGAATGTACAAGCAATCAAGTCCATCTGCAAGAGAGAACTTCCATTTCATTCTTCAGCATTTCAAGCAGATTAGGACACCAGGTGGGATTTTAAAAAGGCCAATATTTAAAAATTAGCATATTTACCATAATCATTTTCAAGCAATTTGCATCCATCTTACAGGTGACACGCACGCTAATGTCCACCCATGTGGACACATCAGGGCTCTGAAGAAAGAAAGAAAACCTGCATGAGTCTGAAGAGCAGCAGGCAGCTTTGATAGACAAGTGCTGCAAGGGCAATGGGGCTACCTCATAAAAAACAGCTGAAACGACAAGCTGGACAGTAGCACTGCATGCTAGCACAGTTTGAGCCTTTTCATTCCATTAGAGGTAAAAAAAAACCACAGTCCTCAAGAATCTAGAAATAGAGGTTGGAAAACAGATCCATGGTTTTGCTTTTTTCTCTTCCTGAGAGAATTATGCTCTAGTTTTACAAACAGAAATTCAGCAAGAAGAAGGAAGCTGAAAATGCGTATTTGTTTTTGATGAATTTGTTCAGGAGCTGAAATAGTACATTTGAAAATGTTTTATTTAATTTAATGAAAAAGTAATCATCTTTTTGATAGGTGATAATTAACCATTATTCTGTCATAAACAGAAAAGAAAGATGTACTTATGTAGATTTAACTGAGCATTGTGTTAATCACACTGCAGTGATTCAAAACACAAAACCAAAGTTTCTTATACAAAGTATTCCTTTTGACAAAAAAAAAATAAAATACAGCCTTAATATTCCTGAAAGCCAACTCATGACCACAGAAATAAACCTCCAACTCAGCTTTACCCAATCCATTTTGATTGAGTTTCACAGCCAGATAGAAGCTGATCAATTATCATGATGACAATTTTAAATAATTTCCACTTATGTTGAATATTAAGGCTCAAAAACTTCTCTGCATGTACAATTTCCTGAACTTGGCAGCAGTCCTCCAAGTATCCCAAGCTTTAAGTCAGATAAAATTGTGCTAACATAGTTAATTGTTAACATAGTTAACACAGAAAATGGAAGGGCTCCAATATCCTGCTGTAGGTAGTGTGAAGAATAATAAAGGTTAGGTAAATAAAGGTTAGATATAAAGATATCCCAGGTTCCTCATATGCAGAGCTTAATTTTTTTTTTTAAGATGCATTTTCCAAATGTTACATACCTTTCATAATGCAAAAGAGGCTGTGAAGGATTTAAATACTGTACATAAGTGCCTTTGAGTACATGTCTTAGCATGGCCATTCCTATAGAATTTATAAATTAATTTAATTATTCAAGAGCCCAGTAATGGCTCCAATTCAGCAGTCATATGATTAATATTTCAGATATACTACTGTAGGCAGTGTGAAGAATAATAAAGTTTAGGCATAACGATGTTCCAGGTCCTCATATGCATAGCTTAATTTTTTTTTTTTTTTGTTAAGATGCACTCCCTACTTTTCTCCAAGTAGGTGAATACAAATGCTGCACACCTTTCATAATGCAAAAGAAGCTGTGAAGGACTTAAATACTGAACATAAATGCCTTTGAGTGGGTGCACTAGCATGGCCGATTCTACAGAGTTCTATAAATTCATTTACAGTCCTTCAAGAGCCCAATAATGACCCCAATCCAGCAGTCATATGATTAATATCACCAATCCACTACTAGACTTTATTTCCATCCTATTTAGAGAAAAATATACAAGCCAATCTGACCCAGTTCAGTCTTGCTTGAAACCTCCAGAGAATTATGCATAGATCCATGACATGAAAAAAACCTAATTTAAAAACAGATTAACATGCAAATCTGGTTTGAATTATTCACTTTACAGCATTTATATTTTTCAAAAAAAGTTGGGCAACACATAGACTGTGTTTAGAAAAGGGCCTGCACATCTGCATTGCTGCATCTCAGGAACAACTACTGTAACATTTCCCATTTTCTTAACTGAACGATGCACGAAAATCACACAAAAATTGTGGCAGATGGATTTTTTTTCCCCAAAGGTACAACTCTAATAATGACTTTACAACTTCACTGTGTGCATTGCAGTCCAGGCACTTAAAGGCAGTGGAAGGGCTCTGCACTGGGTATGAAGTTTTCATTCTGTCAATATGTGCAATGAAAATGAGGACAAAGCCACAAAAAGGAAGTGGGGAAAGTGGTTTTAAAAGAGTCCAAAATCATGATCTCCATCAGCCTAAATAAGTCTTGGTCTGCTCAGTCTGCATGAGACACTGAACAAGTTACAGCAAAATTAAGGGGTTTGGGGATAAAAGATTATTGAATAGATAAAACTACGATCAACTACAGCTGTGTGATTACTCTTTGAAAATTCTTACCCCTGCCCCAATATCTAATGGCAAAATGTCTAATTGAAGTAAATTTAAAAATAAAGTTGGTGGGGAACTGGCCTATGCCGATCTGTTGGTTGCCAACACTCTTTCTACATCTTCAGCCTTGAAGGGGATTTTGGACACCAAGACACCCAGATCTGATGTCTACTCCCACCTAAATCACACAGAAAATCAAATCTCTGTGTGGGTAAATATATCTTTTGTAAATCTTTATTTATACACATGTATCCACATACCCCCCATGTATATATGTGTGTATGCACATTCATATGTGGCATATTTACATACATGTAAATATCTGTATGTGTATACACACACAGAAATTTTGTATGAGAATATGGAGCAAACAAATGTGAATAAATGCTAAGTGAGTGCTGGTTGTGGTCTTCTCACTCCACACACAAAAATCAGTGGCCTGAAAGCACAATATATTTGATTACTGAAACTGCAGAGACTGACAAGATCCCAGAACCTGAGAATGGTGAATCTGACATAAGGATCACAAAACTGATGCTTGTCCCAAACCAAAATATTTTTCAGAAAAAGCCACCTCCATTGCTTCCTCAAGGACACAGTTAACCACATCACCCTTCATTATCTGAAACATAACCAAGTACTACTGCCCAAGCTGGGAAAATATGAAAAGAGATGTTCTCATTGGAACTAAAAATCTAGGCTCAAGAGTCTAAAGGACAAGAAAAATAAATTTTGGTCACATAGCCCTAAATAGGCTTTGCCAGATGGAAAACCACTGCTGAAAACCCCACACCTTACATCTTGCATGAGTAGCTCAGATCAGGGGAAGCTGAACCAATGGAAGGTTAAGGAAAATGTGCTGAGCAGCTCAGAGCTACCGTGGACAAGTGTTCTTGACCAAAGGTGCACCCACACTGTTGGATATAAACTGTTTTAAAACTGAGCTGTGCAGCATCACTTGTGATTCAGGATGCCAACACAGCCTTGGATATTATTTTCCAGAGATGCCACTGCCATTTCCATTGGCTAGAAGATAATAGAATAACAATGAGGCACCTTGAGTAATTAGGGTTGCCAAGTTTAGAACACCCATTACAACCAGTGAAAGGCTTCCCTAGATCTGATCTGACTGCTCACAGAATATAAGGTGCCTGTGTGAAACTGGAGCAAACTCCTGTGGTGCTGTGAAGAGTCCCCAGGATGAGGTGAGAGATGAGAATCTGACTCCATGTACTCAGAAGGCTGATTTATTATTATATTTTATATTATATTTTACATTATATAATATATACTACTATTATATTTTATATAATATATTTTATAAAATTTATAATATATATAATATCAAATATAAATAAAATAGATAAAATTATATAATTAATATATAAATATCAAATATTTAATATAATATATAAAATAGATAATATTATATTTTAATATTATATTTATTTTATATATTATATACTAAAACTATACTATAGAAAGAGAAAGGATACATCAGAAGGCAAAAAAAGAATAAGGAAAGCTCGTGACTGACTCCTCAGAGTCCGACACAGCTGGCTGTGATTGGTCATTAATTAAAACAATTCACATGTTTGGATAAACAATCTCCAGACCACATTCCAGAGCAGCAAAATATGGAGAAGCTGAGGCTTCTCATTTTCCCCAGGAGAAGAAATCCTGGCGAAGGGATTTTTCAGAAAACATCACAGTGACAAACCCCATCACTCATCATACCAAAAGGTTGACAACCAAGTGGCATTTTCTGGAAATAGTCAAACTTCAGACAGTCAAATTTCAAATTCTTTGTATTTTATTTTTTCTGTTAACTTCTAACCATGTGTCAGCATCATTACAGTGAGCCTTGCTGAAGTGAAAGAGAGTAAAGGTTTCTTTTAAACCCGTTTGTTGCCGAGATAAAGTGGTAAATTTAGGATGGAATGTTTTCCTGGAGACGTTGGACCAGGGGAAAGGCACGGGAGCACTGGGAGTGACCTGATCTCTGGAGCTGTGCTCTGGGAGCCTGGGAGCACAGCCTGGCAGGCCACAGGGACCCAGCGAGGGCTGCACTGCAAGCTGCCAGGGAAAACAGGGATCTGCAGCACCCATGGGAGCTCCCTCCCTGCCCCAGAGCACTGCAAGGCTGTGGGCAGCCCCTGGGGTATTCAGTGTTGAGCTGTGAGCAATCCCCCAGGTGTTAAACCCTTGTGAGGGGCAGCCTCACGTGTTTCTGACAGACCAGTGCAGCCTGAGAACAGAAGCTGAGGTTCCCAGCATCAACAGTGCCACACGCACTAAAAGAAGTTCAGAGTTCTGATGAATGCCACTGCAGATGTGCAAATCAAAACAGATATTGATTACTTATTTTGTTAAGTTTAGTGCATCTAGTGGAAACTCAGTGTTGTGAAATCAGGAAGAATTAAGAGTACAGGTGATTTCCAAAGGTATGTCTACCAGTAGCTCACATGTTACTCCCAAGTCCCTCTTTAAATATTAGCAGCATACGTTTCCAAAATTATAAAACCTACACTAAAATATTAATTACCTGCACAGACTTAAGCCACATACTCAGTAATTTATCTGCTAGAACAATTACACATCTAATACCTTGATTAGTCCAATGAAATGAGTTCCAAGTTAAAGACTGAAATTCTTTATCTTTTCTGAAATATACAAAGCCAAAATGGAATGTCCTATTAATATTAAAAGACAGCTACTAGTAAAAGTCAGATAGTTCAAAGTTAAGTGGAATGATCTGTTGTCCCTAAGCACTGATCCACATATTCCCAGAAACATCTAAGGACCTATCTGTTCTAACCTCCACTGAGCAGTATTGTTGCTAATTGAACATGGAGAGTGGGTTTGTTCCATCAGATGTGCTCATTTCTTCTAAGAACACCCTATGGAATATCAAATGTACTAAATATAGCTGTCAACATTAAAAGCCTGCAACTGGAAAGTGCTATTAAAGAGCTAAGTGTACTTCACTTGGCATTATAAAGCCAAAGCCCTCTTTAAAGATACATCATGTTATTAGAGACTATTCACATTAATGCAAAAATCATCATTCTTAATATATTTTACAAGGCACGTCTAGGCTACTTCCAGGCTCAAGAGTTGCTCAATTTCTCCCACATTTACTGGTAATTACATGGGTGGATCAATAGTGCTCCAAGGAGGACAAAGAGGGAACGGTAGCAGATCCATACACTGTGTCCAGGTAAAGCTTCAAAAGCAGAAATGATACAACATCTGTAAATGCCAACTTCTTACACTACTGCATTTACCACTGCAGGGTCAGGGTGCTGTACGTTTTCAAATTCTTACAGGGTTTTTAGGAAACACTGAGAGATTCCTGGGAAAGCCTCTGCTAACTGTGAGAGGGTATTTGCCTTCCTCAATGTAAATATACAGAATTCATGGTGGCAAGGAAATAATGCAGAAATGGAAGCACGAGAGAATCTAGAAATAACTAAGCCCGAGGAACATTTTGATAAAATCACAAACAAAATGTATATTTTAGATATATATAGCAAAACTACTTTCAGAGGATCCTTTGCTTCTACCTCTACAACTCCATCCTAATTAACAGCACCCCAGTGGAACTGTTTGAGAGCAAAAATCAAAGTGCAGCTGGTACTCTGCTCTCTGTCAGAGAAGGCTCAGAAACATGGTGGGGGATTTATTCATTTAAGAATATTGTAGTTAAGCACCCCTAGTAAATGTAACAACATAGAATAGTTCAGGTAAGTGATAGTCATTTAGCACAAGCCCTACTGCACACCCCTCTGTTGGTCCTAAAACATGCAAGACTCATTGCAAAGACAAGATTTCAAGCAACATGTTGTTGTTAAGTGTGGCAAATTTGTGCATCTTCCTTCCATGCCCCTTGACTGCCCCTTCCCTTCTAGTTTGTGGCAATTCATAGAATTTCAACCATTTTATTTCTATGCTACATAATGGATTGACATCACTTATTCTAAAAGTAATTCTGATTAAACACAAGATTTCCTTCCAGACAATCCCACTCAGAACTTTGTCATGAACAACTTTTCTTAAAGACAGCTACTCAAATTAGAGAGTAGAATTAGCACCAGTATAAAACAACAGTCTATAAATTTAAATACAGGCTGCATAATCCTGAGGAGTCTCAATTCTAACAAGCCAGATAGATAAATAAATTACTAGATCACCTATTACAAATCAGTAACGAGAACCTCTCAGAAAATAATATTTTCCTCTCTATACAAATTGGGTCAGTTTAAAATACCACGAGCACCACAGAACACTCATGTCTTTCCTAGAGTTCAGAATGCTGTTTGGCAGAGCACTAATAAAAAAATCAACTAATTCTGGCCTTCACCATAGTAACAGAAACATTCATGTTAATAATGTCAGCGTGGTCTAAAAGTGAAAGCATACCCATAGTAAAACACAGGAAACTGATGGAAGGAAAACTAATTTTTTTTTTCCTCTAGATAAAGCCTGTGTAGTTAAACACCAATATTGTTCTTTCAACCAAGACTGATCCAAGAAAATAATAATAATAATAATGAATTGATTTGGAGGAATGAACAAGCACTACAAAAGCATAAGCTACCAGCCAGAGAAGATTTCTGCATTGTTTACTCTGCAGAGCACACATTACTAGAGCCAAATCCCATAGGCCTTGTTTTTGTCAAAGTTCCCACCAAGTTCAGAAGCCATTTTTCCTGCTTTTTCCTCCTGCAGCAAAGATAAATGCAATCTTTTTGTGACACACAGCAGCACCCTCTCGTGTAGCTCATCCTCTCTTCATTATTGCAGGCTACAGGAGAGCAGTGACTTTTGTGTGGCTGGGATTTTCCCATTGCAAGCACTCGCTGAGGAACAGTCAAACTCTGATTAGACATTACAAAACCTTCTCAGAAGGCTTTCTGAACCACAGCCAGCAGGATTCCCTGCAGCATTAAGGCTGGTCTTGCTCCCACTACGGTCTGTGGGACTTTTGCCAAGGATGTAAGTGGCATTATGACTGGTCTCCAACAGCAGATATTACCCATCACTCCCAAGACTTGATTAAAGACCCACCCACCTGCAAATGTCTAATAAAGAAAGAGCTTAATTGCATAATTAATTACAAGGGCTTTTTAATCCACAATAGACAACACTATAGGTTTTAGGTAGCCCACATAAAGCAAACTATTCATTAGATCAGTATTTGCTTGATACCACTTTGCAGGAAGATTGCAGAGGGATTCATTCGAAAGATACATATTTTCAAGAGCCTGAGAACACAACAGGAATAAATAAAATAAAGTGAAATCAAAAGAATACCACTGCAGCCTAGATCTACAGGCAGAAATCATTTCATACTCTGTACACAGCCTTCCAGCAAAGGTTTTTTTCTGACAATATATGCATGATGGGCAGGGATTTTGAATAGCAAGTGCAGTGCTGCTTCTAGACTTTTTTTTTTCCAAGGCACCAGGCAGAGATGTAGCAGTGTACACAAGTGGGGTGTAAAGTCAATGGGATTACATTTTCCTAATTATTTTCTGCTTGAGGTTTACATCACATACACAAAACGAGATCAGCCGGGACTTGCCTCTCTAACAAATCACTCAGACTTAAACATTGCTCAGATAAACAAAAGGGGAGGGGAGGGGGGAGGCAAGGCTGAGAAAAGGCAGAGGAGTGCTTCTTCAGCCACAGTTGCAAGGAACAAAAACCTGGAGGGGGAAAAAAGCTGTTGGACCGCCACCAAATCTCCCCCCACTAGAGACAAGAGCCCATCTGCTGAGCTCTGCAACTTAGCTTTAACTACCATTCAACTCGAGTCTCTGCAGAGATCAATCTGCAGAGCTGGCAGATGGACCCCTGCTTCCCTGAGTCGCTGTGTTATTTGTTTAATAAATTTAATTAATATCCATACTGCACTGGATTGCTCCCAGAAAGGGGGCTGCAGCTCTCGCTTTCCCCAATAGCAACATGATGAGTGATTTCCCAGAAAAGACCAGATAACAGTACCCCCAGGCCACTGAAAAATTAAAAGTGCCATGTGCTTGCATTACTTCTCACGTATTAATTTTTGCACTGCGCTAATTTGTTCTTGAAGCCTTTTTTAACTTTAGAAAAGTACGGGATTTTTGAGGGAGTCATAATTCATTTTGGTTTGGATCAGTTACAAAATTAATTGGAAAGGAAAAAAAGCATCAAATCTAATTGGATTTCCAAAAATTTTATCCATTTGCAAGAAAGAAACAAATTGTTAATGAGGGTGTCTCCTCAGGCAATATATATTGTCACAGTTTTTGCCAACAAGTTATAGGCATTCAGGGTCATGTTGGACATGCTTTGGAGCACACTTATTTTAACCAATAAAGACATATTCAGCCCACATAAAATGATTTTTAAAAGTATGAAGGATGAAAGAAAATAAATCTACTAACAAATTTTTACAGTAAAAAGCATAACAGAACACATGCTATGGTATTCCAGCAGCAAGAGGAAGCATAAAACATGGACAAGTGTTGAGAAAAAAAACCACTATTTGTCTTCAATATTAACATTTTATATTTCCTGCATTTAAAGTTTTTAATTTTTCATCCTAAAAAATGAAATTGAGAAATTAGGAAAATAATTTTTAAAAAATCATTCCAGTCAAGCCTATTCAACTCCTAGAGTTGTGTTAAATTTCTTTTTGGGCCCCATTTCCTTATTAACTCACCTTGTGGCTGGAATATTTCCCCCTGGTGCTGGTGAGCCCAGCTCCAGCAGCAGGTGTCCTAGTGGGCAGCCCAGTGTTATCTGCAGCATCTGACCTTTCCCAACACCTTTCTCCAGAAGCAGATGAGGCAGGAGAAGTTAAGCACACCTAAACCCTTGTGTGTGCCCCTGGGGAGGGCAGGGGAGAGATGCCCAACCCCTCAAATCAGCCTGCACACCTGCTCTGGGACCAGATCTGGTCCATCCTATTTAAACTCAGCCTTGTTTCTTCAAATTATGAGCTTCTGTATGAGGCTGGTTTGGGATTATGAGAGGAGCAGGTTAAGCAGCAACAGGACACAGACCCAAAGAGGCATTTAGCAGCTTTGGTTAACCACTGCTCCCTGGCAGAACTCTCTTCCTGGTAGTCTATCCCCACATTTTAACCTTTTGCACCACTGGAAAAGCCTTATTTCTCCAAATTATGAGCTTCTGAATGAGGCCTTTGCTGGTTTGGGATTATGAGTGGAGCAGGTTAAGCAGCAATAGGGCCCAGTTCTGCACACAGACCCAAAGAGGCATTCAGCAGCTTTGGTTAACCACTGCTCCCTGGCAGAACTCTCTTCCTGGTACTCTATCCCTGCACTGTAACCTTTTCCACCACTGGAAAAGGTCACCATTTTTATAGTGAATGGCAGTGAATATAGTGAATATCTCACCTTACCTTCAGAAAGCAACACAGCCACCACAGCAGTGACCAGGGGTGTTCTGTCACCTCCAAAGCCAGCAGGGAGAAACGTCAGGGAATGAGGGCTGGGTCACCTCAGTGCTGTCCAAAATGCAATTACCTTCCATCTGCAGAGTGAACCCACTTGTTGAGAGAGGATCCAGGAAGGCAGCCCTGCATGGGAGGGGGAACAAGTGAAAATCCCCACTAAACCCAGCTGAAGACCCCTCTGTGAGCTCTGGAGGTGCAGTTGCAGCTCCCAGAGAAGGGGAGGCAGGGCCACCCACAGGACACAGAGCTTGGCAGTGCCCCCATCCCCAAAGCAGAACAAGAGATGTTAGGGAATTAGAACTGCTCCAAGGATAAGTTTGTGGAATTCTTCTCCTAACAGACCTCACTGAGAGTTTCAAAGAGGTGTTTAATACACAAATAACTTGTACAGCTCAAAAAAGATGGGCACATGTGTCCATAGATTTTTTTTTTTTTTTTTTTGCAGTGTTGGGGCATCTGACTGAGTTCTGAAAGAACTTAAGTTTCCTCTTGTGTATTACATCTAAACAATCTTTTCTCTTTTACCTCTAACTTTGCAAAAAATTTACAAAGTCAAATGACAAGCAAACGACTGGCTACCAAATACATACACAGTTTATAGTGTGTAAGCATCACACACTGTAATACAAGATTCATTGCAATCTTGTAATTTTTATAAAACTGTCATTTATCAGTCCTGTCCTGCAAGCAGGGAAGCTGAGAGAGCAACTTGCCACAGTCACCTCCTCCTCAAGATACAGTCAAGAGTAGAGCCCTCATTCACTCACTTGTGAGTAAGTAGTTGGAGAGTCTTGAATATAGTGAAAATCAACAATAAGGCAGGATTTTTTTAACAGAATCTACATTTCAGAGGGATGGAAATCAGAAAGCCCTACAGAGTAAGCCATCAACAGGGTAGACTCTATGTCAAACCAGGTTTTTCTTGCACACAGTGTTGCATCACTCAAAGCACCAGCCCCTCTGGCCCAGGGCAGGTTTAACAGTCCAGGGAATGGAAACTCTCCCTGGAACCACAAAGGACACTGCAATCCAAAGCCCCTGCCCCCCAAAAGCACACTGCTATCCAATCCCCCTGCCCCCCAAAAGCACATTGCTATCCAAACCTGCCCCCCAAAGCACACTGCTATCCAAACCTGCCCCCCCAAAGCACTCTGCTATCCAAACCTGCCCCCCCAAAGCACTCTGCTATCCAAACCCCCTGCCCCCCAAAAGCACTCTGCTATCCAATCCCCCTGCCCCCCAAAAGCACACTGCAATCCAATCCCCCTGCCCCCCAAAAGCACACTGCAATCCAATCCCCCTGCCCCCCAAAAGCACACTGCTATCCAAAGACCTGCCCCCCAAAAGCACACTGCTATCCAATCCCCCTGCCCCCTAAAAGCACACTGCTATCCAAACCCCTGCCCCCCAAAAGCACACTGCAATCCAAACCTGCCCCCCCAAAAGCACACTGCAATCCAAACCTGCCCCCCCAAAAGCACACTGCAATCCAAACCTGCCCCCCCAAAAGCACACTGCAATCCAAACCTGCCCCCCCAAAAGCACACTGCTATCCAAACCTGCCCCCCAAAAGCACACTGCTATCCAATCCCCCTGCCCCCCAAAAGCACACTGCTATCCAAACCTGCCCCCCAAAAGCACACTGCTATCCAATCCCCCTGCCCCCCAAAAGCACACTGCTATCCAATCCCCCTGCCCCCCAAAAGCACACTGCTATCCAAACCTGCCCCCCAAAAGCACTCTGCAACCCAAACCTGCCCCCCAAAAGCACACTGCTATCCAAACCCCTGCCCACCAAAAGCACTCTGCTATCCAATCCCCCTGCCCCCCAAAAGCACACTGCTATCCAATCCCCCTGCCCCCCAAAAGCACACTGCTATCCAAACCCCTGTCCCCCAAAAGCACACTGCAATCCAATCCCCCTGCCCCCCAAAAGCACTCTGCTATCCAATCCCCCTGCCCCCCAAAATCACACTGCTATGCAATCCCCCTGCCCCTCAGGCACGAGGAGCCAGGGCACAGCCTGTCCTTTGTGAGGGGACCCCAGAGCCCCTTTGGCAGGAGAAGCTGGGAGGCTGCAGCCCCTGCACCAGGGACTCCCCAATTCCCAGAGGCTCTGAATGCCTCCCCACTTGTGACCTGACTTGCAAGAGAAGTTTGCAGCTCTGCTCTTCACTGCCTTGGCAACCTCATTTCCTCACTATGATTCAGTTTTGTTTGCCAAAGGGAGGCTGGTCATTTGTTCTCTCATCATACTGAGCTGCCTGGATATGATTAACTTCTCTTTTTTAAGCCTCATTTCTCCCTCCATAACGTTTTTGGGAAATTGTTATTTATCATCCTCTAAGGCTGAAATGAAAAATGTATCGGACGATTTAAATATTTCATTTGCAAAAAAAAAAAAAAAATAGAATAGGTTTTTAAATGCTGCAACGAAAAGGGGAAGAGGAAAACTTTCTATTTAATAGAAAATTCTGATTGTCACCATATGACTTTTCTTTTGGGAAGGGCAGGATCCTTATAGAGAGAAATCTACTTTTTTTTTGGTTTTGTTAATGTCTCCTTGAAAACTATCAACAAGACAGCACTAAGGGCTTACTTGTAAAAAAACCCAGAAGTTTCAGACATCAGACCTTTCAGATGTCTGAAAAGAAATTAATTTTAATGCAACATAAAGATCAATATTCTTTAAACACAAATCATGCAGTTATATCCAGGACAGATTTCTTGGTCCAAATTTTGCCTATTTTTTTTTAGCAGTGCTAATTTTCACAACCCACCCCATTCTCATAATGGTAGAGGAGTTAATCAGACTACATCTGCCTAAATTTATTTTCACATTCCCAATGATATGTTATTAATTGAAAGCCTAATCCAGCTGACAGCCATTAAAGACACACAATAACATTATTCATATTCCCCTGTGAAGTTATATGCATGTCAAATATTGAAGTAAGCACAGAAAACAATCACCTATATAGCAGCTATACACTAAACCCACATGAGCTGCTTATAAGACATTAAGACATAAATCTCTTTAACAGATTTATATGTGACCTTAGGTTTTTTTCCCCCAACAGAAATTCAACATGCTACTACACTCAGGAGTGCACAGTCCTTCCCATGCTGCTTTCCTTTGCAAATCTCAAAACAGTCAAATGACAAGAAAAGTAGGGTTATTATTAGAAAGATGGAACAAATGCTGAAAAATTAAATAAAGTGAAGCTAATTTGATTCTTCTATATAAAGCAAGCATGCAAGCCTAAAGCCTACCAGCTAACTTACCAATATGCACTGCATTTTTCTGGTGAAATTTGCTTACACAAGCTGTACAGACTAACAAGGAGGTATCCCCTTGGATTGCAATACACAAGAAAAAGTTATTTCTATAAGTAAATGGATAACACTCTCAACTTTTTCTGTGCCTTTTCCCAAATCAGTTCCAAGTTGAATTAATAATGCAGTTTCCAGGACAGAGAGAAAAGTTCTTTTCTTTCAATATATCCATGATATTATGGTTTTTATGTTTTGTTGCCTAGTTGGGCTTTGTGTTTGTTGGCTTTTCAAGTATTTTTCTTTTTTTTTTTTTTACAATTTCCAAGTCAACAGAGGATTTCAAGTTGGCTGTAATGCCATTTATCTGTTCCTAAAACCGTATCCAAGTTTAATGATAAATTTCAGTCAAGTGAAGAAATTCTATCACTGCTCATCATTTACTGTATTAGTGCAAGCATTAAAAACCCACAGCACACCATTCCCCATGCCTGATTCCAAAGTCAATAGGAAAGACCATGAGAGGAGCAACTGCAAAGGCTTTGGGTCATTATGCACTTAAATAAAGGCAGGCAGAAATCCACGGGGGAAAGAAATCTATAATCCAGCAAATCTATAATCTTTCTTCTCCTTTGAGCTCATTTTGAGTGGATCACCTGGAGGGTGGGTGAGAGCTGCCTCCCCTCAACCTCATGAAGCTACAATCTGCTAGAGGGTCCCTTCATCACCATCTCTGAGTACACCTTTTATTTAGCTCTTATTTTGGACAGCACTGCTAATCCAAGGTCAATCACCAGCTCAAACAAAAGAGCTGATGGAAGAATTTGCCAAGAAAAGAAAGCTCTGCCTGTCCTCAGGGCAGGGAGGTGCCACCAGCATGAAAGGTTAGTAAAATAGGAGTTCAAGAAAGCATCTGAAGCTTCAAGCTGATCTCTCATCACACTATCAAAGATAGAGAATTAATTTATTTTCTTAAAAAAAAAAAAAATATATAATTTCTAATACCCGGACACTGCAATTACACTATGAGAACTGACAAACACCGTGCTTTGACAAGGTGACAAATATATATGGATTGTTATTTAAAATATCAGCAAGAAATTCTTTAGGTGCATTTTCCAGTGACAAATGGACTTTTCAGAGATCAGAAAACATGGCAAAATTGAGGAAAATCCTTTATGTGGGGTTCTGGAGTCCAGCTGCTTAACTTTATCAAAATCAAATGAAACTAGCTAAAATTAAAAGCCTTGAAAGGCTGCAGAAGGTCCTTTGAGGACATGCTCAAGCAACAAGGCATCTAAGGCTGATTTGGAACTCTGCTTGGAGATCTGCTAATCAGCAGTGGAGACTTAATTGCATATTCAGAAGGGAATATATTACCTTAACTGCCTCTGCCACATCACAAGTGTGAGGAAAGAAGCCAGTAAAAGCAATATTACTTTTCCTAGATGTTATTGACCCCAGTTCTTTTTAGGTTCAGATTCACTCCAGGTTAGACTTACCAATAAAGGGAGAAAGAAAAGGTGGGAAAGAGAAGAAAAATCAATCCCATGTTCCAAAAGCTCCACACAGAGGCTGTAACTAGAAGTGAATAACCTGGATTTCCTGCAAAAGTCATTGACAGTTAATTCCTATCAAGGATAACTTTTACTGAGGTCCAGTGAGTGGGCATTGCACCACCTGGGAGCTGAATCATCATTTGTGGAACTCAAGTGCACCTAATAAGGATGAGCTCATCCTAATAATGCAATCTGACAGGCTGACATTCCCTATTACTGACTTTTGAGGTCACTCAGTTAATTTTTACACAGCTGGGTTTTCTCTTCCACGGTCTGTTAATATATTAAGAGTTAAATATATGATAGTTAAATATATACTATTTAATTAAACGGTATATTAATTAATAGATTAATTAAGAGACCATTCTTCCATGGTCTACTTAATATTGAGTGCTAAATCTCTACCACAGACTGATTTCTACTACTGGTGAACCTGAATTACAACAGTGGTGCTAAGTGATCAAAAACTGCAGAAGCAGTTTCAGAAAACACATGTTCCAAACATTTTTTGTGTGGGAAAGCAGCATAATTTATGTCTTTTATGAAGAAAAGGTAGCATCAAAGTGCCCAAACAGAATAAAAGATTTCCAAATTCTGTTGTGTCACAACCAGAAAAAGAACCCAAGCAGCACTGTTAATAGACAAATATGATTCTGTGGCATTATTTTAATTCATCCTCCTATCTGCTGATGATTCAGGCAGTTAATGCCTCCAAAAGGCCTTCAATTAAACTTAGAAACTATGAAAAACTTGTCATCATGATGCCAAGAAAATAATGCCCCACATTTTGGGGCTGAACATGACACCTGAATCTAACTCCAACACCAAAGAACCTCAAACATTTGGGAATCCAACTGCCCTTCAGCTAAGCCTAAGTTTTACTGAAATATCTAAAAGAAGTTTGGAAATTTTGAGGTCTAACTAACTACAGCTGACTGTTGCATGCCACTGATGCTGAAAGAAAAAGTAATATTACACCTCAGTGAGTCAATGGAAGGAAGGAACATCCTTCATATGTGTAGGGAATGTGTATTTTACATGGGTATAACAGGAGAGAATATGAACAGAAGGTCTAAAGACCTCCAGAGAAAAGTTTTTTAGCAGTTCTGTTGAGTAACTCACTCCCCACAATGCTTGGTGTGAGTTAACACTATTCAAAATATCTGAAGCCAGTGCAAAAGAATTTCAGCCTGGACTGTTTCAGGCTCCTACTGATCTTGTACAAGTTTTGAAGTCAGTGAAAAGTCATAATATTCCACATATACTGAAGAACTCAGAGAGCACCATCACAACCCATTACTGAGGAAAAAAACCAGTAATTTTCTGTAAAGAAACTGATGCTAAAAAATGGTTTGTAATAAACATTTCTTTATGTGTCAAGGTTTCTTTGTTACAGTCCATGTTTACAAGGACTCCTCCACCAGTTATTGAAGACCACAACTGAAACAGAAGAAATACTGCAGAAATGCCAATGGATTTCTAAGTTGCCAATCAGGTGCTTATTACAGACTGCAAATTAACCTAATCTCTGCTGTGGTGGGATGTGCCCAACTCTGCACTCAGCCACACTCCTCTCTCCCTGCTTACTACTTAAGAAGGAAAATTTGGATTTTCCCCATTAAGTCCAGACTGAGTGCTTAGTGGAATTGAGACATTCACAGAATTTTGGGTAAATCCTCACAAAATGAATCTGGTAGTGTTCAGTCACACATGGAACCAAAATGAATATTTTCTACTGGAGAAAGATCCACCAGCAACCTGTCCAGCAAAACCTGCCTCTCTGACCTGAGTTTCTTTTCTTTTGGACATGACTTTGTGAAAACTGGAGGCTTGCAGGATTTAGATCTGAGTTTCTTTTCTTTTGGACATGACTTTGTGAAAACTGGAGGCTTGTAGGACTCAGATCAGAGTTTCTTTTCTTTTGGACATGACTTTGTGAAAACTGGAGGCTTGAAGGACTCCACAGCTTTCCCATGGGATTTCTGGCCAAACAGAAACCTGAAACTCAACATAAATGTTGTAGCTTTAGAGATATTAATATGGGGCCAGGAGAGGGGGTGTGTGTAGAAGCTAAAACCAGAAGAGGAACAGAATAAGCCTTTCTCCAACAAGGCAAATATCATCTCATTGTTTATAAGTGATACAGCATCAGGGAAACAATCAGATAAAAGGCATCAGTGTTTCACACTGCTCAAAATTTATTTCAGACAAAATAACCTGTTTCGTGTCAGAAACTGATCTTTGCAAAAGGTTCTATGTAATCCACACCACTTTACACCAACCTACAATAAAAGAATTTCACCATTCCACAAAATGTAAGTTTTCCCATTTGAAATATTTACATGTCATTACTGGAACCATGGAATCATTTATTTGGCAAGAACAAAGGAGTTGAACACCTTTTAAATGTTAGATGAAAACGAAAAGGTGGATTTCACTAATCTGACCAGTGACAGGGACAGATTAGTGAATTTATCTTAAAAAAAAATAAAAAATCACTCCTAGCTCTCCAGATTTCTTGTTTGGCACATCACCATCACCCATATACCATTTATCTTCCCACCTCCAGCTCAAACCACCTTCATTCGAGAGAAAAAAGCTGTTGCTTTATGCAACAAAGCTATAAAAAAATCTTGAATATATTTGATAATATCCTGGTATTATCAGGCAGTAACTCCTAAACTTGCCCTACAACAAACAGACAAGGAAAAAGCAACAACTGACCTCCACAAACTCAGCCCTGTTTTCTACAGTCTGATGCTTTCTGAGCCCTATTTGTACAAGTGCCACAAACAATGAGGTGCATTTACTATTTACTCTAAGTTTCTCCTCTCCCTTCAATTTTCCTGATTTTAGTTGGTGGATGTATCCACTTTGATTCAATTGCTGACTCCTTCCTTGAGGTCTCACCTTTCTGACCACACCAGGACACTAAATTTCATTGTATAGGTCCTGCTGGGCTCTAGAAGATAAACCAATGAAAAAATACCACAATGAGCATCCCCAACAGGCCAAAAAAAAAAAAAAAACAACCCAAAAAAACCCAAAAAAACCCAACAAAAAATCAGTCACAGAAATCCTGAGGTCCCTGAAAAAATAAATATAGATATAGGCTGATATTTTCTCTTCAGAAACCTCTCTCTTCAGAGACATGGCCATTCCTGACATTGCATCTCTTTTAATGCATTTGTGATGTTTTTCTCCTTGGAACCATTCCTCTCTTAGATTTAGGATAGAAGAATTTAGGAGTAGCTTGAAAGAATCCTAATAATTTAATAGTCAAACTTCATTTAAAGGAAAAGAAGCCTTCATTTTATTCTTAAAATATTATTATTATTAAAATACAATGAAAGTTTCCATGCTTTCTTCAGCTTCCTCAGAAAACAGTATTTCAAAATCAAAGCTTTTCTGGCTCACATAATTTTGGTTCCAAGGACAGAATAAGATTTTCACTTTTAAAAGAAATGGCTTACAGGCTGACTCCTGCTTTAACAAGAATTTTCAACTTCTTAAACACTGAGTGTGTGACAAACGTGCCAGAATGTGCATGAGTCACTTCCTGGGAGAGTTTTATATATTAATTATAAATATCTATCAACTTAATTGAAGAGAAATGTTTTCTCCTTGTGTTTGGCTACCACTGCTACACTCAGTGGAGAGTGTTTGAGAGACTCATCCTCAGAGCTGGGCATCCCAAATATGCCTGGGGCTCTGGTAATTTCACACCAAGGGAATATCAAAGTTGTAAGAAGTAGAAACACTTTAAAGTCACCCAGTTTGATAGGTTTCAAGTACCATTTAAGGCCCAATCAGCTTCTGCAGATTGACTGCTGATAAATTACCACCTCTCTGAATAGCAGAGACTGCTGGCTTGTGAAGTTTATTTTTAACTGATAGTTAACTTTAACTTGCAGTTATATTTTAATTTATAGTTATTTAAAATTTAATTACCATCATGTCACTCAAAGCTTTGTACAGGCTTTCTTTTTTAAATGGTAGACATAAATCAGTAAAATAAATTAAATGCCACTGACTGCTACACAGTTATACAGCAAATTAATGAAATCACTCAGGAGTACACAGGTAATATAGGCATAAATAATACTGAATCCAACAAGTGGGGCAAATGTGCCATCAAACCTGTCATGCAGCCAGGGGGTACACCATGAAAGACAGCTCTCTCCTTATTTTAAACAGCAGCATCTTCACCAACCTCAGCCATCAATTCACCTCTCAGCAGCTCTGCTGCCCTGGCCAGGGCTGTTTTCCCCTGGTTTTCAAGCAGCTATTTTGATGGCATGCCAGGCTTGTTCTGGGCTCTCTTTCTGGCCTCTTTCAATAAATTAAAAATCACCTTTTACCTCTTGGATTAATGCAGCTGCTGGTGCAAGAGGCAAAAGCCTCCAGATGTTAAAGTGACTGTGATCCTATAAGTTTCAACACAAAAAGAGAAAAAAGTAATCCTCTGCCCCTCTAGAGAAGAAAAAGAAAACCTCTGTTCCCAGAGATGAAAATAATTTTAGAAATAGATAATGAAAATTTTTACCTTTGAACAACTCATCTTTAAAACAGTACCCCATAAGTTAACATCACCCATAAACACAACTGTGAGGAAAAACTTGTAGAAAATAAAATAAACCTTCATGATTACAGATCGATAAACCTTGCTGCAACAAGGCAAATATCATCTTATTTATAAGTGATACAGCATCAGGGAAACAATCAGGTAAAAGGCATCAGTGTTTCAGCTGCTATTTGTGAGAAAACCATGACAAAACTCATTTTTTACTTATGGAGAAGTCTCCATGACATCTACAAGACACATTAATTTTAATTAACATTAATTAACATTAACCCACCACAGCAGCCACAAAGATTTCCACACTTCAGGGAAAGTGGAGTTTTGGAAAGCCCACATTACTCCCTGAGGACTTTTCCTGGAGCTTTCTTGCATTTGGGGCTGCCATTCCCAGCCCAAGCTTATGTGGAACAACATTTTTTTTTCCAGGTGTTCTCTCACCTAACCCCACAATGCCACAATTTACATGCCAAGGTGGCAAATGTACCCTGACTGAGAGCTCTGAGTAACCCCAAAAGCCACAGCACACCCAGGCTGTCATCCCCTAAAGCAAAAGCCTTTCCTCTAAATCCCTGCTGATCCAATTCACAAGCTATAAAAATAAAACATACTGAATTCCAAGAGCAGTAAGTTTGCAGAGTGAAACAAAACAAAATGAATAATTTTCAGAATAAAATGGCATTTTATTTTGTATTTCACTCCTTGTGACCAGGGGTCTCTTTCCTGAATGCCAGGAATATGAACCCTGGCATGCTAACACAGTCCTGAAATGGATATTGCAGCTAATTCCTGCCTGTGTAAATAACCTGCCCATTTTCAGGTTGATGGGTTGATTTTTTTTTTCCCCTCCTAAAAATGTTATTCAGTCCTACTGCTCAGTGTTAAACAGCTTCTGAGTTTCACCAGCGAGGTGCTGCATGTCAGGGGTGGATGGAGTGATCCTTTTATATCAATTAGCAATTACTGCAAAGTGCTTTGGGGTGAAATGCCACAAAGGATTAGAACTTCAAGGGAAGAATAAGCAGCAGGAGCACATGAACTCATAAATGGCATAGATCCTATTTTATGTAAATTGCCCTAGTAATAAAGAATGAGCAAAAGGTCAGATAAATACAGAAAATGACATATAAGCAGAGTGGTCTGGAAATAGAATATTTTCCCAAGCTTTCCCCAGCACCAGTGTGTCTCTAGGCCAATAGCTCCCTCATCTGAGCATCTGCAGCACTCAGGACAGCAATATTCTCCAGCTTTACCACCCTGGGAGTTCATCTCATTCCAGGCTAACATAGTGTGAGCTCTAAAATCCATCTGAGGAGAATGAAAATCTCTCTTATATTTAGCAACGACACAATCCAAAAGCAAATAAAGCTCTCTTCTCTTCCCAAGGCATGCACCTGTACTCCCTACACACAGCTAATCCTGGGAATTTCACTATTCCTGGAGCAATTTTACATTTGAGTAAGGAATCTGGACAGAATAAAGACAAAATCTAAACTGCATGTGAAGGCTGGAACACCTCAATAAAGTGACATCATAATACAAATTTGAGCAGCCTTGCAATTCAAAATGTTGTAGGTTCTAAAGAAAATTCCTATCTTATTTCTGCATTTTCAAATCATAACAAACAATCTTTCATTAGCTCTAAGAGACAAATTACAGTACTTCATCCAAAATGTGTAAAAGGAAAACAAAAAAACGGATCATTTATAAAAAGAATTAATTTTTTCTGCCACCAATATACCAGATCTACATTTCATCAAACAGCAGCAAAAAGCTGAAGTGAAAAAATTTTACTGTTCATGCCTGGAGTTAGAAAATCATGGAAATTAAGAATTATCTGACTAAAATTTGACCAAGGAAAGCAGGAAAAAATATACCTAGCTAAGACACAGTAAGTCACATTCTTACTTTAGCAATGCATTAAATATTCCAGGTAAGAGTAAAGTATCATTTACAATTAGCAATATGACTTTTACAGCACCAACAGTTCATGTACCAGCTCTTCTAGTTTGTGTTTTTCCTAATAAAACTTCTCACTTAACACCAAAAAATTATATATAGATACAAAAATTATATCTGGACCTTAGTGGAGCATTTTAAAGCAGTCCCCAAGCATGCCACAAAATTCTCCAGCAGCAGCATGCCAAATACTTCTATTTGATTGCAGCTTTCTAAGCTGCAATCACTATAGTTAAACTCCTCAAAATCTGTAAAATAAACTAATCTTCTTTGCATTTCTATGCAAAAGCTGACCCAATGCCATTTAGCCTGATTTCCAGGCAGTGCATATATACAATTTCTACATCATTAACTCGGATTCCTATGTATCCAAATGTCTTGCAGTTCTGCTGGCTAAGCATTAGTTCATTCATGGTGTTAAAAATGCTACCTTTTATACAGATATTTTACTTGTTCAGTTGTGAACTGCACAGATAATGCAGCTGAAAGAAAAATAAAAGATAACCAGCATGCAAAAAAACCTTAAAACTACTACTCCTGGGGATTCAGTTTTGCTTTTTTTTATGTGTGTAGGTTCAAATTGATACCTAAAAAAGGCAATTATCTACTTGTGCCTATATTTATATTTTATAGATATTTATATTTAAATATATTTTATATATTACATTTTTATCTTTTTAATATATCTTATATTAATATATGGCATATAGTATTTAATTCAACATAACTATAAAATTGCAATACAGTCTTGCAATATCCTGTATGCACATGAAACAGCTATGAAAGAAAAGGCAGAAAGGGAAAAAAAATCATAAATGAGAAAGAGCAATCACTTTCTAGAGCAGAAAACTGTGAGTCAGCAGATAAAAGTCTCCCAGTTCTTTCAGAGACTGACTGTATTTGCACAAATTAGAAACTAGTCCTCCTATGATTTTTCTTAACTGTAAATCAGGTGATACTTCTCCCTGACCTCAGAGATGCTCCATTTGTTAATATTTACAGGCATTCCTGTCTGGGCAGATGGGGCAGCCTCTGGATTTGATGATAAAGCCCTAAAGAAGCTTTCTACAGGCAATATTTCTCATCCAAATATTGCAACACAAATATTTCTCAACAAAAATCTGGAATAGAAACTTCAAACCCAGACCAATTATTTGTTTCTGCTGAGTGCTTAACACTGACTTGAGGTGGAACTTGTTGAATGCCAAAGCAATGTCCCCAAAATCATTATTACTGCATGGGATGCTGGAAATCATTTGTGCTGGCTTGGAATTTCGGTGTGACAAACATTCCCTGTCCACAGCCCTGCTGTGTCCTCTGCACCATCACCCAGCTCCTGCCTCCTGCAAATCCACCCAAAATCTGCAGGAAATGTCTTTTCCTGGGACAGAAACCCAGGGCAGACAGCCTGGGCCAGCTTCAGCCTCTGGGTCCTCTTCCTCCATTTATTCTTCAAGTCTGAAATGTTCTCACGTTTGATGGAATCTCCAACAAAACGAGCAAGCCAAACCTCAGAATGAGTCATGTCTGAAGGAGCAAGATGCACCAGTTGAAAGCAAATTGCATTTTAAAAAAAACATTTGTAATGTGTCCAGACTGCATTCTCTGCTCAGGTACAACTGAATTTAAAACAATTAATTTGTCCATTGTAATGTGTCCAGACTGCATTCTCTGCTCAGGTACAACTGAATTTAAAACAATTAATTTGTCCATTGTAATGTGTCCAGACTACATTCTCTGCTCAGGTACAACTGAATTTAAAACAATTAATTTGTCCATTGTAATGTGTCCAGACTACATTCTCTTGCTCAGGTATAAGCAAAATTAAAAAAAAAAAAAAAACCCAACACTTTTTTCCAACACAAAGCTCACACAGAAGGGTTTTAATATCTCATCAGCATCAGATAACTTCTGCCTCCACTTTCTCTACTATGCAAACTTATTATAATATATTTAAATATGTTAATCTTAGATTATATGTGAACCAGTAATTTATATTGTTAAATTTTGAAGCCTTCAAATACACTTCTGAGTTGGAAAAGCTTCTGTAGATTAAATTGCTCTTGCTCACTTCTTTAAGTTCTGCTTTTGATAAAAAAGAGAAACTGCAGTAACACAAGAAATAAAATGGTGTCCAAAATATTAGGGCGTTTTATGAAAAAAAACAAAGCTGATTTATGATGTGGCTTCTGTTAATTTCTGTAATTCTTAATAACCAATCCCAGCTTTCAGTTGCATATTTTTTCATTAACTATTTGGGAGCTCATTAGCTGCAGCTGATACCAATTGAACAAAAGAAAAATCCCAGATTCTGACTCCTTTCCTAACTGGCTGATTAAAAGTAATTTAAACAGTAAAACAAGCAAAGAGTAATACATGAAACAAACCAGGAAATCAAAGAAAAGTCAAGATATCACTGTGCAGAAAAACAATGCAGAAACAAGGCAGCAATTTTATTTACAGGAATTTTGCTCCATTATCTGAAGAGCAAAGATACTTTTAAGTTTTCATATCCCAGTTAAATAATCAATCTTCAGAACACCAAAAACCTGCACCACGTCTCACACAGTTGCTATGGCAATTCTTCATTTGCAATGAACAAAATAAGTGAACAACCAGCACAGCCTCTGTGTTCAGCAAACAGCACACCTGCAAGTTTGATAATGTGTATATACCCAAAAAACATATAGAATATCTATATAAACATGTAGTGTATTTTTTTAGGTGTGTACACTACCTATAAAAACATATCTCTGTATCTATAAAAAGCATATAGTGTATATAGATAAAAACATATAGTGCATATCTATAAAAAACATAGCATATATCTATAAAAAATATATAGTATATATCTATAAAAAATATATAGTATATATCTATAAAAATATATAGTATATATCTATAAAAATATATAGTATATATCTATAAAAATATATAGTATATATATAAAATATATATAGTATATATCTATAAAAATATATAGTATATATCTATAAAATATATAGTATATATAAAAACATAGTATATATAAAAACATCATATATATAAAAACATATAGTGAGTATATATAAAAACCATATAGTGTGTATATATGAAAAACATAGTATATACATAAAAACTTATAGCATATATATAAAAACATAGTCTATGTACAAAAAACACAGTATATATAAAAAGTCGATATCTATAAAAACATATAGTATATACATAAAAAACCAAAGTATATACATAAAAACCATAGTATATATTTATAAAAATATATAGTATATATAAAAACATATAGTATGTATATATAAAAATCATATAGTGCATATATATATAAAAACATAGAGTGCATATATATAACATATAGTGTGTTCTGTGTATATCTAACATACAGTATACAGTGTATATGTATAATATATATTATATATTATATATGTACAGTAACTGTACACTAACATACAGTATACAGTGTATATATATAATATATATTATATATGTACAGTAACTGTACACTAACATACAGTATACAGTGTATATATATAATATATATTATATATTATATACCAAAACCAGAGCTGGGAATTTCTCAACTCTTCAGCTACAGGTGCCCTTGTCCCTGCTCCCAGACCCTGTTCAAGGCTTGTCAATCATCCCTAATAACCTGCTCCAGGTGTGATCCCACGCAGCATTTTGCACAATTAACTCCAGCACTGAGATCTGTCTTTGCAGATTAAAACCTTGTCCTGTGGTGTCCCTGCAGCCCAGCTTCTGCTCTATCCAGGCTAAATCCCCTGCCCCAAACCCTGCCATGCTGCAGCACAGCACCCAGCTTCTGCCTTTACACCAAATATTACACTGCAGCTCCTCAGGACTATCCCCATTCCTGGACATTTCACAGGGTGCTGTAGCTGGGTGTGAGTTTTTGAGATAGCAGTTGTAGGGAACAGGGTCCTGGCACAGCAGTTTCTCACTTAGAAATAAATTCACCAAGTGCAGGCAGCAGCATCCATCCCCTTCTGTTGTCTGACCAAGGACTGCAGCAGTACTGACAGGGCACAGCTACAGCCCAAGTGCAACACCCCACATCTTCACCATCAACAAACAAGCTGAAAATGCTAAAAAAATGCTTTAAAAAAGCCTTCCAAAAAAACCAAAAAGTAATGGGGAAAGGTCTGGGGCTGGGAAAAGAAGTAGGGTAAGTCATGGAACAGAGGTAAAGAAAGAGGTGTCATCTTCATTTTCATACACTCAGGGGTTTGTGGTGGTTTTATTTCAAACAACCAAAACCCAGGGAGTCATTGCTCACTCCCCACTTGGTGGGATGGGGAGAGAATTAAAAGTGTGAATGAGAAAAAACATGTTTATCTCAACCCTCTGGTTTATAGGTGAAGCAAAAGCCACACCCACAAGGAAATTGAAACAACACATTTGCCATTCCCAGGGGCAGTGGGAATCAACCACTCCCAGAAAACCAGGGCTCCATCACCCCTAAACGTGACTTGGGAAGACAAATGCCATCACTCTGGATTTCCCACACGTGCATTTCCTTTTTCTTGCCTCCACTTCATGTGCTGAGCATGAGGCCACAAGATCTGGAACATCCCTGGGTTGGTTGGGGACAGCAGTCCTGGCCATGGCCCCTCTCTTAACTCCTTGTGCTCCCCCAGCCCCTCACTGGTGGAATGGGTAAGAGGCAGAAAAGGCCTTGACTTCCTGTATATTCTGCTCAGCAATACAAAAATTCCCCAGTATCATCAAAATATTTCCAACAGAAATCCAAAATACAGCCCCAAACAAGGCACTGTGAAGAAAATGAACTCTATTCCAGCCAAAACCAGCACAGCTATAATAGGTCATCAGGACTCATCTTTGAATCTTAGACACCCAACAAAATCCTACAAAACAGGAAAAGTTAAACCCAAAATAGTGGTGGTATGTTTATAATTTCAGATGTGCTTAATGATTTGGATTAAAAACCCCAAACATTCAAGACTGGCAGTAGAGCCCCATTCACACACAGAGCCAGGATTGCCCAAGTTACACATATTTCAGGAGAAAGACCAGATCCCAATTACCAGACTGCACAAAAGCAAGGATGCACATCTTATCTAATGAGTTCTTTCTGCAGGATCCCACTTCAGTGCCACACACTGCATCCAGCAGAAGCTGGGGGCTGTTGAGCAGCTGTTCTGGCAGGGATTTTTGAAGCTATTGCACACACACACACCAGGAATGAAGAGGCAAAGCTCACAGCAATGCTGCCTGAAACACTTTCAGGGCTCAAACTTGGAGCCAGGGAAGTCAGCAGGAGGTGGCAGCTCCCCAGCCACCTCCACTGGGAGCCTGCTCACAGTGTTTGTGCTGTTATATTGCATTATACAATATCTGCACTAAGCAGAGACTCAAAATAATCTCTGGGTGTGGTGACTCCTCTGTGACAGTCTGTGTCTGTGAGGATCACACATGTCCCCAGACTCTGCTTGAACTCTGTTTTTCCTCTGTCCCAACTGGAAAATGTAGCTGGAACGTTCCTTAGGGCATCACAGGAGGTGAAACTCCAGAACCTGGGGATTCTACTCTGCTTTCACAGGGAATAATACCAGTAGCTCAATACCAGCATGAAAAACAGCACAGCAAAGAAGAAACCTCTCTTTGCAAACACCTTTCTTTGGTTATTCTCAGTTCACAGGCCAGCAGCTGAAGAAGATTTCAAAAACAAAAACTAAAATTGAAATATTTTCAAAAGTTATTGGGAAACTGCTTGGTATGATACTTTGATTTGTCCCTTGAACAGTACTCCACACCTCAATTATTTCCAATTGTCTTCAGTTTGCCTTAATTGAATTTTTGGTGAGGAGGAAAAAGGGTCAGCCCTTGAAATGCCCAAAGTCAACTCACTATGCTAAAATATTAAAAATTTAGGCCAAACCAATCCCTATTTATGCAGCAAAAACTGCCTGCATTTCAACCACATCAACAATGCCTGGGGAAGAATCCCACTTATGTATCTTCAGAAGCATGAGGGGAGCAGAGAAAGATCAGAAAGGTATTTCTATCTCCCACAGATCACCCTTTTAATTACAACATTTATAAATTATTTATCTTTAACTGCATGGTTACAGATAGAAATACCATAACACACATATTTGTGCACGTGATGGTCCTATAGAGCTGTGTTTTATAAACAGAAGTTTGGCCTCAAAAGCTATTTATTTCTCTAAATATCTTCCCCCTGGATCCCCTCTGTCAGCTATTCACAAGGGGAAAAAAAGGGGAAGTGGGAGAAAAAAAAGGAGGGGAAGGGGGAAAAAGGGGAAGAGGGAGAAAAATAAGGGGAAGGGGGAGAAAAATAAGGGGAAGGGAGGGGAAAAATAAGGGGAAGGGAGGGGAAAAATAAGGGGAAGGGAGGGGAAAAATAAGGGGAAGGGAGGGGAAAAATAAGGGGAAGGGAGGGGAAAAATAAGGGGAAGGGAGGGGAAAAATAAGGGGAAGGGAGGGGAAAAATAAGGGGAAGGGAGGGGAAAAATAAGGGGAAGGGAGGGGAAAAATAAGGGGAAGGGAGGGCAAAAAAAAAAGGGGAAGGGAGGGCAAAAAAAAGGGGAAGGGAGGGCAAAAAAAAGGGGGAAGGGAGGGCAAAAAAAAGGGGAAAGGGAGGGCAAAAAAAGGGGGAAGGGAGGGCAAAAAAAGGGGGAAGGGAGGGGAAAAAAAGGGGAAGGGAGGGGAAAAAAAGGGGAAGGGAGGGGGAAAAAAAGGGGAAGGGAGGGGGAAAAAAAGGGGAAGGGAGGGGAAAAAAAAAAGGGGAAGGGAGGGGAAAAAAAGGGGGAAGGGAGGGGAAAAAAAGGGGGAAGGGAGGGGAAAAAAAGGGGAAGGGAGGGGGAAAAAAAGGGGAAGGGAGGGGGAAAAAAGGGGGAAAGGGGAGAAAAGAAGGGGGGAAGGGGGAGAAAAAGGGGGGAAGGGGGAGAAAAAAAGGGGAAGGGGGAGAAAAAAAGGGGAAGGGGGAGAAAAAAAGGGGAAGGGGGAGAAAAAAAGGGGGAAGGGGGAGAAAAAAAGGGGGAAGGGAGGGAAAAAAAAGGGGAAGGGAGGGAAAAAAAGGGGGAAGGGAGGGAAAAAAAAAGGGGAAGGGAGGGAAAAAAAAAGGGGAAGGGAGGGGGAAAAAAAGGGGAAGGGAGGGGGAAAAAAAGGGGGAAGGGAGGGAAAAAAAAGGGGAAGGGAGGGCAAAAAAGGGGGAAGGGAGGGCAAAAAAGGGGGAAGGGAGGGCAAAAAAAAAGGGGGAAGGGAGGGAAAAAAAAAAGGGGAAGGGAGGGAAAAAAAAAAGGGGAAGGGAGGGAAAAAAAAGGGGGAAGGGAAAAGAGGAAAGCCCCGCTAAGGAGCCGATTCCTTCCAAGGCCACTCCCACGGGCAGGGTGACCCGGGTTCCTTTCTGGTTTGCTCCAGAATAGTTGTTATTAACTATTTGCATTTTTATTATTTTATTACTAATTTTATTATTATTGCTTATTATTAAACTATTTTATTAATAATAAAATACTTTAATTGTGTTTTATATAATGAATATATTATTTATAATATATTACATATATAAAGCTAATTAATTTATAAATTATATAAATACTATATAAATATATATAATATATATTTATATCTAATATATGATATAATATGTATTCTATATATAAATATTATATTGCATATATAAAGCTAATTAATTTATAAATTATATAAATACTATATAAATATATATAATATATATTTATATCTAATATATGATATAATATGTATTCTATATATAAATATTATACTGCATATATAAATAGAATTAATTTATAAATTATATAAATATATAAAATATATATTTATATCTAATATATAATATGTATTCTTTATATAAATAATACATAAATATATAATATTTTATCTATATATAATAAATATTTACATAATATAATAATTCCATTATGTTTAAAAGAATTTCATTATGTTTTGTTTTTATTATTATTTTATTAATTAGCTTTAAAAGCAGGAATTAATTTTTTATAATTATTAGCCCTCCTCTTCAGTATATTCAGCTTTTAAAGCCAGGAATATTTGGAAACAACAGCCATTAATTTTCAAAGATTAACACAAGAATAACCCAAACTTGTTTATTTCTGTTTAATTTTTTGGTTTGGTTGGATTTTTTTTTTTTTTTTTTTTTTTGAGGGGTGCTTGTTTGGGTGATTTTCCTTGGTTTATTAGGGTGATTTTGCTTGTTTGAGTTTTTAATTAAAATCCTTGGATATATACATAAAAATTTTGGCCACCTTAGAGGCAAACAGGGCCAAGGAAAAACAAAGATAATATCTTGTCAGATTGATACCTAAGTATTACAGAACATTACATTTTCCTTTGTCTTTTTGCTTGTAAGTCTCAGTGACAAAACTATTTTTTAATACTGCAAATATTAAAAATAATCCAAACTACAATCTGAGAAAAATTATATTAAACTCTGAGAAGACAAGGGAACAACTCAGAAGCCTGAGAAATCAGAGGCTGGGCTGCATCAGCAGCACAAGGAGTGGAAATACCTCTCAGAAAATGGAGAAAATTGGTGGGGGTGGAAAGATGCAAACAGCAAATTTCTCTTCAAATTGTCTCCAATGTACATAAGGAGGAGCTGAAAATTCCCACAGGATTCTCCTGGAGGATGCAGAGATGTGAGCAGGACCTCACTCCTTACCTGCCATGGCTGCTGAAATGTGGCTGCAATTTATTCAGCTCTATTTTGGGGATGGGTAAAGCAATGCCATCACACACTGCTTATTAATTGCTCCCAGGAGAGAGCTCTCTACTCATTTATAAACTGAATTATCCTCAGTGCTATCAGAATGCTGCTTGCTCCAAAATCTTCCACTTAACAAGTCAATCACCCCAAAAAAAAACCAAAAAAAACCAAAAAAAACCCAGTTGGTGCCTGTCCACCTGTTATCACAATTTATAGGTAAAAGTTTTCTTTACAGAATCACAGAAAATTTTAGGTTGAAAGGGGTTTCCAAAAGATAATTGGTCTGTCCTCTGGCCTGCCCAGTCTAATTTTGAGTCCTTCCAGGGACAGAAACCTTACACATTGTCCCTTCCCTAGTGTGAAGTGTTCTGTCTTTTCAGGCATCTGAGAAAGTAACTTCTAAAATTCTTTAGGATCCTTCAGAATTTAATAAACCCCTATGAAGTAAGAACAAAAGATAATTTTACACTATTTCACTAGTTTAACTAAGAATGATGGAGGGTTTTTAAAATATATATATATATGTGTGTACCTATACACATATTTACAAAGTGGAAACATTAACTGTGAATAGAATATACATATCAGTACCTATTAGAGCTATTATGCCACCCTGTTTTCAAATTATTAAAACTAATTGTATTAAATGGTGTCTCAAATAGCATAATGATACCTTGTAAAAAAACATCATTGTTTGATCCCAGTGAAAGGGAACAATAAATACCTAACATTTACTCTTCACTTCATTTTCTCAAGTTTGTTTTTTTTTTTTTTTTTCACTGCAGTGGAGAAATTATTAAGCCTGAATCACAATTATTTAGAATTTTATATATTAAAAATTCAATCATAAAGCTCCACCAAGTGGAAATCCTTAAAACTACACGAAGCAAATTCATGAACAAAAAGTCATATTTTAATTATAACCAATATTCAAAAACCCAGTCATATTCAATGAATGACTAATAGGCTATCCATACCTATAACTCATCGTTTTTACCAGTGTACACTAATCACACTATTGATTGGGGTTGGAGGGAAGAATAACCTAAATATCATTAGGATATTTAGTTTTCCCTCTGGCTGGATCTGCTCCTTTGAAACATTCATTTTGTTATGTCCAGTGTAGCCTAAAATGTTCTCTTAACACTGATTTGGCTTTTCAAAAAACTCACCTTTCTGACTTGCTGAAATTGCTTTGGGAAACCTCAATTTCCCCTTCTTAATAAGCAGTTTTAGTTATTTACACAAATTAACAGGCATTGCCATTTGAGGCAGCACAAGACTCTCAAAGCAATGTAGTTTGTTAAATGCTTTGCTCTCTCTCCCTATTGAAATATTCATCATCTGTGTAATTTTAACAGCCTGATAAAAACTGTTAAAAGCATAGTTGTGCTGCCCAGCAGGTAGTGCCATTTTTAATGAAACCATAACTGTCATAAATAAATCACCAGCTCATTAATTATTCAGAGTGTACCTCAACTTCCATAAGAAAATTTGTTTCAGTATGGGACTGCAGAACATGCCATGACCACTCTCCCCCAGTTAAAGAATGAGCAGAGATATTTCAAGCTAAAATTTGGTTGTGGGATTTGTGAGGTCCCCAGGATGAAAAGGAATTGAGAATCTGACTCCAAGTTCTCAGAAGGCTGATTTATTATTTGATATTACATTAAAGAATGCTATACTAAAACTATACTAAAAGAGAAGGGATAAAGACAGAAGGCTTAACAAGAATGATAATGAAAAATTGACTCCTCAGGGTCCAACACAGCTGATGGTGATTGGTCATTAAGTAAAAACAATTCACATGGAACCAATCAAACATTCACCTGTTGGTGAAGGATGTCCAGACCACGTTCCAAAGCAGCAAAACAGGGAGAAGCAAATGAGATAATATTGTTTTTTCTCTGAGGCTTCTCATCTTCACAGGAGAAGAAATCCTGGTGAAGAGATTTTTCAGAAAATATGACAGTGACAAGTTTGAGCATTTGAACTTGACTAAAGCATAGAATAAGGAATTTCTTTTTACATACAGGATTTAAAAACCCACTTGGCATATTTGGTAGCACAATGCCTCTCCCAGAGCACAACAGAAATGTGAACTGGTACCTGGATTTTGAAACCTGTGAGGATACACCCCAATGTACCTGTGAAGAATTCAATATTTAACATTTACCACACACCAGGAGCCTGTTCTCCCAGCACAGTGTGGGTCACTGCCTGCATTCAGAGCCCAGCACGCCGGGTTATCAGCACAGGCTCTCAGTGAACAGAACCCAAGAGCCACAGCCACTTTGGGGAGGCCAAACACCATCACAAATCAGTGAATTAACATTGACTGCAGACCACATCAGCCTTCTGAAGGGAATTGCAGCCACATTTACTAATACAGATATAGCTTTGCTTGGGTCAGTCCTTTGGTTTTCCATTTCCTTGCTCTGGCTTTGTTTTCCAGCCCTTAGGTTCCCACAGCCAGAGATGGAGTGAAAAGAAATGAGATACTGCTCCCTTACCATGAAGGGGAAATGTTTTCTGCACTGCCACTCTCTAGACAACATGTGGACCTTCAAATGGTGAATAATAAATGATCCAATTAACTACAGGTGATACCTTAGGATTTAGCTTTTCTATTTTTCTGATCCTGTATTGCTTTAGTGTACAACTCCAAAACTCCATGGCCTCTCAGCTGCTGCTCCCCCATTTTATTCAGACAGAACAATTCCTCTCTTGGCCTGAAACTCAAGGACACCTCCTTGTGTCAGGCCCCCAGAGATTTAGACAGCAGTGAACTGGGGGGGACAGACTTAAAATATATTATTTCACTACCTGAAACTGTAAATTGGAGGATTTATCTCTGATCTATTACTGGACCAAACTTGTAACTGTATGAAAATCTCGTGACTGTCACCCATCTCAGAGGCTTCTGACTGCCCAAGGTGAAGCTATTAAAGGCCTTCAATAAATAGCTAATTTTATTCTCTTAATCTTGTCTAGCCTCTCTTTCAGGCAGCCAATCCAAGGCATCACAGGTTATTCAGAATAACATCCCTGCAAAGCTAAATCACAACAAGGGAGCCCATGCACAGAGGATTAAAGCACTGCAGGAGAATCAAAAATAACCAACCCAGTTATGTGGAAAGCAGAGCTTGGCAAACTGTTTAAAATACTGAAAAGGTAACAGGGCTGACACACAGGTCTGTAACAAATGTGACTGCATTGGGTTTTCTTTAAAGCATGGCATTTCCATAGGGACATTTGTCACTACACAGAATTAATGAGGTTCCTCAAAAAGGCTGAGAACCAGTGAAGAGAAATCACAAAAAATATGTTAATTTGAAATTATTTGAGGGGTATTTTAGTAGTCTCAGAGACTTTGGGCCAGTGCTGCTGTTTTTATCAATGACTGGAAGAAAATGGTTGGATATAATATCACTGGTAGCAATATATTCAATTTCACTGTAACAGAAGCCATTGGCTTGGGCCATATCACTTACAAAAGTCAGCTAATCCACTTAAATGCTAATTTGGTAAGATACAGATCACTTTTAAGATGGCAACTTCATCCACAGCTTAAAAAACTCACAAATAATTACATTAGTTGGAGGTAATGCTTAGTAAAAACCAGAAAATTTATTCCTAGAGCAAAGTTGGTTTTATACAAACAGCAAAAAAATCCTGAGGAGGTGCAGTGATGAGAGTGAATCAATGCAAAGAACTGAAACTACAGTGCTGCTTTACCAGATATTTAACTAATAAAAACCCAGAAAGAGTTCCCAGTAAGGGTCTAATCCATGTACTGTCTCAGCTGGCAGTGAGGAAGAGAATTCATCAGAGATCAGCAGATATTTGCACAAGGAAAATCTTCTAATCTAGATCAACTGTGGATCTTGAACCCAGAAAGAAAAGGCCTAACCAGGATGCAATTTCTAAAAGTCACAGCTAGGAAAACACTGGTTAAAAGAGAAAAATACCAGCAGTGATTAATTGTTGGCACCATATACTCAAGATTCTTCAGCACCAGAAATATTTCTTTCAGAAACAGACTTTTTTTTTCCCCAAATAGAGCTGCTATAGCTCAAGCAGGAATTACAAGCTCCACAGTGATTTATTAATCAAAAAATGCCTGCTCCAAGGAACACAGGTCAAGCCACTTGAACAGAAGGGTCCCACTGGCCTTTGAAAACCAAAACATCTACAACAGCACCCTAGTCAAAAACTGAATTTCTCACTCTTTAAGCATAGCTTTGTGCTGTAAGCATTAGCAATGCAGCACCTCTGATATGTTTTTCCAGGCTGATAATTGAAATTTCAGTTAAAATATGGTTTATTTATGCTCGTTGATGCACTCAAAATAATTTGCAAAGAGCAAATTCATCAGGCTGAGTGAACAGAATAATGGCTCTGCATCTGTGGTGGTTTTGTTCTGTTATTTTTTTCACTCATTTGAATCAATCTGAATCATTTCTGCTTACCTGAAAGGAATATTTTTTCAAGCATTATATCCTGTTCTGTGGGAACATCTTCTCTTTATTTTGTTTCATGGGAATAGAGTGTTATGATCACAAATTAGCACTATGATCAAACAATAGCCTTCAAAAAAAAAACCCAAAAAACCTGCAGTTGTTACATTCAAAACAAAAACCCTTTGTGGAGTACAAGGTTTTAAAACAAGCCTTTGTGACTGCCCTGGCATTTGTTTTCAGCCTAATAAAATTAATTTCTGACCATTAACAGTTCATGCACTTGTCTTATGGCAGGGGATGAAAAAATAACTTCTTACAGGGAGACTCACTAGTCAAGCATGTGCCAGCAGTGCTCCTTGAGACAATTCCAGCTGTGCCCAAGTGAAACAGCCCTGCAGGCCAAGCTGCTTGGAAGGCAGCATTCCTTCTGTGGAATTCCTGGGCTGCATGAATGTGCATAAGCCTTGCATAAATAAATAAATGTTAAAATATAAAAATATCAAGATATCAATGTAAATTTAAACCATAAATAATTACAATAAATATAAATACATTTATTATAATTATAATAGTATCATTGTTATATATAATATATATATTATATATATTATATATATAGTATATATAATATATATTAATATTATCATTGTTATAATATATATTATAATATACAATATAGTATAATGTATTATATAATTATAATATATTATAATTATTATATTCATTATTATATAATAAATATGTAATATAAAATATATATTTAACATATTGGTACATTTAAGAAATATATATAAATACAAACTATATACATAATATATTATAAATATTATAATGTATAGTAAATCTATAATAAATAAATTACTATTCCTTCCAGCACTTAAAGCACCTAAATGCAGAATTCCCAACTTATCCTTTCCTCAGCTGTGCTTGTTTTGAATTGTTTATCCTACCAGCAATCAAGGTGACCTGTTGGACTTCCTGCCCACGTGGTACCCGAGTGCCATTATTTTCTCTTCAACTGCATTTAGAGCAGCAAAACACAAGTCAAATACTCTATTTTCCATATAAAAATTTAGAATAACTGCAACAGAAAGTGATGCAATTATCACATGCATTATATCCTCCCAAGCCATCACCTCCCTTAGGTTTATGCAGCTGTTTTAGGAACATCAGAAGCACTTCAGCTGAGTGAGGCTGTGGGTTGAGCTCCAGTTGGACAGCAGCTGTTTGTTGGTTCATGTGAACTCACAGGTGATTTTTCCACTCACATGGAAGGGCAATGCCCAGTTTGTTATTTCTATGCTCACAGTGCAAAAGGCTTTGCCAATAACCCTGAATGTAATTTTCTTTTAAATCCCCAAACAGCATAAATGAAAACACCACAAAAAAATTTTATACAAATGAAGAAATGGAGAGGAAAACAGAATAAAAATTAGTCTATGACAAGGAAGATGGTACCTCGCAAACTTGGCACCTTTTTTCCAGTCAATTCCACTTCTGCAGAAAATTTTTTTTCTACTCTACCACATAGAATTTGGATATTTTAGAAAAAAATCTCACTACGATCAAGAAATGTAGAACATTTAAAAATCATGCTTGTAAGAGCCTAAATGAGAGATGGGGGACTCCAGGGGCTCCCCAAAATGCAGTTTATTGTATCCAAGGTGTTCCAGCAGCCCAGGGTGGTGGGTGACAGAGCTGTGCCTACAGCTGTCAGCTCCAGCTGCAGGCAGGCCTGCAGACCCTTTGGTTTTGGTTACAATGCATTATAGACTTTTCTTTAGGTTACATTGCATTATACACTTTTCTTTGGTTACAATGCATTATATACTTTTCTTTAGGTTACAATGCATTATACACTTTTCTTTGGTTACAATGCATTATATATTTTTCTTTAGGTTACATTGCATTATACAATTTTCTTTAGGTTACAATGCATTATACAATTTTCTTTAGGTTACAATGCATTCTATACTTTTCTTTGCTGAGCATCTTCATACAGTAGAACCAATCTCTACCTTAACTTTTGTCTATAGCCTATCATAACTACTGTAATTACCATATTCATGTTACTGTTCTCCAATCACTAAAACTTAGCACATTACACTTTAAGCTAGAAGTTGTTTTTCAGTTTTCTTGCAGTGGAAAATTCTGAGAGCTTTTTTCTACTTGCAACTTTGCTGACTTGTTTGCCTGTGCTATCTTCCTGCTTGGTAAAAACATCTTCTTGTCATAAAAACCCCTTCTAACTAACACACCCTTTGCCTCCTTGGTTATCCAGTAAGACTGGTTCAGCAATTCTTTTCTTCTATATCAAAACTTGCTCTTCCATCTCTATTCCTTCATCAGACTCTACATTTAAAAATCTTTCTGCTAAGCACACATATCTGTGAAACTTTCTTGTCAAATTTTCATCCTTCCCAAGACATGCTTAAAATGCAGCCCCAGCTTCCTAAGAAGGAAGAGGTGATGAGACAGAGAGAGGTGACTTCAGGAGAGCTCCAGCTGCACCTACTGAGCTGTGTTTAGGATTCCCAGGTGACTCCTCCTCCCAGACAGCTCATCCCTGTCCTCTGACCTTCCCTTCCCCTTCTTCCCTGGGCTCTGTGCACAACCATCCCCTCTAACCCTTCACCAGAGGGCAAAGCCCTTGGTTTCTCTTCCACAGCCTTGGGGAGGCAGCAGCTTCTCGATGCCTTTCAAGACATTCTTCATGAGATGAGGAAGTAATTCCAAGGGTTTGAAATCAAATAACACTTTTCATATATCTTTCACTTCCTCTCCCACTATCTCCCATGCAGGCTCTCAAGTTTATTATTGTAAATCTGTCACTAAACCAAAAAACCCACCAGTATGTGAAGGCAAGATTCCTCAGCTCACCCCACGCAGTAAGGCAAATATCTCCAGAAATACTAAGCAGAAGTTTGTTTTCAAGTTGATGCAACATGATAAATAAGTTCCTTTATACCAGCTACCAGCAAGGGTTGTGATTTCAGCTTATGGTCAGATCTCAGAAGACAAAAAACAAGCAGCAACAGCAAATTGGAACATTCTTCAGGTGAATAACCTAATAAATAACTTTACTTCAAGCATGAGACTGAACCTTCAATTCTAGGTTTTTGAAAGCTTTGTTTATTCCACTTTGGATGGTCAGTCTTAGCCAAGTTATTCCTGATTTAATCTGATGCAAACATAACCTGAGCTCAGGAATTGAAATGGACTCTCAGTGGAACTGAGAGCAATTCTCTCTGTGTCCCACTCAGTGAATTTTATAGATTTTGCAGTTCAAAAACATTTCATGTAAGACAACCCAAAGAAACCCTGGCTGTTTGTCCATGTGCCAAAGGGTTTTAGGAGCTGAGTGTTCTGTACATGCAAGGTGTACGTACAGCTGTCCACCATACAATTAACTCCTAGCAATATTATTCGTTAGTAGTATTATTATTTTTAGTAGTATTATTATTTATTAGTAGTATTATTAGTAGAAATAATATTTATTTTCTCTCTGCTTTAGAAAGAGTTCTGCTCAAATGAACTAACACCCAAATAATGCTCCAGACGTTTGGCTAAATGCAAACCAAGTTTTTCTCATTTTCTTTATCTGTAAAGTCCAAGTCAGCTCATATAACACAGATTTTCTTCATCAAAAAAGAAAAAATAGCTGCATCATCAGAACCTTCTTGGTGAGCAGCCTAAAAGTGTACTCCAGGAGTAATCTTGGTTTTAAAAGTCAAGAAGAACTCAATGAACCTGCTGTCTCTTTCTAGCCAAGTCACAATACCACCTCATGTACTTTACACTGAAGTTTAGCACAATATTAAAAGCATTTGGTTTCCCAGAACTTCTTCAGGTATATTACCCAAATAAAGTGGCCCATCTGATTTTTTAGATGTAGTATATTAAAAAAAAAAAAAATATTTTAAGCCTTTTCATCTCTCATGGTTTAACTCCAGCCAGCAGCCAAGCTCCAGGCAGCCCCTGGTTCACTTCCCCATCAGTGGGCTCAGGGAGAGAACAGGAAGAATAAAAAGTAGAAAACTCATGGGCTGAAATAAGGACAGCTTAGTAGGGAGAGCAAAAGGCACACAGAAAAAGAAGGAAGGGAACAAGGGAAAAGGGAAAGGAAGGGAACAAGGGAAAAGGGAAAGGAAGGAAGGGAGGGAAAAGGGAAAGGAAGGAAGGGAGGGAAAAGGGAAAGGAAGGAAGGGAGGGAAAAGGGAAAGGAAGGAAGGGAGGGAAAAGGGAAAGGAAGGAAGGGAGGGAAAAGGGAAAGGAAGGAAGGGAGGGAAAAGGGAAAGGAAGGAAGGGAGGGAAAAGGGAAAGGAAGGAAGGGAGGGAAAAGGGAAAGGAAGGAAGGGAGGGAAAAGGGAAAGGAAGGAAGGGAGGGAAAAGGGAAAGGAAGGAAGGGAGGGAAAAGGGAAAGGAAGGAACTAACTCCCTGTTTCCCAAGGGCAGGCAGGAGTTCAGCCTTCTCCAGGAGAGCAGGGCCCCATCACAGGGAATGGTGGTTTGGGAAGATGAACACCATCACCCCAAATGTCCCCCTTTTCCTCATTCTGCCCCCCACTTTATCCACTGACCATGACACCCCGTGGTCTGGAATGTCCCTGTGGTCAGTGGGGTCCCCTGTCCTGGCTGTGTCCCCTCCCAGGCACCCCCAGCTCCCTCACCAGTGGGGGTCACAGGAAGCAGAGAAGGCCTTGGCTCTGTGCAACAACAACAACAAAAACATCTCTGTGTGATCAACCCTGTGCTCAGCACAAACCCAAACACAGCCCCACTGCAGCAAAGAAAATTAACTCTAGCCCAGCTGGAGCCTCCTCCCCAAAATTCTCCTTATCAGTTTATCCTTTTGAAAAACCTGATGGAAACACATGAGTACCACTTGCAGAGCATACAACATCCACAACAAGTTAGGGAAATTATTACAGATTCAGTGAATTCCAGCCACAAAAATAGTGGTTGGTTTTTAAAGCAAAATGTCTGCTATTTCACTTTCAAAGGTTGACATGATTATTAAAAAAACACAAACAAACAAAAAAACCCACAAAACCCCCCCAGAAAATATAAAACAACAAAAGGTGGATCAGTCTCTTTCTGAAAAGAGGAACAGTAGAGACACCATAAAGGATTGAATGCATCTTCTTTAGTAAAATCTGCTCTTGTCTGGGGACTGTCAAGGTCCAACCCAAATTCCCAAACTCTGAAATTCTTTGATTTACACATAAATTGGATCAGGGTCTTGGCCGTTTCTTTTATAAAACTCAAACAACCAAAATGATTAGCTGCAATGGCAACCTGAAGTTCCACTTGTACCAGGTTCTACCAGCACAGAGCTGCATTTCAGTTTTCATTTTTCCTTAAATGTCACTCAACAGCAGTCAGATTCCAAGCTGACCTTTGTCTTTACACTGATAGCTTTTCTTATCAGCAGCAAAATCACTGCATCTTCCACACAGCTGATCTGTCACTGGCACAATCCTCTGTGTGGAATGATCCTTTATCCTCCTGTTTGGTGTTGATATTCATAAATCAAGAGCTAACAGCCAAATAATGACCCTTTCACCTAGGGGAACACCACAAAATGCTCCCTCAGTGACACAGAGCTGTGCCCTGAGGAATTGATGCAAACCCATGAGGGGATACTGGTGTGTTCCCTGCACTGTGTCACCTCCACACACTCACTGCTTGCCCCAATAGGATGGCACATGTCACAGACATATTTTATCAAAAATCCTTTCCTTAGGATCTTTTCTCCTGAGAAGCTGGGAAGCTTCAGCTTCCCCATGTTTTGCTGCTTTGGGATGTGATTTGGAGAATTGTTTACCCAGCATGTGAATTGTTTTTACTTGATGGCCAATGACAGCCACCTGTGTTGAGGCTGTGAGCAGTCACAAGATTTTATTATTATTCCTTCTATTCCTTGCTAACCTTCTGATGAAATCCTTTCTTCTATTCTTTTAGTATAGTTATAATCTATCTTTTAATATAATATATGTCATAAAATAATAAATCAGCCTTCTGAACCATGAAGTCAAGATTCTCATCTCTTCCCTCATCCTGGGACCCCTTGTAACACCACCACAGGCATAGGCAGGATTTTTTACTTTTATTGCCAGAATTGTTTTGTTTGTTTATTAGAAACAACACTACCTCTAGTGGTAAACCATTTATTCATTGTGACAAGAAAGAGAAACCTTTTCTTTTTTCCTTTCCAAAAGGCTACACATGTGGGTGCTGCATAACATCATCTTACATTTCATTTCCAGATAAATTTGAACCTTGCCTCAAAAGCCAAAAAATATTTATTCCCAGCTTGTACATAGAAGGTGCACAATTGAAAATTGGCAAATCTTCCTCGTGTGTTAGTAGCAACTGCATCTTAAATTACGGTGCACAGAAAAATTCAGCATTTCACCTTGCAAAAGCACATAATTCATAGAACACTGCAGATGAAGGAGCAGAGATCTCTTCTCTCCACTACCAATAAATTAACCCCCAGCTTTGTTTTCTCCATCTGCCAGCACAGTGGTGAACTGAGGTGTTGCAGGCGCCATTGTGATGGACTCAGGAAACGCTAAGGTCTGGTGCTCTGCCTCATCAATCTGGAACCCAAATGGAGCTTTCCCTGAAGGTTGCCTCCAAACACATTCCTGAGGAGCACTGACTGGTGACCAGAGCGTCTGGCTGCAAAAAAACAAGTTGTGCAGCACAGGAGCAGCGTTAACAGCTCCTCAGCTCTTTGAGGATCTCTTTTCACCAGTGCTGAGTTAGGGGCTGACCCCTCCTTGCAGCAGATAAAACAGTCTGAAAGCAGCGCTTGGGGTTTTTCTTTTTTAATTACCAACATTACAGATTCACATTTTCCAGGATCTTATCAAGCCCAGACCAGACACAGGGTAATGCAACCACTGTCACTGTTTGCCCACTTTCTTTTGCCATATGCTGTAGGAAGTGCCATGGATGGATATTCCTTCCACAGCATTTAAGGCACCATATGGAGCTAGCTAGCAGACATGGATTTTGTTCTCAGCCTGTTCAGTGACCCTAGGGAATGCCTTCCTGCTCCACTTTCTTTTACCACAGCCTAGAAATGACAGCACTTGCCTTTTCCTTCTTTGTTTTTTTTTGAGATTTCTTGTAAGAAAAGATGTTAAAGAGGACAGCATAAATGTCACTATAAGGAATTCTTCTACCAACAAAAAGATTTAGCTGAGTTCTATCTACAACAGAGGCTAATAATAACAAACATTATTTACAAAGGATAAATTAAACTGTATAAACTGTCACTGAATTATCTAATTGGCATTTTCTCTCTCCCAAATGCACTCCAGATTAAGTATGTATTCACAACGTCTCTTAAGTCTTTAAACTATTTATAACTCTCCTAAACACTGAAATAATGTATTTACATCAGGATTAATCATCACTATAATTTAATTAGCATTTGACAAGAATTGATTTGGCAGAACTTTTTCCCTTAAAAATAGGAAATGGCCATAAACCAGGGGAATGGCCATAAACTAAATACACTGTTTTTTCTCTCCATCTGCTTCTGGTAAGATGCATTCTTCAACTGCTAATTCAGTCAAGATCTCAGCTTCATTTATCCAGTTAATTAGAGTCAGATGCTGACAACATCAAGATGATAAATCAAATCTGGGTATGCAGGCAAAAAGAAAGCTGCTGCTAACACCAATGTGCATGTTTTGATTTCTTACAGACCTACATATGAAAAGAGGATAAGCCAGTAGCACACTAGGAGCAGAATTACAATTATATCCCATAAAAGATGTGCTAAAGTTGGGTACTAAAGCAGTAGCCATGTAAAAACTTGAACTCAGGCAGATCTAGAAGCTCAGACTACTCCCAAGCTGCAGAAGAAGCTGCAGTTGTGAGTCCCACTTTTAGGGCACTGGCTCCAGCTGATGTTTTTGATATCAGAAGTTGCTTGCCATCTCCTTCATTTGTGTTTCAAAAAACCAGCGGTGCTGAGCCCTGTGCTTTGTGGAGAGCCTGAGCATCCAACCACTCACCAGGAGCTCCCAGAGCACATCAGACAGATCCTTCCTCTGGGATCCAGCCACCCCACAATGCCCCAGACTAGTGCAGAGAGGAGAGCTTTGGCACACAGAAATGTGCAGTTCCAGCATCTGCAGAGTTTGAAACATCAGAAGGTGCATGCAGCCTGGAGCATGAGCAGACTAAAGTAGCACATGCGCTGGGGTTTACAGGTTTGCTCCTGAGAACTCACATTTACACCTTTTCAGAGAGCAGAAAAGAGATGCAAATAGTCTCATCTAATCCTTTTTGTGGTTTTTTTGTTTGTTTGTTTACTCTGAGGGATCAATCTGTGTCACTGACAAAGAAACCCAACCATAATCAATTCAATCACATTAGAAATTATAGAGGGACAACGTGCCACTAGAGCAGCTCCTTCTACACTCTATATTCATGCTCAGGTGAACCAAGAACTCTGGGTAGACAGAATATGTTCAAAAAACCTCAAAATTAAAAGGCAAAACGCTGCAGCATATGATTTTCTCCCTACAAAATAAAGCAAACGAACCGACCCTTAGCTCTAGAGCTTGTGAGTTCCTGAGAACTCACAAGCATTTACACCTTTTCATAGAGCAGAAAAGAGATGTAAATTATCTCATCTAATCTTTTTTTGTGGTTTTTTTGTTTGTTTACTCTGAGGGATCAATCTGTGTCACTGACAAAGAAACCCAACCATATCAATTCAATCACATTAGAAATTACAGAGGGACAACGTGCCACTAGAGCAGCTCCTTCTGTACTCTATATTCATGCTCAGGTGAACCAAGAACTCTGGGCAGACAGAATATGTTCAGAAAAATTAAAAATTTCAAAATTAAAAGGCAAAACGCTGCAGCATATGATTTTCTCCCTACAAAATAAAACAAACAAACCAACCCTTAGCTCTAGAGCAGTGAGCAAGTTGTCTCAGAGCACAGAGTAAAAGGACCCTTGGGGCTCCTGCTGAAGCCACATAAGGATGTTGAGTATCAGCTCTGCAGTGATCTATATGCACAAAGCACACACATTGTTAAAGGATATATGGACTGCAGGGTCACCAAGTTCAGCCCCAAACTGCCAAAGTGTTTTCCCATGCCTTTGGTAATATTCCATAAGTAAGCCTATATTTATTTTCCCTCTGCTTTAGAATGAGTTCTGCTCAAATTAACTAACTACAGCCCACAGGCAATCAAAAGCTCTTTTTCAGGTAGCAAGGGATTCATTTCAATGCCTAAACTTGACAAAACTCCCCTGCCCATGAAAACCTGCACTGTACAATGGCATTCCTCAGCTCCCATTCCCAGTGTAATCTTTCTCAAGGTCTTGCCATGTTGCTACATTTCAAGGCACAGAGTATGGCCTCGACATTATTATCTGACCACATTGAGTGATTTTCATTTTACAGACTAAAATGCCTCCATCAGAAGCACAGGAGCTCAATGCTGCTTCTCAGAATCACCATTTTTGTCTTTACAGAGCAATTCCAAGTGCTATAATTCACAGGATCAGGAAGCTCACAGCAAAAGGTTACAAGATCATTTTAGCAGTATGTGGGTAACTCAAAGAGATAATGTGGGACACCTGAAGAAAAATAAGTTTATCCAAAGTTAAAGTGCCTTTAAATGGCTGAAGAGGTAAAAAAGCAGGCTTACACAGGAAATTGCAGTTTCTTTTCTAAAATGCCCCACACTGATACCATGTGGCACTCCTCTCCCATCTTGCTCAGGATTCCTGTTGACAGCAATTCACTGCCCTTACTTACAGAAACTTTAACAATCTCAGACAGAAACATCTTGGCAGTAACCAAAAAATTAAAAACCACACCAATTATTCTGGCAGGTACCACAGAGATCTGCTGTTCAGGTGCAGGAATTGAACAGCTCAAACAAAAGAATCAAATCAGCAGCCAAGGTGAGGAATGTGGGAGTGGGAAAGGCAGGCATTGCTGTCCTGGGATGTGCCCACACTGGATCCAAACCAACCTGCCCAAAGGAAAAAATCCTGTTACCAGCAATCCTATGCCTCCACAAAAAATACTGAGCTTTGGAAAGAGTGGAAATAAACATTTTTGGGAGCCACTCCTCCTCTCTCCTGGAAAACTTGTCTCTGAAAATTGCACAAGGTGGGTGCTCTCCCACACTGGGAACTCTCAGGTGAGACACAGCTTGTGGACAGGTCACAACAATAATTCAATTCTATCCTGAGGCCCAGCATCACCCCAGTTTCCAAGGCAATGTGCCACAAACCAATAATAGGAGTTGGTGCTTTAAACAGCCTGGTCCTTGGCACATTGCTCAATTTCACTGCATGGCTTTTGCACAGAACTCATGTTTCCACAAATCCATGTTTCCAGGCTTTGGGAGGAAACAAACACCTTCAACTACCTTTCTCTTCCAGTTACAAAAGCAAAGATCACAGATTATTCATCCTCAGCATGTCCTTACTATTAAATCACAGTGAATGTTTTCACCAATAACCTCAAGTTTGTTGGAGTTTTTGTAATTTTTTTTTACAGCATGTGTGATCTACAGGTGTAATCTCTAAGGATTTGAGCTGCACAGAATTCTACTCAACACAGTGAGTTTCTCAGAGATGGGCTCTCACTTTAATAAGGCACAGCAAAACTGTCCCACAATTAAAGTAAATAAATGTGAAAGCAAACTGACCACACAAGTTACACCCACCAAGATAAAGGAAAAAGGGTAACCCCATTAAAAACTCTTCTTGCTGCAGCTGTTTCTCTTGTGTTGGGTATAATTAGTAAAGTGAATTATCAGTTTGATGCCTTCTGGGTTCCTATTCTTTTTCTTGCATAAGGATTTTTACACATTGATGCATCAGTTGTTCTCTAAATGGGAAAGTGTTTTTGCAAACACTGCTCAAATATACACAATTTCAATCTAAATATTGACCCTTTACATAAATATTTCCATTTTTATAAAAGCATCCAAAATTTCTTGTTGGTTACTTCAAAAGTCTCACTCTTAAACTAAAATCTCATTTGCCATAGTATTTGACAATTCACTCAGACTTCAAAATTTATAGAGGCTATATCTCAGTTTTTACCAGAGTATCAACACAAGCTATGAAACAACATTCATTCCAAGCCAGGGAATGATCTCATTTCATACACACATTCCCTATCTGAGTCCAAGTCCCTACAAGGAAAGCACACAATGCAATTTCCTGCAAACGAAAACCACTGAAATTAGTCAGGGTGACAAGAAACTCAGATTAGACTCGGCAAAAAGTTCACAAAGACTCCTCCAAATTGGCTGTTTCTGGCTTTTAAGGACACTTAAAATCCTGTTTGAGCCACTCCAGTGGAAGCAAACCCCTGTTCCTGCTCCAGTCTGAATCCCTGCCACAGTGCCATGAGCCAGGAGGGAATAACTGACCTGTAACACCAAATCCTTACTGAGGTGATACACATAAAGGCATTTATGTCAATAATTAGCAATGGCCACAAAAAAAGTCTGTTGTAGTCATAATTCTCCCCCCCAAAAAAATCACAAGTTAAAAACTTCATGGTCACTAAACAATACAATGCTGCTTCCAAAATGATGGTACCAATGATTCATCAAGGGATGAAACAAAAATGACAAAATGATCCCTGCAAACCAAAATAAATTCTCCACATGAAAGAAGAGGTCAAGCTAAGACACAGTTTACATATATCATAGATCTCTACAGGAAATAAACCTAAAAAACATGAAAGAAGGGGCACAGCAGACACCTCAGTATAACATTAGTAGTTAAATGTGCATTGGAAAATTGCCACTAGGTATTCCAGTGTATTTCACTGTGAATAAACTAAACATGTGAGAAAAATTAAAACAAGCTGTTTATAGCTATTATTTTGTAGATTTTAACCTAATGGAGACAAGATAGAAACACTTACAGCCCCACTGAAAACAGGCTCAACTCACAATTCACTGCATTTTGGTTTCGTGACATATTTTTGGCCTATAGTAATTAATTTAATTAAAAAAATTAAAAAATTAAAAAATGTTTGCACATGATCAAATAGTTTCATTAGACAAGCACAAAGCATATCAAATCACCTTCTAGGAGACTGATAGAATACAATTAGGAAGGTTTTGTTTGCAAAAGTTCTGTTAATGCATATTACTTTCCTGGGGCAGGAAAATAATTATTTTTATTTATAATTCATAGTATTGTTTATAGTATTATACTATTTTTTATTTATAATTACACTCTAGTCTTTTCTGCTCTTTCACTTTTCTTTCTATTTAAAATGAGATGACAGTGATCTAAATTGTGCTGCTGAGCACTGGAAAGAGGAGAAATCATCAAATTCTGGAGTCTTTGAATGCAGTGTTTCCAGAGTTTGAGATTCTTGCTGGGATACAAGATGAATCAACTCCAAACAACTCAATTTCAGGAGGCTTGCTTTATTTTCTTACACGTTGGTTGCTTTTCCAAGTGAACACAAGAGGGCACAGCTCATGTGCAATCCCGGGCTGTCTATTCATATCCAGTACATGCCAAATTAAAATCAATTCTTCCTGCATGCAAAGCTCACATGCAAAAATAAGGCAGAGACAGGAAATCTTATATACAAATAATTTCAGGTACTAGATGAGAACTGAAATGCTGTAAGTGAAAAAACAGAAGATTTCCGTAAGATAAAAGTAAATCAGGACCTCTAGAGCAATGTGTAGTGTGTACAAGTTGAAGGATCTATTTCAGGAAATCTGACACTGATTCAACTAACATCTGAAGGTTCTGAATATAAAGCATCCTGGAAAAGGAAATACAGAATGACTCAGGAAAAGGATCAGTCTGATAAAGGCACGGAAACAAAATGAGAATATAGGATTCTTCTCTGCTCTAACCCCTTGAGACTAAGCTTATCAGTCTATTTTTGACACAATGATTATGAAAAAAAGTCAGAGGTTGGAAGGCTCAGTAGTTTCTGTACTCTACAATAGCTAATCAGGTGTTCCCCTTACATAGAATGTTTGTGCTCTAAGATAATCCAAAGCAATTTTTAAATTTCATTATAAAACCTGTCTGATAGTCAATAACAAACAAGCCTTTGCTGTTAGAAAGCAAAGTTAGAAAGAAAGCAAAATTAACTCTGTAGGGCTGGTAAGCAATACCAATTCAATTTTTGAACACATGTATTCAAAAACCCTGTGCAAGCCCCAGGAAACTGGACAAAGTCAGGGCTGATAAGAAACACTGCTCAGAGCTGACTGAATTATTCTGCTGCAGCTTTTCCACTCCCTTCAATGCCTGACTGAATTATTCTACTGCAGCTTTTCCACTCTCAGCTCAAATACCTTCCACAAACATCAGACAGGTAAAACCCAAGCTCTAGGCCAAATCCTCACCTCTCTGGGAAGAGCCTGGACTAAAAAAAATGCACCACACACACATAAAGCCCAGAATTTTCCACTCACCCACAGATAAACCCCACAGGGGTGTGGGGGCAGCCCTCTGTGCATCCCCCTGTCCCTAAAAGCAGGGCAGGGGTACTCCCAGCAGGAAGGCTGATCCCTTTTCCTAAGCATATGTTGGAGTTGGTGCTCCACCAAATACAGAGCATCACCACACAATTTCAGAAGGTTTTAAGCATTCCCCAGCCAGAATAACAGCTTACCTCATCAGAAGGCTTCAGGCACCTGCCCGTGCAGAGCAGCACTATGGCACTGCAGAGGGCTGGGAGCATCTGCTCCTCTTTTTCTTCATCCCAGCCTTTTATGCCCTCCTGTTGATGCCCTGCACCTGTGTGCCCTCTGCTCAGCAGCCCTGGGCACTCCATGGCTGTTATTTTAATATTATTCACCTGTTTTTCACAGCTGGAGCCAATTAGGGACGAGGCAGGGCCCCAGCCCCACTCCCAATCCCCACAAACTCTGTGCCCACACTTTGCCAGTGCATCTTTTGCCATACCAGTTCCATTATTTACAGTCATCCCTCCTGCCTTCAGAGGAGCCAAGCCCATCCATTCACCTGCCCAAAGAAGAATGGTGTTCTTAGAGCACATGATCACGTTAATAAAAAATCACAGGATAATTCAGGCTGAAAAAGACCTTGGAGAACATCACGTCTCCCCAGCACTGCCAAATCCACCATAAAACCATGTCTCCAGGTGCCACATTTAAATCTCCAAGCAGCTTTTTGCACTTATTGACAATCCATATAAGCAGTGAACTGCTTTGTCTGGTTGGTTTAAAAGAACCTGTCTTCATGGGGAAGGTAAAGCCTGAGGAAATTCACTGTGAGGCCTGGATGAGGAAGATGCAGTCTGAAAAGCAGCTCACAAGAATCATGCAAATGAAAATAGGGACTGACAGCAACTGTGCAGAGGAAATCTGCTCTAAAAATGACTGTAAAATACAGGCATGACTGGGGCATAGGCCAGTGCACATGCTGCAGGTTCTGGGATGCATCACCCATCTCAAAACAGCTTTGGCCATAGCATTTAAACCTTTTTTCACACTGTTGACCTTAGCATGCTGTTTTTCTCTGAATAAATACTTTGCTGTTAAAATTGTTAAAAGCAGGAGATGGGCTGGAAAGACATTCCTGTCAATGAGACATCAGAGAGTGTGGTCCAATGTACAGCAGGACCTGAACTCGGCAGTCATCAGGATCAAAATGCTTTGTTGCAGGTCTGAAACTTCACCTTCTTCCTAGATTAGACTCTTCCTCACATCTCAAAACCCTATCCTAGGCTTCAGATGCCTGAGTTATCTTGTTGGATAGAGATGAGTGATTCACTTTTCCTTGAAAGTAAGCCCAGTGAAAACAACACACTTCATCCAACAGTAACCAGGTTGTCCAAAACACAAGAAACTCAATAACAAAAACTCCTCAGTGAGAAAGAATTCCAAAGATCTTCCATAAAAACACCCTAAACCTCTGGGCTGCAGGCAGCAGGACAAGGAAGGAATCTGCCACCTCTCCTAGGAGAGCACATGCACAGGTTCTGATCACCTGAAACAAAAACCAGCATTTTCTCCTCCTTATTAGCAAGTTCATTATGTCTGTTTGTCCTCAGTATAAAAACATAACTGGAAAATGAAATGGTTCTCCAGCTCAGGTAAAAACAATGAGCAGCAGCTCTATGACATGCAGGGTTGAGGGCAAAAAGTGAGCAAGTACAGGGAAGGAGGACAGGAAATAGAGGAAGGAATAAACACATGAAAGAGCAGACTGCTTCTTCCTATTAAGTTATCACTCACGGTGTATAATTTCAAGCACAATGAAACAAATCTCAAAAACTGAAGCCCAAGACAATATGAGGCACATCTATTTGCTTTTGTTTATTTCAACAGCATGATAAAAATTTGTCACAGAATCAGAACTTAATTTTAACTCTTTTCAGAAAGAACAGTTTCAAAAGCAGTAACAGGCTTCAAAAGAAAGCAAAGATCACTTCAGTCTGCATTAGTTTCTGGCTCCATTCTCTGAAATGCTATATGTTCTCGTGCACATGTTTGTTTTTATCTGTCACTGTGGTTTATTGTTCAGGAAGTGTAGTATCAGCTGTCTCTTCCCTGCCATCAAAGCTACTTCGTTAAAGTTAATAGTGTTTGACTTCCAGAGGATCTTTTACCAAGGTAACACAAAAAAACTTCTGCTCATCATTATTTTTACAGCAGTAAAGACACCAAATGGATGCAGCATCCCTTTTACCTCTTAAGAAAGAAATCCACTGCACGAATTTGTTGAAAGCATTTAAAAATGCTATTTGCCACTTGCCAAACTTCTTGAGCTGTGAGGAATCCAAATGTTACCCACACACCATCAGGTTTCAGAGCATGCTGTATTAATGAGTGTCTGCTTTAGCTGGTGAAAAAGTGCTGTACAAAGGATGCCCTGCACCTGTGTGCTCTGCCTCCTGTCCTGCATGACTCCTTAATGCCCTTAACTGCTGCAGTTACTGTCATGGAATATTCAGCCACAGGAACACAATATGAGTCTTAAAATTTAGTTCTAAAACTCAATTTTATAACTGTGAGTCTTAACTAAAGAGCATGGAGAGAATATCAATTAAGTCATTTATTTTTGCCTTGATTTTAATGATTGAGAATTGTGTTACATGTTGTATGACTTTCAAAACCTCTCCACTTCCAAAAACATGTTCTTTTTTATGATACCACTCCACTGCTTTTTAGTCTTTTTGCATTTTTATCTCCCCTCATCTCTATTTTCTGGAAGGCACTGTAACCACACCTGGTTTCAAGAATAAGGGTCACTCCAAAAAACTGACATTGTCTGGGCAGCAGGGGCAGACAGCAGCTGGCAATACATTTTATGGCTTTTAATCAGAAATCACTGCTGAAAACCATTGATATTTAAAAGCTACTTACATAAAGTGCTGCTGCTTTAAATAAATGAATAAAATAAATAAAAACAGGTTTTAAATAAAAACCTATTAATTTTTATTAAAGTACTTAGGACTAAGTGTATGGATCTTGGCATAATACACATGTTATCAGCAGTAAAATGCAAAGGCATGACACAATAACCAGGAAATTGTTCCTCTATAAAAATAAAAAACTCCAGTAATGTCTAAAAAGACAACACAGATATGGTCTCTCATATTCACAACTATTTCTTAAGTCTAGCAAATGTTTATCAGCTCAAATATAAGAGGCCCCAAGCTCAAATCAACTTTACACCAAGTATGTAAAGTATGCTCCAAAAATCTTGTGTCCCTCAATAACCTGTAGTAAAATAAAAATTAAAAGTACTATTTGATGCAGTATTAAGGTATTTCCAATCTCCTAAAAGATATTGCAATAAAATATCATAAAAAGAGAAAGGAATCATCTAATGCATACAATAGTAGAATAAATGTACTACAAGCATCCCAATACACTGAGGCAGGTATGCACACCTAACCCTGCTTTTAAAAATGTGAGATTTTTTCAATATGCTGTCCATTTTAATAATTATATCCATATTTATGTGTATATCAAACTGTCTCATGTCTCAGAAGATCCTGGCAGCTGAAGGGTACAGAACAAAGTGCAGCAAGCAGCGTTTTGCTCCAGAGAATCTGAGATGCATGGACTCCATGTAAAATTATTACTGGCAGGCAGGCTGGGAATGAACTCATTATAATGGCATTAACATATAATTAATAAATAATAATTAATAAATAATTATTAATATGGCTAATAATAGTAGATATAATTAACAACTATTTATTAATAACTCTATTGATAAGTTGTTAATAATTATTAATATATAATTATTTTAATTATGAATTATATCAAATGATAATTATATAATATATAATGATATAATATATATAATGATATAATATATATAATATATATATAATGATATAATATATATAATAATATAATATATAATTATAATTATATTAAACTATTAACACAATAATGTATGATACAATAATTATACAATAATGTACAAATGTATAATTTTTTACAAAAATTAGTTAATAATAACTAATATTATTAGTTATAATGTATAATAACTAAAAAATAGTATACCTAATGTATAGTCGTTACTATTAATAATATATTACTAACGGATATATATTATCCGTTAGTAATATATTATATATTATATATTTTATATAAGATATTATATATATAATATATTATATATAATATATTATATTATAATATAATATATTATATAATATAATATATAATATATAATATATAATTTTTATTATATAATATATATATAATATAATATAATATAATATAATATAATATAATATAATATAATATAATATGTTATCACAAAATTAATAGAGCTAATGTATATTTAATAATTAATTAATAATTAATAGTAATAATTAATTAATAATTAATACGTGATTAATAATTAACAGAGCTAATGTATACTGCGTGAATTAGGTATTCAGACCCCCCAGAGCAGGCGGAGAGCAGCAGCCCCGGGGCAGGGCGGTGTGACAGAGCCGCTGGCAGCCAGCACCAGAGGGAGCAGTCGGGCAGCGTGGGACCCTCCTTGCCAGGGTTCCGAGCGAGGCACAGAGTGAGAAACTCAATATAAATAAATAAATAAAACATAAACGCAATATCAATAAATAAAAACTCAAAGATCACAGAGAGGGTCACGGAAGTTCAGCCGGCTGCTGCTCAGAGCACCAGAGCATCCCCCAAAAATGAGATCCCCAACAAAAATGAGAGCCCCCTTCAGCCAGGGCGCTGTGACCCTGCCCAGCCCAGCCCTGTTCCCTGTCCACGGGGTGTGCAGCTCCCTGTAAAAGCAAAATGAGCAGCGGCAGCTGCTGGCTGATTGCTGCTTTCCCCCCTCACTGCAATATGCAAATGTTCGTGAGGATGAGAGGATTTGGGTGCAATTATTTCATTTTTGGGAATGCAGCTGCCCTGCAAACCGAGTGAATTCCATCAGAGGGCATCACACCAGTCTGTGGGTGCTCCAGCATTTTGATTCCTTTCAGATGCTCCAAGGAAATACTGAAGGTTACCTTTCCACAGGTTTTCTTCCATTCTGGGGAAACCAGTAGGCTGCAGTGCATGCTGAAATGCACCCAGAGGAATCTGTCAGTCTGGTGGACCCAGTTGTTCTACCAACAAAAGTGATCCCTCCTTCTGCAGAAATCTGGAAGGTCCTCAAGCCCAGCTCGTTGCCACAGTTTGCTGTGATGTTCTTCCAGATTAGCACAGCTGGAGCACTTCCTGCGTCTGCTCTCTGGAAACCACCTTCTCCAATACCCAGGGCTAGTCCCTCTTTAAGTCCTTGAAGAAAACTTCTAGTTTCACATTTGCAAAACACCAAGTTAAATACAACCACCTCCTGTCTGTGATTAGCAATCTTTGCCACTACAGCTAAGCAGTGTTTCAAAAACAAGAGCTTGAAATGTAATTGTCAGTGTAAATGAAGTACTCTTCTACACCAAAGTGCCTAAAGATTAAAAAACCTCAGAAATCAAAAACCAAGCAAGCAAACAGATAAGAAAAAAAAAAAAAAAAAAGAAGCAGAGAAGCAAGCAGAGTTCACTTCTAATCCAGAGCTTCAATCAATAACTATTTTTACATAATACATATATTTCATAAACTACTTATCCTATTACAATACTAAAGTCTCCATAACAACTCTGAGAAAGAAAACTGTAATTACCAGAGAGAAAAATCCTCCACCCAGCGATTATTCGTACAAGTACTTATTCCACTTCTCAAATAACTTTATAAAATAAATTCACAAGCACAAAACCTCACCCAAATTCCACAGAAGCCAGTGTGACTCCCTCCACAGAAGCAATGAGAGCTGCACTGACTTCTCACTGCTCACAGCACCACAGACCACATTCTGTCCATTAGCATTTTGAAAGCCATTAAAATACTCAAGGTAGGATACACTAAATACTTTTTTTAAAAAAAGGCCACACCTTTTCAATCAGTTCTCCATAAGCTTTTTTCATAAATTGAAAGGATTATCACCCCAGCTAAACCTTGAAACTACTACTCTGCAACACCTGCAAGCAATTTTTATCTCCAAAGGTTTGCTGAAGTTAAATTTTGCCAGCTGAAAAGACCATGATCATTATTAAAAGAAATGCAACAAAATCCCCTAAGTGCAGCAGTATCTGAACTGCAGGTCTATAAATCAGCCAGTTAGTTTAATTATAAAGAGTCTATTTATAGTGGAATCACTCCAAAAACATTACAGATAGGCCAATTAGTTACAGGCTTCCCTTAGAATAAAGTGAACATAAGCTGTATTCTTACTTCTGTAGGTTACATGAAGATTTTCATCTGGAAGAAGAAGTTTAATTATTTAAATTCACATTCTCCTCTTTGTTTTTTACTTACTGCATGCTGTTGTTAAGCAAAGGAAAGATTTAAGGGTTTTTAACCAAAGTATCTGTTGGAAGTTCCAAGTAAAGCCTTGACAGGGTCCAGCTTGCCAAGAACTGTGCTTTTACCAGTAAGCAAGGAAATCCATCCAGCTCCTTTTTTTTTTTTTCCTTGAGAAAAAAAGACATTTCCCTTGGAATTCGTTTTCTCTCCTGAGGATTCTGTGTGCACACTGCCCAAGGCAAACACACACCTTTCCCCAAGGACAGGGAGACCCCTGAGCACCCAGGGGCTCCCATGGCAGAGATGCCTCAGCCCAGGACAGGGTCTGGCACCCGTGTCCCCACTCTGACACAGCCCAGGCCAGCCACTGTCACCCACTGCTGGAGCCCTGGGGGCTGAGAATTTTGGGCTTTCTGTGCTGGCAGGCACTGACCCCCAGGAGAACACTGCATTTGACCTGGAGAAGGCTTCCAAAATGGAATGGCAGAACTGGGATTGTGGGTGTGGAGTTTGAATAGAAGGGTGTAATATCATAGAGGGGGAAACTTAGAGTTTAAGGGTTCAGAATATAGTAACATCTATAAAGCAAGATGGAGGTTTTAGGGTGGAGGTTGGTCCTTGCTCTTCACCTTCTTCTCCTTGGGTTTGGGTGGTTTTGTGTAGTTGGATAAAAACGTCCACGTTGCATCGTTGGTTATTGGGTTAAAAGTAAAAACAATTTAGGTGTCATTTCTTAATTGGACAGTTCATCCTTAAAAGGCCTTGTAGAGAGAGACAGATGGGGCTCCATTTTTAGTTTCCTAGAGTGAACTGCTGCAGAGCTCACAGTTTGTGAGACTTTAACATAGAAAAGAACTAATGAACACCTGAGTCTCAACCAAAAATTCCATCTCACACATTTAATCCCGATCCTAACAAAAAGAAGTTAAAACTCCACAGCCTGCTGCTCATTCCATGGCATTTTTTGTGAGGAAGATCCCAGGTTTTGTTCAGAAATACCGAGGCCTCCCATGGGTATGGCCCCGGTGCTGGGGCGGGAGGGGATCGCAGACCCCGCTGCCAGAGAGGGCTGAGAAATGGCTGGGGGTAGGGAAAAGGTCCTGACCTCTGTGTGTGTGTGTGTTTTGAGGAAAGGGGCAGTCTCTTCAGGCCTTGCATTTGACCTCCTTACCTCGGGAAAAGGCTGCACTGTGAAGGGCTTCCCCAGTATTTTCAAGGATGATTTGTTCTAAAGATGAATATCGTCAATACGATGGAGAAACAAAATGAGCGTGCTCCAAACCATCCATGATACAGCACTGACCACTCAATGAATCCAAATCTGCATCCCTAATGTGCCCATGAAGGAAAAAGAGCCTTGTTTTATCCAGATGGATGCCATGGAGGTGAATACCATGCTGTCACTTCACCTAAGACTTTAGCACAAGGCAGATCTGTGGTACGTGGTTACCTGGGGTTTTCTTGTCTATGGACCCTCTTGTATCACACTGAAGGGTTTGTACCATCTAATGAGAAAGATGTGGGTGTATCAGAGCAAGACTGGCTTTCCTGGAAGTATTATTAGCCCTGGGCAGGTTATTAAAAGGGCCTTTGGATTGTAGTCATAAAAAGAGGGCTGAATTTCAAAGGTAACTCAGCACAACAGAGCTGAGCAGGAACAACTTTGCATAACCGCCAAGCAGAATATGGCTGACACTCAACAATTCAAAAAAAAAAAAAAGCAGAAACATGATAAGAATAGAAAGGATGTTCATTTTCAAGCAGAAGATAAGATATGGAATAAAGTTCATTCTCAGAATAGTGCAGAGAAAGATTTTATGGCTGCATTATCCTCAAGCCAGAAGATTCCTCACCGAGTTATTCAAGTAATAGGGTAAACTGAGCCCCAATGCTTGCTGTACACAAGGTGTGCTGCTGTGGGGTGCCAGTCCTGGCACATTTACACCTCTGGCAGCCTCTATTCTGGAGCTCTGGTAGAATTTTTTATATTCATTTTTTATATTCTTTACACGTCCATCTGATTTTATGTACATGGACATCACACTTATTCATTCCTTTATGTTCTTTACCTCAGACATTCTGGCCTTAGCTCTTCCTCAAGAAGAGGCAGTAACCACAGAGAGGATGACCACTCTATAACCTCTCACATGCCAGTGATGTTAACTTTCCTGCCTTTTTTTCATTACCCATCTACATCTTGGCCTGGGTGATACATCAGTGAATAGATGGGAGAAGGAGAGCTTGGGAAGGGAGAGGAGCTGGACAGCAGGGCTCAGCTCAGAGAAAGGATTCCTCACTGCCTCTTTAGCATGGCACACCCTGCAAAATTCAAATTTACTGGAGAAGCAGAAAACAAATGGATTGCCAGGGCTTGTGACACCTGCAAGACAAGGCAGGGAAATGTTACCTAGGAAGGTAAAGGCAAAACTGCACGTGGCTTTTATGCCAAGGAAAAGAAAGTTAAAATAGAATAAAAGTCTCAGTAAAATTACATAAGTTTCCTGTAGACCTATCTGCAAGTACACATTTAAACTTCCAAAGTGATGCAGGACACTCCTAATGTGTGGAGTGTGAGTGTATGGAGGCTGTTATCAAACCAGGAGTGGCTGTGAATGATTTGTGGCTGTCAGGAAGCTGGAGCTGCAGCTGTAACCTGATGGAAGTGTTGCAGGCTTGCAGGCTGAGTCTCAGTTTCATCATCATTTCAGATTCCTTCACATCTTTGGGCAAATCACCTGATTCTGGCAGGTCTCTTCCTTCTTCTGTAATAGAAATCTGTTGGAAATATTTCCCTTTGTCCAAGCAGACAATAAAGTCTTCCACACAAGAACAGGCTCCTGCATAAAAGTGCTACAGTAGTAAAAATACTGATTCCTGAGATTTTTTTAATTCAGATTTCAGTAAACTCATGGTTAATTAAGGAGGTATATCCAGGTTTGAAATATTTTATGATATTTGAAAATGTTCCTAATTGTTGTCTAAGGGGATATACCAGAAGTTCTTCAGTCACCTTTCCAGGCCATGAAGATGTATTTTGGTTACTTATATGTGGAAAGGAACTGCAGTCTTTTCCAGTGCCCTTCTGTCCTACTGTTCCTTTCATATTTTTCTCCCACTCCCAGCTTCACTTCTTTTTCCATGCTGCCTCTTACAGTTTGAATAACTTCCCATCTGCCACATGCCAAATCTCCTTTAGATCCTTCCTTAAAACCACTTCCTTCTCACAGCCTACTTAGGCTGATATTTTCACCAAGACATCTCCATTCATTCCCCATCTGAACTATTGGGCCATAAATCATATTTGTCTTGCTCAGTTTGTCAGCACTAAACATAAAACATGTCCTGGACATTCTAGCAGTCATTCCCAGTCTGCTGCCACATGAATGATAGCGGGGTCTTCTATCAATTTCTGTACATTTCCCAGCAGGACAGAAGAGAAAAAATAATTCAAAGAACTTCCCCACAGCCCTCAAGGCTTGTCTGTATTGCACAGCTGGGAACAAACATTTTTTTTGCTCCTGTGAACTACAGCTCACAGGATTATTAGTTAACCAAAGGTTAAATGGAAGTAACAAATGTTTGTTTCTATTGAACTGACAGTTCCTTACACATACACAAACATCTCAGCAGATACTTCAACATTTCCTCCTTATTGGTTCTGGTAGCCAATTTCAAATGACATGGCAACTGGAACCCAACAGAAAAAAAAATAGTAATAGAATAATAGAATAAAAAAATAGAAATAATAATAGAAAAAATAATTACTAGTCCTATTATTACTACTAATAATAGAAAAAAAATACTAAAAATAGAACTAATGATAATAGAAAAAAAATTATTAGTCCTTAAAAGTCAATAGCAAATAAGAACCATTTAAAATTTGATGAGAAAGATCTGTTAACAGTTTTCAAAATTAATTTTGTCAGGTCATATTTAGTCAACCAGCTCTCTATTTCAATGGTGAAGATTAATGCTTTTTTCCATGAAACTAATGCCAAAACTCTGACTCACTGGAAATAAAATATTCGTTTAAAGAGCTACTCATTATCATTTGTTTTACAGTAAAAAACTAAATTTCTTGCATTGAGATAGAAACCATTTTGTCACATAAGAGTTGGCTGGAGAAGACCTGGAAGGTGACCTGTGCACAAACAGCTCAACCACTGGTGCCAAATTCCCAACCACTGAAACACTCACACAGTTAAAAGGAAAGTGAAGATTCATTTGCTCAAAGTGTTGAATTAGGTTAATTTCCCTGTGTAAAACAGAAATTACAATGCTTAGCTGACAGGAGCCTGGGGATTAATGTAATTTTCCTAATCCACAGGATAGGGGATGCTCCCTTAATATCAGCAAATGAAATCCTGGCATAGGGCAAAGAGTTTGAACAGATTGTAACTACAAAGTAATGACTGGAAAATACCTTTACACCTTCAGTCTGTGCTGCTGCTCTGTGAAAGAAACCAGCAATAGATCCTGAGATCACCTTCAGGCCTGCCAAGGCTTTATTCCCACAAGAAAGCAGCAAAACTTGGGAAAGGGTGAATGGAAATGGATGTCCAGCACCTTGTGGGATAAATCCATGTTTGTTTGAAATCAAAAGAAAATTTTACCTGAGCACTGAAAATCTACAGCTAATATCTAAATGAGAGAAGAAAAAGGAAATATAGCAATGATGATTTGTTTAATATATAATTATATTAACTGTCAGAGTTGGAGTATGGTAAGATCATACCAGGAATTCCTGATTTTGCAAATTGTGCAAAAAACCTTCAAATTCTCCCAAATTTCCCAGAAATTACAGTGGGCAGCAGTTCTGACATAAGTTTAGATGAGTGTATTTCATTTTATACTGTAATCAAAGTTTTATCCTTTTGTTGTTGTTTAGTTGGATCTTTTCTTCAGGGCACATATTTTTGTCAATTTTGCTCTCAAACCAAATTATGTTCCCAGACATTTATCCTGTAATTAGCATTACAAAATACTTAGACTTATTCTTAACCTACCAAGATCTGAAACTAGTATTTTTGGCTTTAGGAATGTTCTAGAATGACAAAGTTGAGTAAGCACTGGCAGATAATGCCTTTGCAAGTGGGCACAGATGTATTGCACAGGCAGAGAAGCTGAGGAATCTGGAGAATCCCTTCATCCAAATGGGTTCAACACTCCTTCCTTTCCCTAAAATGTCAATGATTTGATGTGTGTCACGTTTCTTGGAATCCCCATCATTGTGAATTTGGGGATTTTGCAGGCTGTTTAAGCTTTTGCTTCTGAATATGTGTACTAAATATTTGGAAACACTGAATTATCTGAAGAAACTACTGGTAAAGCACTGTTAAAGGCAATTCAGAGCACATACAAACAGTATGAACTGTCCTGATGTTGATGCTGCCAGAGTTCCTGATGCTGGCCATGACTTTGGTTCCACAACATGAAATGAAGGTTGGGATTTTTCAGAGGACAGATGAGTAGTTTCTTTTATAGCAAGATAACTTTCTTTTAGCAAACAATATATCTTTGGTGTGTCTCCACTTGGCTGCTTAAAAATGGGAGCATTCAAGGCTTCTAGAGACCAATAATAGGTTGTGCATGTCCAAAACCACTGTGGATTCTTATGCTAGCAGCTTCTTGTTCCACATCCAGAAGGGCTCAGGTTGGAAATGAGAACCTGACCTTTCTCTGCAGACAGCTTTCCAAGTCCATTTGGACCTTCACGTTTGCAGAGGAAACTTTTCCCCCTTTTCACATTATTGCCGACAGGAATTGTTCAGGTACATTTGTGAGAGCTCACCACCTTCATTCCAACCTCTCTGCTTCTCATTCAGGAATGCACTTCAGCAAATCCATCACTCTGAACTGTGGGTGGACTGCAGACCTATTCAGCAATTTTGTGAATGGGAATGTTTTCTTACAAACCATACAGCTGGAACCTTACTAAATACTCACTGCCACACAGCACAAGAAAGAATTACATCCTAGAATTACAAAGGTTGGCTGTTCTAGGAAGAGCACACACACACAAAACAAAAAAAAAAAAACAAACTAAAACCCTGGAGGAAAAATTGTTTAGAAATAAAGTTGCTAGATAGAACTGAAGGAGCAGACTCCTTGAAGGAGGAATTTTACATTGCCATTTTAAACTTTACATTGCCATTTTAAATTTTACATTGCCATTTTAAACTCTATATTGCCATTTTAAATTTTACATTGCCATTTTAAATTTTACATTGCCATTTTAAATTTTACATTGCCATTTTAAAGTCAGATGGAACTTGAGCAGCTGAGTGAAGAACAGAAGTTATCACTCATTCAGTTGCAGAATGAAAGCAGACTTTACAAACTGGGAGCTAAGAAGGAAGCTTAGAGAGGCTGCTTCAAGGAGACTGTAAGGTTCTGCTAAATTAAGCTTGGTGTTCTGACAGCCTGGGTAGCAGCAGGAATGGCACTGCTGTTAGGAAACCCTCACAGGGCAGGGTTAAATCCATCTCTGCTGGGTGTGGGGGTGAGATTCAGTGCCTGGCTCAGAGAGAGGGTGGTTACAATTGAGGACAATACTCTTTACATTTGAGAACCCTGTAAATTTTTACAAAATAACTATCATCACCATCATCTGATGTAGTACATGCAGCGATTCACCTCCTGACTGCAGCAAAGTTTTTGAGGATCCACGCTGCCATCCCTTCAAAGAGCACCAACACTCAGAGCTCAGCAAAGCCCAAGGATGTTGTGTCCACAGGACATTGCACTGACCATATTGTTCATTTCTTGATTCAAGCAAACCTCTGTGTAGCAGTTACTCAACATTGCCACAGGATTTCCCATCTGCTGGTGAAGTTCAGAGCTGTTACCCACGCTCTGGCTTGCTGCATGACACAGAAAATATTTCTGGTAACTGATTAGCAATAGATTGTTTTTACAACGGTGTGTTTCTGTACACATGCCCTCCTCCAATATCCCTTCCCTATTCCCAGGACAGAGATACCAACTCAGTAGTCACAGCCTGCTATATTACATCAGAGAGCCTCATTAAATCACTGCAGACACAATTATCTTTTGTATCCATCAAAGCATGAAAGGTTACCTGAGTTACTAAAAAATTCCAGGCGTGTCTTCCTAATAAACAACAGCAAAGTGATTAATTGCTGAAAGAATCTGGTGCTTTAAGAGTAGCTTTTATTTGGAAAGTTGAACACACTCATTCACCAGACAACTGAACTCTCCACTTCTCACTTTCTCAGGTCACCTGCAAGCACTGGAGATTTATGTGAGCAAGAAATATTGTTACTTTTTAACATGGCCATGTTTTTTTAAGCAACATATTTCAGATAGAGATTTAGCCCCATGATGCTTACAAAGAAAGAGACTTTGCCTTGAGAGGATTTGGTATGAACTGGGTCACAAAGGCAATTAAAAGTCGTAAAGCAGATGTATTATGTCTGTTCTATCCTTTCCCTTTGTGTCAACGGGTGAAATCGTAGCATGGTACGCCCTGGTTCATTTTGTCATTCTAAAGCTAGAAATGATGTAAATTAAAAAGCAGCTCTTTCTCTTTTTTTTTTCTTTAGTATTGTGAAAGACAGTCATTTTATTCCTCTTAAAGCTGAAAATGCATGTGTATTTTTAAAGATTCTGATTTTATGAATTACATTCCACAGTCTGTGTTCAGTCTGTGATTAATTTGTTTTGTTCCATATCCCCCCAGTATAGGGGATATAGAAGGAAACAAATTAATCTCCATAAAAATCCCCAGCATAGGATGAAACATATGTAAATAAACCACACCATTACAACTGTGTTTTAATTCACCTGTGGAACCCTTCAAAGGAATTACTGGCTCATTTAAAGGACACACTTTAAATTTCAAGAGGCTGAGCTGCACTTCCAGTGTGCTTTCTGCTTCCATGGAGGGTCAGCTAAACTCAGGGAAATAAGTAAATGATGTATGTTGCTGCTCAGCACGGAGTTACTCAAGTTAATTACACTTCTGTTGGTTTTGGCTAAAATCTAATGCTCCAATGTTTACTTTAATAATTTGAAGCAAGCGCCGAGCCTCTTTAAAATCACACTCTGTGGAGTGCAAAAACTGTAAACACTGCAGAACCTGGATTCCACTTGGAAACAGATTCCTTACTGGTTTGCCCAACCTCCTGCAGCTGGGGGAGCACTGCTGCTCTCAGTCAGGTCTCTTCATACCCCACTGCTGGGAAAACTGCTTCCAAACCCTGCCTGTGGCACCACTCCTAGGGAAATGCTGTCGTTTGCCACCTATCAGAGAGAGATCAGCACCTAGTAATTTATAAATCTTCTCTGTCCCCTTCTCTGCCCTAATCCCCAAGAGCCACCATGCCTGGCTGCCCAGGAGACCTCCAGGAGCTCAGGGTGCTGTGGCATGGAGGTGTTCCCTTCCTTCCTTCAGCTTTCCCACATTTTCTGTCACCCTTAGCCAGGGATAATCCAAATAAGTGGAGATTTCCACGGCTACACCTCCAAAAGTTCACCTTCCCCAGCCACCTGGTTCTCCCTTCAGCTGGCCCTGCCTGGGTCCCAGCTGTGCTCTGGCCTTTACCCGAGGGACTCAGCCTCAGGCTGGGCACTGTTATCTGCATTTGGTGCTGGGTGGAGGAGGAAATGCCATATGTTGTCCCCAAATAGCTGAATTTCCACGGCCAGACAGAAATGTGCCTGCAATTTGCTTTGTACTGCCAATACTTTTTGTAAGAGGAAATTGTTGGGGCACTGGAAGTTATTTATTTTCCACTATATTTTATTAGGTTATTTCCTGTTTTTCTTCCTGTTCCTTTGCTCTGTCTAATTTGGCAGATTGATTTTCTTCTTGCACTTTCCTTTCTGTTCTCTGAGCCCTACTGAGTCCATCCAAATTCTCTGGTCATCAGTTGAATCTTAGAAAGCAGAGCTGGCCTAGGATTTCAACATTCAAACAGATTATCAGCTAGTTTAAACCTCCAGGCTTGCCATTAGACTGATGTGCAAATCTACAAAACAGTAACTTCCTTGGTTAATTTTGGGGGGGTTTTTTGCATATTAATTTTTCCTTTTAATTTAGTTCCCCCCAAAGTTATGTTAGCCCCTGTTTTATCTTGTTCCTGTTTCCACTAAAGTCAGTTGGACAGAATTCTCATAATTTCTACTTAAGGTATTAGCATGTTCCCAAAGACTCAGCACCTCAGTATTTTTTTGACATTTAGACTGGGACTGGTAGAGGGTAAAAGAACTGGAAATTAAAAAAACATTGCCCACCTGATGGATATTGGGTCCAAAAGAACATTTTTGGGCTCAGGTGAGCAAGTTCACCTGGCCTAAGACTTTTATTGCTGAACACACTCACCTTCCTTCTCTGTTAATATTCAAGTTTGGCCTCCAGCTCCATCCCTGTTCCATGCTGCCTATTTTATTGCCATGCTAAGAAGTGAAAATTGCTCATTGCATGATGAAAATTAAGCATATTTCTGTGAAGATGATTTTTCCAATCTACCAGCTCACAAATTTCTGGTGAAATGCTCCAGGAAACGAGCCCCTCTAAACTTATGTGTCCCTCTAGACTGAGATATGTTGAGAAATATTAGATGCATCTATACCCTGGGAATAGAGATCACCAAGTTCAACTCACAGAGAAATAGCCCCAAGGGACCCTGGGCTTATTCAGGCTAGCCAAAGGCCACAGCCAGCACTGCAAAAATTCCAAAATTTGACATATTTAAGCTATTAATTTGAATTGCCAAGTAGTCTTTAGGCATACTGTTACAGAGCCCTGAAGTGGAATTGCTCATTGGTTAATTTTACTCATCAGCTGCATCAACACATGGTCAAGGAAGGCAGGAATGTTGTGCTATTCCTGCAGATAATTTTATTATTTCTTCCCTCAGAAAAAAAACCAACTGGATTTGTATTTGTTTTTATCAAGAGCACTACTTTTGTCATAAACTTTTGAAAATAAACAGAGCTATTAGAGCACTATTGATTCACATGCCAATGGCACACAAAACAATTGAGGGGCTTACCAAAACGTTATCATTACAAAACCCAAATGAGGGAAACTCATTTGTTTTAATTAAATTTTTAGTAGGAACTGTGCACAAGCCATTGAAAGCAGAGAGGGAAACTCCTAACTTTGCTTTCCTAATCCGTTTCTGAACTGTTATCTGAGTTTCAACATTTTTAACTAAGCACAAATTTGATAGTGAGGGTAAGCAATACACTCAAAAGAGATTACAGAGACAAGAATATGCTGATACTAAAGGCAGTGAAAAAATATTTTTTATGCCAAGAAAGGAAAAGACTTGGGGTATGACCTGGAAATGTGAACGCTTGAGGAACAAGGGTTCAGCGGTTCTCGTTTCTCGTTTTTGGCACAATCCATTCACTCCAATTTACTGCTGGTGTGTTTGGACACAGCTCCAAGTGTCTCCTGCATCCAAGGATAATGACCTGGGACTGCAGTGATTTAGCAAACCCCGACTCCGTGCAGCCACTCAATCAGTGATGGGCTAATCCCTTAATGGCCATTTGTGTCTTTGCAGTGCATCCTCAGGAGTTCTGCAACACCCTGATTGTGCTGCACAGAATTATGTGCACTTCTTCCACCCTCCTTATCTTATCGAGGGGCTAATTCCCACAAATGATCACGCAGTTTCAAGTTGAAGATGAAATTGCAATTGAATCATAAATTTGTCACTCTCCTGACAGCTGCTAAGTCAGTAAAATCTTGATCAAGAGGGGATTAGTCACTGGATTGAACAATTAAGACCTGTGAGTGCATCTGGCCCTCTGTCAGAGACATGTTTATTGATAAAAAAAATAGTTTATGTAGAGGTTTAAAATGTTATTAATTCTTAAGTGGGGTATAATCCTTTATCTAGTATATTATGACACATAGCTAACTATCCCACTAACATCTTGTTCTGCTCAATTGATTATTTAAACAGAATTAATCTTTTGAAATAATAATGACTGTGAGCCTTAAATTAACAAACAGAGCAGAGTGCAATGAGAGATGCCATTTACAAAAATTGTTTGCTTCCATGACTTTTTTTTTTAACTGTAAAGGGAAAGAGCCCTTCAGGTAATTCCCTAGTTTTTATTAAAATGCTGAGATACACTATTTCCAAAAGAAGAAAATTTCTTTTTGCTGCAGAGAACTGTCATAGAGCCTTATTTTGGAAAATAATTGAAGCACAATGGGATGCTGGAGTGCTATTTTGACTGCTCATTACATAATGGAAACAAATAAAGGAGATAAGCACTTCCCTCAAGCTGGTGACCCCTGGCCAAAGTTTTCTGCAGCAGACACTTCTCCCACTGTATCACACATCCCTGTTTTACCAGGACCCACTTTTGTTAGTTTATGGTAGGAAACAGTAGGTCCCTGAAGCATGAAATGTGACTGTCCCATGGCTGTAAATTCTGCACCTCTTATATTTTTAACTTCAAGGCAGTTTCTTCACTGCAGGTACCTGTGGTTCTGGTGGCTTCTGCAGCTCAGTTGTGGAGTTTTCCTTGTGCTGTCAACCAGAACTCAACCTGCAGAGCAGAGCACAGGCTAAAAAAAGCCTCATTTCAGGCATCCTGCAGAGAGCAGCAGGTTTTGTTCATCTCTGTGCTGACTGAGAGCTCAACTAGTAAATCAAAAGTAAAGTGATTTAAGGTATGATCCACCAACGATGCCCTGAGTGTCTGCAGCCTTGTTACCTGACAGATTCAGTGCCTGCTAGGTCTGGAGTAGGTGGCCACTGACCAAGCTCTCCCAGCACCAGCAGGATCAGTTTTTCTGATTTATCTGGTGTAATGAAAAGAAAAAAAAAAGAAAAGAAAAAAAAAAAACAACAACATTCCTGTATCTGTAGATAAAAATGTGATTTGCTTGCCTGGTGGAAATCTCCATGCTGTACTTGTTTGTTAGGAAAATGATTCACTGGAATTGCACCAGAAGAAAAAGAGAAAATTGAACTTGCACTTTCTGCAGCCCAAATGCTCTCATTCCATATTTCTGAATACAAGACTTCTTTGTTAAGCAGATCTGTACCCTTCAATCCCTTTGCTTTTTTTCTCAAGATACTGAAACAAAACATTTAGTTTGGGGTTTGAGAGAAACACGTTGTTCAACTCAAAATAACTGTTTCCAGTATTTTATTTCTAAAAAATAAAAAAGGCCCCAAAAGATTAAATGTAAATTTGGCCCAATTTGAAACTTGGGATAGATATCAAGAATTGGATGCCCATCTAAAAAATTAATTCATAACCCTAATTAACTTGGAAATGTGCAATGTTTCAGAGCTCATAGCCATACCAGTGGCCACAACAATGCAGTTATTCAACACCAGAAGCCAAGAGGAACTAATGTTGTGGAGGAAATTAATAAAAAATTTAGGAAATTAGTAAAAAAATTAGAAAACTTCCTCCTTATGGCAAGAGAGTGGTGATGTTTTTCCCTTGCATGTTCACACTGGGCAGCACCAAATGCAGGATCACATGCAAAAAACAATCATCATAACTTTGAGCTACATGAAGCATTCACAGAGCTGGAAATAAAGGTTAAATGGAAAAAAAGGTTACATAAAATACATGATTTTGTCAGTGCACAGTTACATTCTGTGACTTTAAACACTCTTCATCTTCCACTTGTCACTTCTTGGCTGGTGCAGACCCTAAGCAAGGTATGGAAATTAAATTAGGGGTGGTTGGAAAGGTTCTCAAGGAGCAGCTCAGTCAGGCAGGTACTTGCACCTGCAGGGTAAACATGGGCTGGATTTATCACTTGGTGGGAAATTTCATGTCTACATCAACTCAAGGCTCCCAGCCATCTCACAGACAGCATTTCTGCAGCCCACCTCTAAAATCCCACCCTGATGGGTAACAGTCATTTCATTTTGCCCTGGTCTGTGGCTAATTAATGCAAATTAAATCTTATGCCAGTCAGCTCAAGAGATCTGTGCAGTAGGCAGAAGAGTCTCCAATAAAAGGCAAAATTGTTTTCATCAGTTATTAACATTTTCAGAGAAGGTCAGAATTCCAAATGCACTGATATAAAACAGATTTTAAAATTCAATCACAGTATTTTTTTTATTTAAATGTATAATTGAAAAATACTGTTGGGTTACTTAAGTTTCTGAGGGATTTTTTTTTTAGTTTTGTATATGCCTTAATAAAAACTTTTAAAATCTAAACCAACAACCCTGCATCTAAAGATGATGCCAAAAAGAGCCAGGAATGCACTAAGTTATTTCCAGCAAATGGCCAAGTTAAACAATACAAACTGACAAAATATCCTCTGACTAAGAACAATGTTATATTTTTCATGATTATTCACTACATTTCTTCTAAAGTGACTTCATGGTTTGGGACAGTATGGGTCTGAAGATTAGCTCACCCCTATCTTCTATAATTTAATAGTCCTTCCAGGCAGAGAGGGGAGGTTAAAAAAAAAAACCACTAAACCAACAAAAGCAACAAAAAACCTGCCCTAGGTTTCTCTTGTCACCTGAAATTTTATTCTACTTATATATCATTTACAAATGTGACCATATTAAAGGCAGAAACACCTGCCAGAGGTACTGGAATGCAGCTGAACCATGAAATGCTCAGAACACAATCCCAGCACACAGACCCTCCTCAGTCCTGCTTCCCTTGTGACAGCACAGCCACCAGCTGTCTGCTCATGTGCAATAGCTGGGACACTAAATCTGGAATAACCTCTGAGTTTGGAATCCAACCCAGCAATTTTTTTCCTCAGGTAAAAGTCTTACATGTATTAATTAATGAACATGGGGTGTTTCTAAGCAGGAGTCTAAGGCTGCAATTCCAGCAGAGGCTCATACTGTGACAAGTGCATTACATTATATTACATTTATTAACAAAGGAGATTCATGTTTTAACTGTCTATCTCAAACTTAATGGTTAAATCAGGGTCTTTAGCATTTTTTGTTCCCTATAGGACCCAGTTTCAATAAATACTCCAGTGCCTTTGGTAATTACATTGCACAAGAATCTACTAAGTAAAATGTTTCAAGATGTAAACCCTTAAAAATAGCAGTATATGCTTTGCTGAGCCTATCTCTCAAAATTTTATTTCAGTTACACAGTTTTTAATATTATTTTGGATATCTGGTTCATACAAAACTTTCCATAATCTAATTAGATAGAACAAAATAGCACACCAGTGGAAGGAAGATGAAGTCTAGAGACTCTTCCCTATGAAAAATTCACTTTCTTTATTTCTTTGAGATTATTTCATGCAGAGTTTTAGTTCTGTCTCAAATGTACAAGACAATATTTGTTCCCTAGGCAAAATTCACCTGTGAGGTTTGAAACATTGTGGCTGTACAGCAATCATCACTGAACAGCTGGATGACATTGCCAAGGCATCAGCTGCTTCATGTTTGTCACTGTGCACCTGGAATCTTCTCCTTTTAGCTGACTGCCTTTAATTTAGACCCAGCTCCTGATAAAATATTTGGCTGGAGGAGACCAGTGGTTGATGTGAAGGGAGCTGGGACTGTGCTTCAGCTTCTGGTGGCTGTGCTCTCCCCGAGTGCAGCCATGGAGCACAAAAGCCAAAGGAAAATCCCACAGCTGGGAGGGCAGGGAGAGAAATCTGTTACCTCCCCACAGGGTGCAAGTCTAGGACCCTCCAAGGTGGGTCTGAAGTCCAGTGAAATTCAGTAAATGCCTGAAGTGAAAAATACCTGGCTGTTGCCTGTTCTCTGTGTTGTGGAGTTAAAAGAAGGCTCTGTCACTTGGGGCAGGAATATCTCCCCATCTGTGCACACTCATTCATTTTTTGCTTTATCTCCCCATCTGTGCACACTCATTCATTTTTTGCTTTATTTCCCCATCTGTGCACACTCATTCATTTTTTGCTTTATTTCCCCGTCTGGCACACTCATTCATTTTTTGCTTTATCTCCCCATCTGTGCACACTCATTCATTTTTTGCCTTTAATTGTTGATGATTTGTTGAGGAGACAGTGGGAATTCCTTCAGTGTTTGATTCAGCTCTAGGAAAAACAGGGAGGCTCTGAAAGACTTGAGTACTGTACCTGAGTGTGGCAGATGGGAAGCAAAGGGTTAAAAAGCAGCCATCAAGCAGCAGAGAGTGGCAAACACTGGACACAAACAGGTGATAAAAGGGTGATAAGAGAGATGAAAAAATTAAGAAAATAAAGAACACTGTTATAAAGATTTATAGATCAGCTAAAGCAGAGCAAAATAAACGATAACAAACACAGATAAAAAAATAAATGGGGCATCAGCCACATAAACACACAGGGAACTTCAATGCTTCTGTATAGTACTATGACACTGCTTTGTTTACAGCAGCATTGACCTTTTGCTCCCAAAGAAGTTTATTAACCATCTTGCTCTTTCTTTGTGTTGCTTTACTCATCAAGAGAAAGTTGTGCTGGGTTGATTCTGATGAATGACTTTTTCAGAAAGTCAAGTTATCCTTGACTAGATGCAGATGGCCTAGTAAAAAATGAATGCTGCCAGCAGACATTGTCTTTATCAGTAGTAAAAGTTCAGCAGGGACTAGACTTCCTCATCTCTGGCCAGAGAAACCCAGCCTTCTGTTTCAGCACCGTATCACATATTGTCCTAATGAATTCTTGTAACACACTGCAGCCCAGATAAATATGCTTATATTAATGTTTTTTGGCAGTCTGGGGCATGGTACAGAATTGACACAAGTGTTTGGATTCTGCCTGCAGCAGACACCAGGAATTTGTGCAGCTCAGAAACATTGGACTGTTAGGCTGTTTGTGCCGTGACCTTCAGTGTTGCGAACTGCAGCTCGCCCTTCCCAGACTGGCTGCACACGAGGGGAGCCTGGAGCAGGGCCAGGGAGCAGCTCACTGAGGGCTTCATCCACCCCACAGCCACACCAGTGCCCTGGGACCTTTCCTTTCCTCCATCCTCAGTCATTTTCCCTGCTAAGAGCAGAAGCAGCCGTCCCCACAGCTCTGAGGTACGAGCAGTGAGTGCTTCGGAGCACTTCAGAGCTTGAAGCACCACCCCAGGGAGCCTCAAGGACAGCAGAGCATTTGGCCTTTGAAGAACACCCCAGGCAACCAGATTTGAGCTTTTTGAATTGTCAATCTGTGACTGGAACAGCAGCACAGCAGCACCCATGGGCTCTGAGCTGCATTTGGAGCCCCATCACACGAGAGCCTCCAGCTCTGCCTGCTGCTTTGTCAGGGCTGGAACTTTGTGTTGCAAGTTTGGAAACTCCTCCAGCTGGAGCAGGGGCTTGGTGGCCCCCTATTCCCAGGAAGGCAGCTGTCCCAAGGGCCAGCAATCCCACTGGGCCAGGCCATCTTGTGGCTGGGAGAAAAAGTCACCATCCCTGGATGTGCTGTCACCATCCCTGGATGTGCTGTCACCATCCCTGGATGTGCTGTCACCATCCCTGGATGTGCCGCCACCATCCCTGGATGTGCTGCCACCATCCCTGGATGTGCTGCCACCATCCCTGGATGTGCTGTCACCATCCCTGGATGTGCTGCCACCATCCCTGGATGTGCTGCCACCATCCCTGGATGTGCTGTCACCATCCCTAAATGTGCTGTCACCATCCCTGGATGTACCATCACCATCCCTAGATGTGCTGCCACCATCCCTGGATGTGCTGTCACCATCCCTGGATGTGCTGTCACCATCCCTGGATGTGCTGCCACCATCCCTGGGTGTGTTTAACAAAGCCTGGATGTGGCACTGGGTGCCAGGGTTTGGTTGAGGTGTTGGGGCTGGGTTGGACTCCATGATCTTTAAGGTCTCTTCCAACCCAGTGATTCTGTGAATTCTGTGAATTCTGTGAAAAGCACCCTCCTGCTCTGAGCTGGGCTGTGCTGGTGGCCACAGAGCTGATAAAAACCCTTTATTTGCCTTTCCAGTGCACCTCTGCTGTGCAGCCACACCAGAACTTAACCTCAAGGCTTCAGTGATAGAGTTAAAAATGTCAGAGACCTTCCTGGGAGGAAACATTAGGCAGATGTGAGTCTTGAACCAAGAGAGCACGTGAAGGAGGACACACCATTTCCCAAGAAATTCTGGGGCAGGATTTTTCCAGGCAGTGAAGTTACTTTTTAAATTTTTTTTTTTTTTTGTGGTTATGTTTTTCAACATTTCATTTAAATGAATGGGAAGTTCTGAGGCATGACTCAGATGAGAATGAGCCATAAAAAGAAACAGCCTGAGAACAAATACAGTTGTATTTCTCTCCTGCACCTCCATACTAAGGTGCCTCAGTGCCCTGTGTTTTCTTACAATTCCTTTGCATTAAAAGGGCTTTTTTTGATGCTGGGGAAGAACAGCTAATTTTATTTATCTAGCCATTCAAGTCAGGATGGTCAGCCAGGTCTTTCTGTTACTGCTCAGCCTATTTTTGCAGATTAGGATCTCAGTTCTGCCAGAGTTCATCAGAACATAACAAGTCTATTCATCATTGAAAAAAACAGTGATGCAATTAAATTATATTTATACCTATGGGATAGCTATTTAGCTATCAGGAACAGGAAAGTCCTGCCTGCAACAAGACTTTCTCATTCAGGATTTTCCATGCCTTTCAACATTTGTCTTTTAAAGCCTTATCTGTGGCCTCTTTGGGGCAGAGTCTTCCTGCTGCTCCATTCCTACAGCACCCAGCAGAGCTCTGCCCATGTTTCATGTGTGTTCTAGGAGAACACCATCCTTCACACCATCCTTCAGACCATCCTCACCACTCAGAGCCCTTTGGGCTACCAGAGCCAACTTCTTTCAGGCCCTGAAGCTGGCATTTGTCTTTGGACTGCAATCAGACAGAAAACTGCACTTTGTGCCTCTGATTCTCTGCCTTGCTTCCCCTGGCTGTGCTGCTCTTGGCTCTCCCCCACCCTCATTTCACCACCTTGCTGTGTGGTGGAACCAGCACCTGCTGGTCAGTGCAGGATGGCCAAGCCAAGCACTTCAAACCAGGCTTCCCCATGCTGCTGTGTGATGCCAGGGAAGTTCTGCCAGCTTTTTGTTTGTGTGGGATCCACCCAAGCTGTGCTGACAACGTGAAGTTGTGCAAAGCTCTGTACAAGCAGAGAACATAACCTCTGTATATTTTGGTTTTGCCTCTTTTGAATGATATTCTAGTCAACCTTTTTCTTTCCTATGTTATAAGTAGACTTTCATAAAAAACAAAAAGAAAGAAAAAAAGCGGGGGGGGCAGTTTTCTTCCTGGGATTTTTTTTTTTAAAGTTTTTTTTTAAACCCTCACAGGACACTGCCAGAGCCCTGGTAAGTCTCCCTTGAACACCAAGAGCTGCTCCACATCTCTGCTGAGCAGCTGGGGCTCTGAGCACTCTCTGAGGCTGTTGGCCCACTACTGTCCTCTGGGTTTATCTCAGCTCTACCCCCAGTTTTGTCACTGTATCCTTCAATCCCCTCTCTCCCCATAAAAGTGTCTAGCTGTCTCTTAAACTCACTTTACCATTTGCTTCTTTGACCTCGCTTGGCAACTTATCCTTGTGTTTATTATTTGAGGTGGAATAGTTCTGGCTACATTCCTGGTTTTACTCTTAATTGTCTAATTTTTAGAATGGTGTCAGTGGGGTTGGGGTTTGGGTTTGGGCTTTTTTTAACTCATCACTCTTGTGACCAGGTCTTCTGTTTCATTAGGCTCCCTTGTGTCATCAGGACTTCCAATAACTCAAAGAATCCTAATGAATCTTTTATTGGATCTTCCCGAATATTGCAGCTGGACTTTCCTGTCCATTAGTGCCATTCTGAACTGCATGCACTGCCTTTAATTACTTTTTTGATAATTGGAGGGAAAGGAGAGGAATGAGGATCTTCCCCAAACAAGAGAAATCTCAGTGATTTTTCCTGCTCATCCCAGGGGGAGTTACAAGCAGGGCTCAAGCAGGACTGAGCAGCAGAACCTCCCCAGGTGCTCTGGCAGCTGGTGCCACCTGTGCCAGCTGGTGGCCTTTGGGTGGCACCTCATGCTAGGAGGACCTGGGGACTTGAGGACCTCCTCCAGAGTTTTTTCCTTGGGCTTTTAGACAAAGTGCAGGGAGCAGCTTGCTTACCATGCTGGATTTGCTGTGGGGTCCTATGGATGACAAAAACACAGCAGGCTTCTCTCAGGAAACTCCCTTTTCTGGGGAGCAGAGAGGAGGAAAAAACACTGGTTTGAAGGCACCTACCTGCACCTCCAGGAACTGTCCCCAGCTGCTGTAAGGTGGGTTGGTGGAGCAGTGAAATGAATCCTACTGACATCCTGAAACAGATAGGCCTGGTTGGAGTGGCTTCTGAGATGGGCAAATTGCTTAACCCATCACAGAAAGAGAAGGAAAGAGAAGGAAAGAAGGAAAGACAAGGAAAGAGAAGGAAAGAGAGAAGGAAAGAGAGAAGGAAGAAGAGAAGGAAGGAAAGGAAAGGAAAGGAAAGGAAAGGAAAGGAAAGGAAAGGAAAGGAAAGGAAAGGAAAGGAAAGGAAAGGAAAGGAAAGGAAAGGAAAGGAAAGGAAAGGAAAGGAAAGGAAAGGAAAGGAAAGGAAAGGAAAGGAAAGGAAAGGAAAGGAAAGGAAAGGAAAGGAAAGGAAAGGAAAGGAAAGGAAAGGAAAGGAAAGGAAAGGAAAGGAAAGGAAAGGAAAGAGCTATTTCTTTACACACACCCCTTCCCTTACAGGAGCCATCACCTGTCTGAAGGATGGGTTATCTCCAGGTGGGCTCCCTCACTGAAGCAGCCTTCTGCCTGGCCAGCACAGCCCATAGCCATGGAGACATGCACCAGGAGCAGATCCTGTGGCTACAACCCTGGCAGGTTCACTCTCATGCTTTCCTAAAGCAGACAGACACTTTGCTGGATTCACCTACCTGAAAAATATTCGCCCATGCCAGCTCTTGAATTCCAGCTGAGGGAATTCCATCAGAGAGGGAGGAGATCACATTCCCTTTCCTACTCAACAGATTGTATCCCATGAAATGGCAAGAAAAAGGAGAAATGTTTTCTATATAATGAACATTCTCCATTTGGGGAGGCTACAGAAGCCATGGGACAGGAAGAGCGTGCCAATCCCACTGAGACATTAACCATCAGCCAAAACAACATCAGTCACCATGTTCACTTTAAGAACACAGGGCAGAGGCACAAAGGATTTGCTCAATTAATTGTGGGATTGAAAATTTTCCAGAGAGCTGAGGATATTGTAAGATATAATAGAGTGCAGCCCCCTCATCTCTCATGGGGAGGTCAAGCTCACAGAAACTCGGCCTGCTGATCAATCTCTGCGTGTCCCAAAAAGAGGAATTGCATGCTGCAAGAGCCAGCATCTGGGGTCTGCCTCTGAGAAATTCATGCACTAAAGCACTTCCATAAAGGTGGCTTACCTTGCTGATAGAATCCCAAAACCAGGGAAATGAAAGGCAGAGACGTGAAATGCCTCTCTTAACAAACACCGTAAAATAAGCGGGAATAAAAATGTTAAGAATCTTGTAAACATTTACCATCATCCTCTCTGTGCTTGGCAGGTTGGGGGGCATAATGACCATCAAACAGCAGAGTAGCAGTAAGTCTTTGACTGAGAAAGTGGTGACAGCACAAGCAAAAGGACATGCTCTGTCACTCATCAACCCACGCTCCATTTTTTGTAGCCATCTACTATTATTATTTAGCATGTGGTTCCCCAGGCAGCAAACCATGGCTGTAGCTATTTACAGGTCACTGGAAGTCTGGCCTGTGCTGCAGTGGAGTTTTGGTTGTATTTCACAGAAGATAGTTTTATTTATGTTTGACTGATGCAGGCAAAAACCGGAGGCTGATTTTTCTTTTTTTGGCTTTTAGTATAAACACTCATGGCAGCTCTCTATTTTGGGTGCAGACTGAAAAACAGATTGTTTTGTAGTTGCCGAGAACTGCTGGGTAAATCAGAGGACATTGTTATTGCAGCTGAGCTTTTCTTTCAAGAGAGCAGGAGGAGTTGCTTTATTTTTTTCTTTCTCTGCAGTTTTACGTACACCGTTCGCTCCAAATATTTGATGTTTGCCACACTTGTTATGAGTTTCTCCAGAGAGATGCTGTCTTTTGGCAGCAAAAGATAAAGTTGACTGATACAAATGAGTCACAGTACCCCAACAGTAATTAACAGTGATGCAATACCCAGGCGAAAAAGAGGACTTGAAGAATTAACTGTTGAGTTTTCTTGACGATGCAGCTGCACTTTAAGAGAGAAAGCTCAACCCATCATAGAACTCCATTGTGTACATTAGAGAAAAAAAGCTTGGCAAGATACATTAAAGATTTTTGCTAAAGAGATACAAATATTTTGCAAGGGCAAAGGGCGCTGAGGCAGGCTGTACTTACTTCCAGAGAAAAGTAGGCAGGATGACAAAGAAACAGTAATATTTCTTTATCTTCGTTTTCACACTTCATCATCTATGAAAGACTGTCTTTTCCAACCTGCTGAACTGATTTAAGCCACCCCAACTCTAAATTAACTTTTACTTAAAAGTCACTCTATGACATCCTAATCTAAGAAGTTATCTGTGCTTATGGTTTCAGCCTAGTTCTACAGAAGGCCAGTTCTGCTATTTATAAATGGGATTTTGCTTGTTCTCTAAAGTTCTTACACAAATCTCACGGCTCGAAAGAGAAGGAATGGTTGGGTAAGAAGACGAAGGATTGAAGCAACTGCTTTATAGCACAATATGAAACTTGACACTGTTTTCTGCTGCCAGTATGATTCCCAAGTGAGATGGATAAATTGTGGTCAAGACCTGGACAGGTTAACTAGTGGTCATCAGTGCTGGTGGTACCTTTATATACAAAAAAAAAAAAAAAAAAAAAAAAAAAAAAGGATACTATTGGACAGGGCATTTGAAATTTAATACCAGACATGAAACAAGACATCTGTTGGACTCTCATTTGTTTCTCTTTGAATGGGCTTTAATTGAAAGCTCAGTGAAAAATGCAGGTTACATTCTTAGTGTTATCAATAGTTTGTAACAGCAACAACATCAGAACAGTGATGCTTCTAATATTTATACATTTTCTAGTTGGAGATGTCTAAGAGCAATACATTATCAGATATATATATATACACACAATTTCAAGCAATTAAAAGCAAATAATAAACCCCTCCTCCCAAAACCCTGAAATAATATATTTCCTTACACTAATAATGTCTTTTTCACATATACTTGACAAAGAGTCTTTTTTAAGTTACTTATCTTAAGAGAAATCTGTTAATGGAGATCCTGGACCAGCCCCATTAGAAGTTCAGTTTTAAGTTTATACAGCTTACTAGCCACATAACCAGTGTGGCTTTACATTGTAAACAAATCCCAAATGTCTACAATGATTGAAATTAGTTTTGTGTAAAGGAGATCTAATCATCTCATGACAGAATAAATCTAAACCAATACGTTAAAAAGAGAGAGAGAGAGAGAAGGAGAGAGCTAATTGACAAAAAAAAAACAGTTTTAAGGGTTCAGTTATGCAATTCTTTAGAAACCAAGTTAACTTAATGGTAAAATTCTTATTTTTTTTTTGTACAGAGAGGCTCTGGTTCATCTGGCTTTAGCTGCTCTAGAAAGACAACCTTTAAAAAAAAGGTTTGACTAGTGAAATTTCAAAAGGAGAGCTTTCAACTCTAAAAGGATTACCAGAAGTGTCTCAGGTGACTGTTCCTTCATCTTGTGAGGAAAGCTGTACTAGCATTCAGGAGCCTCAGCATATGCAGGGGTGATGTAAGTGTAGAGCTGACCTTCAACAGGGAGGAATCATCCTACCCACTGCAGGAATTAAAAAGGTACAGCAATTTGTACCTGGAAAAGTTCAAGTGAAAAGAACACAAAAGAGCTGGAGACGGACATGAAAGCTGAGCACAGTTTATAGCAATCTTGAAACTGTGGAGGTCTTGCCTACTTCTGTACAAAACCACAAGTAAAAATCTCTTGAACTTATTGACTAGGAACTGGTGCAGCTCCAAATGGAAGGGCAGGCTGAGCAGAATCCTACGTTTTAGTTAACTTGTGTCAGATAGGATGCGAAGGCAGCTGCAGCTCTCTGACAGAGGTGATCGAGGATGGCTGAGAAAGTTTGCAGTAGCTTATAATGTCCCATCTGGTTTTTTCACTTGTTTGAACTGTCTAAAGGGCCAACTGCAGTTTAGTCATGTTCCTCTGGTGCATGTTGTGATGACGAACTAATTCATCAGACCTGGCAAATTTTTTTTGACAGCTGGGCCACCGGCAACTGAAAGGCTTTTCACCTGTTAACAAAACACCCTGTTATTAGCTGAGCACACAGCTCATCTGAGACACTGCTAGCTGTTTTCTTCCTCTGGGGCTGTGAGGAGCTGGCAGAGCCCCTGTCAGGAGGAAAGGCACCCTGGGCTGTCCTGAGAGGGCCTGGGAGTGCCCCCAGCTCCTGCTCACATCAGCGCTCGGTGCCTTCCTACCTCTGCCTCAGCTGATGTTTCCCAGCAGCCTTTCCAGGAGATGTGGAACACTCTGCAGTGGTTCACTCCTGAGGACAGGCCCTTGCTGAGCACCCTGCTGCCGTGATTATGCTGCTCTGAGCTCTCAAATGACCAAGGTTCAAAGTCACCCTGGCATCCACACAGGCCTCAGTCACACCTCCGTGGTGGCGCAGACACACTGTTAGTCACTGTGGGAACTGTCAGGGACTTTCTAGAGCTTGACCTCCAGTCAAGGGCAGTTTTTCCAAGCTAATTCAACGAGTTTTGGCTGAAGTTCTTTGAAACTGGTGAGTGTAAGTGAATATGGTAGAAGCAACAGGGTTCAGCGTGGAGTCTACTGAGCCAGACTCAAAGTTTTCCAGCCCTATCTAAATAAAGTGGATTCACATCTATGGGAGATGTCAAATGCTCAAAATAGCATTTTTCTAACATTTTCATGAGCGTAATATTCACCACAAATAACTCCAAGCTAAGCACATTCAAATTTGACAAGAAATGCCACCAATTTTTAACTGTTTAACCTGGGCTCCTGATTTCCTACAATGTGTAAGAGGAATTTCAGGCTGTGTTTGTGATGCTGCAGGAATGCTGATGGAATGCTTCTTTCATTAGCACAGAGCAGTACCCAGTGACTCATGCTTCTTCTTCTTTTTTTTTTTTTCCCTCAAAATAAATGCAATATTTTAAAGTATGTTCAGCTCTGGGGCTGGGCTCTTCAGTGCTGTCTACACACCTCATGCTCTCTAACACACTCCAGACATGCTGGGGTGGGTGGTACAACCTCACCCAGGCATCTTCTCTTCTTATTTACCTCACACTCTGGGCATTTCACAAACCTAATCCAAATTCAGAAAAATGGAGATTTGCATAAATGTGTATTTCTGCAAACTCCCATGTGAGGTATTTAAGTTGAAAGGGAATTCCTAAAATCTACTTTATCTACTGGCTAAAGCATCAACTATCCCCCACAAGTGCATAAAACAGTGGGGGGAAATGGTGCAGATATCAGGGATCACATTTCCATTGCTGAACGTGTCTGTGGATGAATAAAACTTCCTTTGATTATTATTATTTTTTGCTTTCAACAGCAAAGATTGCTGTCACAGTGAAATTGCTTGTGAAGAAAAAAATCCCTGAATCCTAACAAATAGTTTGGGAGCTGAGTAAAATTAGGATAGAATTGTATGGAAGACACCTTTGCTTTGCTTCCTCAATGTGGAGCAAGTTAACTTGGGCTGGGTGCTTTGTCACATCATTCAGGGGCTATGAGAAAGAAGGAAAGAGAGAGAGAAAGAAAGAGAGAAAGGAGGGAGGAAGGGAGGAAGGAAGGAAGGGAAAAGAAAAAAAGGAAAGGGAAAGGGAAAGGGAAAGGGAAAGGGAAAGGAAAGGAAAGGAAAGGAAAGGAAAGGAAAGGAAAGGAAAGGAAAGGAAAGGAAAGGAAAGGAAAGGAAAGGAAAGGAAAGGAAAGGAAAGGAAAGGAAAGGAAAGGAAAGGAAAGGAAAGGAAAGGAAAGGAAAGGAAAGGAAAGGAAAGGAAAGGAAAGGAAAGGAAAGGGAAAGGGAGTGAAGCTGCAGGGCAAGTGGGGATGAAAAATCCCCACCCAGCACTCGTGCTCATGCCCCTCAGGAGCTGACACATCCAAAATTCTTGTCAGGAGTGGCTCCATAACACCAGCCCAGATGCTGTGCCAGGGGCAGGCAGCAAACAAACCCATGGCAAGGATGGTGGGGCTCAGATCCCAGGGGGAGCTGGGACAGGGAGAGGAGCTTCACTAGCACCAAAGAGAGCAGGTTCTTCACTGTAGCTAATCTGGGCTATAGAAAATGGCTGGAGTCATGCAAGTCCTGAGTTAGCAGCTCAGTTAGCAGTGAAATGTGATGGGGAATGCAGCTCACCCCAGCTTGCCAGCGTGTTACCACCACTTGCCATTTTGTCTCTCCTAGAACATTACCTCTTGCTGGTTAAGAAAACATCTTTCTTCATGGAAATGCACAGAGACCCAGGCCCTGCAGCTCCACAGGACCATGGGGACAGCCCAGGAGCACAGCCTTTGCCATTTGCAGATTGCAAGTGCAGACATGGCCACTGGGTGAAGCATTTATTTGGCCAGAGCCACAGAAAATGCCACTGTTCTCAGGTGAATCATTTCCTTTATTAAAATTTCTCTTTCATTTTTGGTAGTTTGAAATGTGTGGTTTTTTATGGTCCAGAAGAGAAAAAAGAATTCTTAGCAGGGAGAAAAAGATTTTCAGGCTCCTTGTCCATCTGTACAGAGACTGAATTTAAAAGGTTAACACCAGTATGGAAAATGCTGTGACATCCAACAACATGCCAAAGTGCTTGGTAAAAACACTGCTGGTAAACAATTATTTGGTAAAAACACTGCACACATAGCAGAAGGAACAGCAGATGTCAGTACACAGGACTAATTCTAAAACTTAACACTGAAATACAAAGCTTGCTGCAGTTGCTCCTTAATGGTGTTTACATTTATGTGAGGGCAGAGGAGACTAAAATGGCCTCCCTTTTTCTCCCCCCTGTATTTAGATGAAATATTACGGTTTCTACCAAAAAAACCATAAAAATTAAAAGGTCCTTGAATATTTGAGTAAGCTTTTACTTTAGTGTCTGTCAGTGTGAGTTTGCAAAAGGCACTGCTTTTATCTGCTGGAGATTAGAGCACAAGCAGCAAGAGCAGGAGCTCTGCTGTGCTATCCTGCATTAGGCTCAGCTGACACTTGGGAGAAGCATGAGTAGGCACGAATACTTTAGATTACAGACCTTTGGCTAAAGCCAGAATTAAAATTTCTATCTTGTAGGGCTCTTTCAGTAAAGGCAGTAGATCAACTTGACATTTGTGGGCTGAGACCATGATGCTCATTTCATAATAGCTGACAAAATTTATTTTGCCAAGCTGAAATTTTTTTAAGCACGAAGGAAGAAAGCATAGTTTCTAAAATCACCTAAATCCCTTTGTGAAAAGTGACTATCACACTTGGGGAAAGCAGCCACACTGAAAAATCAGCACACTGAAATTCTTTCTGCTGTTTTGAATATTTAAATCTTGGTTAAGACACTTTCCAACCACGTAATTCACAACAACATTGATTTAAAATTAAAAAAAAAAAAAAAGAAATATAAATGTGAAGAAAAGTTTACGCACTTGTTTTACCTGTATGAGTCCTGGTATGAGTCTTCAGATGATCAGATCTGGAGAACTTTCTCTGACAGGTTTTACACTGAAAGGGTTTCACACCTAAGAGACAAAAAAAAAATTCTATTCTTCTTATGTCCCAACATTTTTGAAAGGATGAATGAAATCAGATATTTCTGAAGTGTCAAAAGCCAGGAATTTTTTTTTCTTCTTTATTTTGTTCTAGTTCCTGTAACTGCTCCTCCCATCCCTGTGCCTACACATTACAGAAAGTTAGTCATTAATGAGGCCCCCACCCTCTGTAACCTCCTCTGCCAGTGCCTGGGTCTGAAGCATCTGAACAGCTCCACCATAAATAAACCCCCACTTAAATCACCTGCAAATATTTGTAATCCTGACCCTGAGGTTTGGCACTCAGGGTATCCTGCAGGAGCAAATAGGACAAAAGAAAATCAACATGGAGAAATTTATTTTCATGTGCTCCCAATAGGTTTAACTTACTTCACATATGACACATAGGTCTTGGGCAAACTTTACACATTGGCAAATTTTTCTTGCAGAACTGTTTAGTTTTAAGCACAATATATTCTTAATATTGGGCATAGAGTATAGAGAAAACAGTTTCATTATGAAAGTTGTTTCAAAAGATGGTGTCAGGATATAAAAATCACCTAAACAACCACAGTAGTGCTAAAAGGCCAGTTAAAAACCTAGCCATGGCCTTCTCCTAAAATTAACTTCAAGAATTTGGGGTTATGAGCAGACAACACCAGAAAAATAGAAACTTGAGGAGCATAATTTCAGGATCACAGTTCCTGTATGAACTCTAATGACAGGCAGGTCTTGTCCACAAACCTGTGTGTCGTCTTTGGTGCCTTTTGAGTTGGTCTGAACGAGAAAATCTTCGTTCACAGTCTTTAAAATCACACTGGTAAGGTTTCTCACCTGGAGAGGAAAAGGAGTTTGTTAGAAAATGTGGCAAAATGAGGGAGCAGCTCAAGCTGAAGCAGAAGATGAAATGTGCTGCTGTGAAAGATTTCTCTGCAGTCTGAAGCAGGCTAGTGGCACAGCAGGACTGAATTGTCATAAAGCCATACAGCTCTGTTGGAAAGGCTGGCAAAATCCTACTGCATTGACACTGATACTGAATCTTCTCACTCTAAGAAAATTAGAAGTTAAAGCTGAAAAAAAAATTCCAGTTGAGTGAATTTTTAATTTTTTTTTTCTGCTGGAAAAGAACAGGAATGTCTTGGTTTATATTTTCCTAAAAACCCCATTAAACCCTTTCAGTAGCACCTGTCTCAGCAGCTCATAATTCATAGAGGAACAACTCACTGTTTGAACTAAATTGGGTTTAAAGCAAAAACTAAATAAGTTCCATCCTCACAGGTGACAGTTTTAACCACATTAATTAGAACAAAACTAATGAGAAAAAAATTCAACCTCAGAAAAAGACATATTCTTCCCCAAAACACAAATTAAGTTCCTTCCATAAAGTGCCATTAAATAGAATTTCTCACATAGCTGCACAGCTCCCACAAGCAAAGCCATGAATTATTGCAAAACCTCATGTAAAACTAAACTTTTCCCCTCCTCCCAGGCAGTTCAGCAGAGATCCTCAGGGTGGGATTTCTCTGGGATGAGGTTTTAGGAAAAGAAACCCCCACGAGCCAGTGTCACAAATGGACGTGGATTTCAATGCAAAGGAATGCACATAAACATGCAAAAAGAAATGCAGCAGCTGAGGAGTCTGAGGAAAGAGGGAAATATTGCTAGCAGAGCACAAGGGTGGTGAAATTTGGGCAAGTTCAGCCAAAACAATCCTTATGCTGTTACTGGAGGAGCTCCATGATCTTCCAGGTCTGACCTACTCCTAACCTGAGATCTCTTTGCACAATCCTGGAATCCTGCTGAAGCCTCAGCCACTTATTACATTTAATAAATGTCTGAATAAATCTAAATTCCATTAAATGGCATTTCTGCCCCCAGGCAGTCTGGTTCAGAGGCACAGCCCAGAGCCTCAGCAGGAGCAGGAGTGGAGCTGCAGAGCTGGGAGGATGCTGGGCTCTGTCTGGGCGTTCTGTGAGAGTGAAAGAGTAAAAAAGAGTAAAAAAGAGTAAAAGCCTGTTGCTAACAAGAACAGATGAGGAAAAGTGGCTGATTCTGAAACCAGAGCCTGCAAGTGGGAATGAGAATCCAAAGGCTGGTCTGTATGTCCTTCACCAATTTAAACCTCTTGTATTAAATAAGAGGCAGCAGCTCTGCCTGCTGTGGGAAGCTGAGATGGAAACCAAAGGTCCGGTGGGACCTTCTCCTACAGGAAAACATCTCCTGGACTGGGCAGAGGGGTTGGTTTCCCTTTGTTCCATTCTAACCTCCATTGCAGGTGCCTGCATGTCTGATTCCATGGTGAGGAAATTCACTCTGCTTGCCCTGGTATTCTGAGACACCAAAGCAAACCAGTTTGGTTTAAAGCAGATGCCTTCTGACCCAGGTGACAGAGAACAAGCAGCATATTAAGGAGAGCATTCCAAATTCATCCCGGTGCAGCTAAAATAAAAATTTTACAAAAGCAACTAAATCTGTAAGAACAAGCTGACTTCCTGTGGCAGTCATCCCCGAGGAGTTTACTGATTCTCAAACCTAGGTGTGGACAATTTCTATGTCTGCTGGGCTTAATTTATTAGCATAGGAGATTAAAGTTGCCACAGGTGTTTGAAATAGTTCCATACACTTTGACCACAAGGACTCCCTGGGGGGTGCCTGCTTTCCAGAAACCACTTACTTCCAAGGAATTCAGCCCTTTGGCAGATTTAAGAGGGGGAATGTCAGCAGAGCAGAATGCAGTGACAGGATGATTGTCTGCTAATTGCAATATAAACTAAGAAGATGGCTAAGGAGGCATTGGAATAAAACAGCATAGAGGCTCTGATGGCATGCACATGAAAGTATTTCTTTAAATACTTTGGAAAATAATCTTGGTTAAATTAAAGTCAGATTTAACCCATGAAGATATTAAAGGAAGCAATCTAAAATGTTTACATAGGGATGTGATGACACTGGGAAGAAAACAAAAAGCAAATAAACAGAAAGAGGCACAACATTAGACAGAAATCCTAATTCCCCTTTCCTTCTTCATCTTCTGTGTCAGCTGCCAAAGCTGACTGCCACATAAATTTCCTCAGAACACGACAACAGAAACATCCCAGATGAGAAAAAGTCTGCTAGTCACCCTTGAAATTCCCACAGTGAGAGTGTTTCATTTCCCCAGCCCTGCCAAAGCCTCTCCAGTAAAAGGCTAAAGTCTCTTTGTGCATGAAAATATCCAGTGATGCTGTCACCTCCTTATGTGAGCACACACGGCCCCAAAACAAACCAGGAGATGCAGATGGAGCTTCACCAGCCCTCCTGCCTGAGACATCATTACTTACACTACTGAAAGTAGTGCAAAAAAGGGCATAATGAAACAATAAAGATGAGAGAGGATAGAGGGAATGGCATGTCTTGAATATGGCATTGAATATTCAGGAAAATATTGAATATCCTTGAATATTTAGGAAAACAATTTTTAAAAGAAAAGGTCAAGAATTGTAAAACAAGCGTGAATCTGCCTTTGCACATATTGCAAGAAATGTTTCTAATAAAACAATTTTTTTTCAAAAGCAGTTAATTTAAACTGAGGGAAGTGTGCATGTTTTCTCTGGAGCAAATTCATTTGCTCAGGTGCATGGGAAAAGAGAAAATTCTACTGCTGTAGCAGTTGCACAAAATATTCACAGTCACTGCTTTAATTAAGGACTTGTGCAAGAGTAAAAGCCTGTTGCTAACAAGAACAGATGAGAAAAGGAGGCTGATTCTGAAACCAGAGCCTGCAAGTGGGAATGAGAATCCAAAGGATGGTCTATACATCCCTCACCAATTTAAACCCCTCTTCTTAAATAAGTGTACCCACTTCATCAAACAAGTCCCATGATCACACCTTTGCCTTGCTAATGCTACATTTTTATTTAATATCATTTGCTTTACTAAACTCACACAAAATACATGTTGATTTATTTACTAGGGAGCCTTTACAGCTGACATTTTCTGTCATCTCCACACCATAGCTCAGCTGTGAAATGTCATTACTATTCTGAAATTATTTTGTATTTTAGATCCCTAAGCATTTTTTATTTTATGTAGAAATATCAGCCTGAAGGATACAGCTTGACACCCTACCACAAAGGACAACCTTCCTGATCTCCAGATCCTCACACTCCATGCAGCCCATACCTGCAGCTGACAGCATGAACCTATTTAGGCTAAAGAACATCCCTGGCAAACAGGCAGAGGATTTCCTCTCTGCAAACCTGCTCAGCTTTGTGCTGGGATAAATGCAGTTTTCCCAATGAGGGGCACTGAACCTAAAGGGTCTCTGGCAAGAATGCTGATGCTTCCAGCAGAAGTGAAATTTATGGAGGTCTAGACATCAATTTGTTTCTGCAAGGAAGTGCCTGAAGCCTGCCACGGAATGACAACTCACATTATTTGCAGCAAAGTTGAAAAGTTAGATGTATTTCTGCATTTCCTTTCAGAGGCCTATCTGCTGCAGCAAAATACACCAAGATAAGAAAAAAGCTTTTTTGGCTGTGCATGTTTCAATGAAGGCATTGTTAAGAACAGATAAGCAACCTCAGAGGGTACAAAGTGTTAACATATTTTCAGCTGAGGCTATTTGAAACATTGGTAAAAACTGATTACAGAATCCGACTTTGTGTTTCAGGGCCTTGCTTGGTTTTGCAATACAGCAACTGGGAAAGAAGGATGGAAGATCTGATGAGCCAGTCCTTTGTATGTATCTATTATAGAAATAAAAAATATAATCTAGAGCCAGCAGTATCCTGCAAAGATACAATCTGTTGGTTTCATATCATATATATGTAACAGCTTGTTTTCAAATCATCTGTTCATCATTTTAAAAATGACCAAAATCTTTGACCTAGCACTACACTAAGACAGCATAAGGTGGAAGAGCTCCAAACCCATAAGTGAGTCCAGAACCCCCTTACAAGAAGATTAATTTTTGTTTGTTTGTTTGTTTGTTTGATTAGGAGAGGTGTGAAAACACAACCACATTATTTTTGGGAAAAAAATGGTTCCAAATTTTGCTTTTGACATGCAGGAGAAAGAAGTCAGGGTTAGACAACCCCATGAGGTTGCAAAGGAAATGGATGTGCACCACAACAGTGGGTTTGATGCCCAGGACTCCTGAAGAGCTTGGCAGTGGAAAACCTTCATGGCCACCAAGTCCAGACCATCCACACATCCAGCAGCCAGGGAAATATGGTAACTGGGAATTTATCCCTCTAGATGCTCCCACACTTCCCAAAACCCTCCCAAAATCAGGACTGGCAGACCACAGGAGGAGACAGGAAATGAAGAGCATCATTTTCTAAGCCTCTACAGCAGCTGGGAGTTTGGTAAGTAGAATTTCCAGACCATAATAATATATATGTACTCTATATATACTATATATATTCTACTATATATAAGTAGAATTCCCAGACCATAATAATAGGAAATGTCCAGTACCCATTCAACAGGCTGAGGACAAAACCCTGCCAGATGATAAAGGGAAAAACTCCTTCTGATCCTAAATCTGAACTCCTCAGCCAGGCAAGCTGCCCCAGCAATTTTCATCCCTTGCTTCCTCTCTCAGCTGCAACCAGCCTGGAAATTTTACACAGCAATGCTGGCAGCAGCAAACACAAGCTTGGGGAAACAAGCTGGCCTCTTATGGAAAGAAACTTCCAAAGGTTTGAGAAACAAATAATTTTTTGCTGTCAGCACATCCAAATACATGTGCAGAAGGATCTGTGCCCACCTGTACAGAAAAGGTGTTGGAAGGGAAAAAAGTGTTTTTCCAGAGAGGCCCCAAAGACAGTGGGACCCCTCTAACCCTCCTCTGGGGTGTCAGACAGACACAGGCCTATCCCACATGTCTTTTGGGGCTTTTCTGACTTTACAAGCCTAAATTATATATGATATAATATTAAAGATCTTCTCCAGCTAAGGAAAAAACATATGTAAGCTGAAGTCCTTGTGATTGATCCAGAAATAACACTGGGAAAGCCAAGCAACTAAATGGAATAAAATACAGGACCAGAGCAAACAAATAATGACTGCTAAAGCACAGAGTAAATCAATTTAGGAATGAAGGAAATAGTGATTATGAGAAAAAATTCAGAACTGTTTAGGCAATACTGAATTTAATGGCCTTCAAAAGATTTCCAAATGTTCTTGGTTCCAATTTATTTGTAGAAAATAGAATAGCATTCCTGAAGACCTTCCCTTCTAAAGATGAGCTTGCACTTATAGTCTAAAGTATCTTAAATTTTTAATTTCAGCAGCTCTGAAGACAGCTGTCTCAATATTTTCTGACTTGCCCATTCATTAATTAAAAGTGCTTTGTGTGCATTTCTCACAGCTGACACAATTAAGTGACTGAAAGGTCTCCAAAAGGGGAAGATTGCAGCTATCTTTATGAGATGTTAGACAGTCTGCCAGGTCACCCAGCATGGGCTGCCCTCCTGCTCTCTTCCATCCCTTTGGTCTTCCATCACATCAACAGTTAACTCAACATCCATATTTACAGATTACACCCACAGACTTCTAGGTAAGCACAGAAAGATCTTTCTAAATAAAAATCTGACAGGCAATCAAAAAAAAAAAAAAAAGAAAACCTGTAAGGAACATATCTAAGGATTTATCATAATTTTACACATCCAACAGCATCAGTCTCCCAACAGGAGAAGTAACTCTGTCTGCTCTTTGGCAAGGTGCAGCAGAGTATTTGATTTCCACATTCTGAGGTCTTACTTCCTGAACTCAGAGAGAATCCAGACATTATCCTACAAATGACTGGCTTCAAGGCTCAATCCTTCATGGAAAGATCCCATGAAGGATTTGCCAATCCCTGCCTACCAGAAAAGGTTTACACAGGAGAGCCACAGGATGCTGAATGTCTAGGTTCCTCTAACAGAGGAAAATTCTTCATAATTAACATTAGATGAGATCTGGAGTGAGATTCAATGGTCCCAAATGAGGAGGGAAAGAAGGGAAAAAAAAATTAAAAGAGAAAACAAGTCACAGCCCTGTAATAGTAAGAGAGGGAGGGAGGTGATCTGATTGCTGTGTGCTTTCCTTAGCGAGATCCAGAGAGCTTCAGCTCCAAGAGAGGGATTGGAGGTGACAAAAAGAGGGATTGGAGGTGACAAAGAGGGATTGCCAGGTGACAAGAGGGGTTGCCCAGGTGACAAAGAGGGTTTGCCCAGGTGACAAGAGGGGTTGTCCAGGTGACAAAGAGGGGCTGCCTAGCTGACAGAGAACATGCTCACTCATCAGAGTCTCAAGGACACAGTCTCAAACTATGTCAGGGAAGGTATAGGTTGGAAATTGGGAAAAAAATTTCACCAAAAGAATCATAAAGTGCTGGAATGCTCTTCCCAGGGAGGTGGCAGAATCACCATCTCTGGATGTTTAAAAAAAGACTGGCCATGGCACTTGGAGCTATAGTATTGTTGAGGTGTTAGGCCATAGGTTGGGCTCAATGATCTTAGAGGTCTCTTCCAACCTCATTATTCTGTGACTCTGTGTGATTCAGCGATCTGACGGAATCTCGCGCTCCCTGACCCGGCAGTGCATTCCTTGCCCCTTGTGCCATCTCAAACGCCCCTGCCCACTCTGCTGTGCCGTGATTTATACCCACCAGTGTGCTTTCTGCTGTGCATCTGCAAGTGGGACAGCTTGAAGTATCGCTTGTTGCAGCCAGGGTAGGCACACATGAAGGGACGCTTCTCGTTGGTCTCGCTGGCCGAGCGCACGATGGTGGGAGCCACGCCGGGCACACGCCGGACATCCTGCAGGGACAGAGACCTGCTGAGGCCACCTGGGTGTCCTCAGCTCTCATTTCACACACTCAGGTCACTCCCCAGCACCTCCCCAGGACAAAGAGATGCTCGGATGGATCGTGCTGGAAACTGGAAATTTTGCTTCATTCTACATCAGCGACTTTAGCGCGCTTTAATTGGTTCTTTGTAGAGTGTTAAAATTATCTGAAGGTGAAGCACAGTGAGCTCTGCTCAGTGAATTCTCTCACCCTCTCACCAGTGTTTGTATGAGAGATTGAATGGCCCACACTCTGACCTCATGTATAACCACACAGTCCTGGCAGAACTCCCACTGCCACAGAAAAGAGTTTTAAGTTTTACCAGGGTGAGGGGAAAGAGCATGAGCCAACAAGTGTTGTTCTTTTTATTTTAAATACTCATATAAAGCTAAAGGACAAGGAAATGGATGTCTTGGATTAACACAAACTGATTAACAACAAAACAAAAACAACTGTCTCGGTGGAGCTGGTGAATAGGTCAGCCTTAATGCATTTTGGCCACTGTCACAATGTTCCATCAAAGATGATCTCCTCCTTCTGGGACAATTAACTTCCTTAAACAATGTCGACCATTTACTCTTATTCACCCAACAAAAGCCGGCTCAGGAGCCTGTTTCTGAGAGCTTGCCACTGAATAATGACTTGCTAAACTACACAGAAAAGGAAAAGGAGAGAAGATGCTATCTAAAAACACACATGTACGTGGACAACACAGAGCAACACAGAAGAGACAGATATTCTGTAATGACTTTGCCATCAGTTTTAACAAGTTATGTCTTTTACAGGGGTATTTAATAAAGATATGACTGTCTCAGAAAAGGAGGAAATGAACTCCCATGAATGGTAAGTTCCTCCCAAATATTCACTAATTACTTAGTTATTAGGAAACAATCACATATTTAGTTTTAAGGAAATCCATTTGAATTAGTGAAGTTTGAGAAACACGTAAAAGCAAAATGTCATCTGACACTTCCATATATGTAATTATTAGATATACTCCTATAGATATAGATTAGATATGTGGTCATATGTTAGATATAACCACAGAGGTTATATCACTCATGGCCAGAGTGATTGGAGCTGGAAGCTGGACACTGGATCACTCATTTTGGACCATCCTGAGGAGCTGGTAAGGTAAGTAAGCACAGAAAGGAACACTGCCTTGCAGACATACTTCAGAAGAAGAGATGAGCAATTTTAAATGACTGTGCCAGAAAGAAATCTTATGTTAGAGTGCAATGGCTTCAGTGAGGTCAGGACACTTACATAAAGCATCTCTTGACAAGGTGGGGAAGCCACAAATCAAGGATGGGTTCACAAACACCAGTGCAGCAGTGAGTGAGCACTAGAGACAGGCTGCAGTTTTGCTTCCCTGTGTAGAATGCCCCACAATACTCACTTGTATGCCTCTGAAGACCCCATGGGTGTGTATTCTGTACTGGGCCCCACAGCTGTACAGCATGGGAGCACTGTGGTTCTCATTTTCATATCCCGCTGTGTGTCTGCAAGTAAAAAGGGGAATAATGAAAAAAAATCACATATTTTTCAGTGCACAGCTCCATGTGAGAGGTTTCTTTCCTCAAGTCAGTGGTAACATATGCAGAGTTTGCTTTTGTAGCCATGATATCCAAGTTCAAGAGAAATTCACCAAAGGAAACCTGCTCTGCCTTCATGCACATGGATCTGCTCCCACTGGCACAGTGCACTGACTCCATACATACATCTACTAGCATCCATTAAGGCATCCAGGGGAAAAAGAAAAAATAAAAAAAAAAAGAAATTGTCATGATTTCAACTCTGATGTATTTCCACAAAGATTTTAGGTAAGAGGGGAAAATTCACATAGCAGCACAACGGTGTCATGTGCACATGTTCACATTATTTATCAGTCAAACGTGGGGCTGGCTATTGCTAATATCTTTTGGAATGAGCAAAATGCCTCAAGTTTCACATTAAGTGCAGTGGATTTTTGTCAGCACCTCATGACTCAGATATTACCTGATACTACCAAGCAAGTGATGACATTTATAAGAATAGCAGTCATGTACTCATAAACTGAGATTACAAATCAGTGTCTAAACTATTTATCCCATATATCAGCTTGCAGGATACACCACAAATTAACCCTTTATAAAAATAAAATTTGGGGGAAAAAACCAGGCTATCCCCACTAGGTATAAATTTTCACAATAATTTTAAGAATTTGCACATTTTGGAGTGTTTTGGGGTTGCCACAGCCATATGTTTTGTCTAATTATGTTCTTCAAAATCCTGAATGTTGGAATGCTGCTGTGTCTCCTGTTTGCAGCCTTCCTAATGTCAGAAGCACATAAATACATTTTAGGTTTAATTTTTGAAGGAGTACATTACATTATCACTTGTGGAGGTGCACATTGGCAATGGCAAGTGTACATGTTTTGCACAGCACCAGAAATTAGCAAGCCCAGAACAAAACCCCAGGGCACACAGCTAGGGACAGAGATGGATATGTAGGATGTTATCCCAGCCTTTGCCAAATGCTTGCAAGAGCAATTTGAAGGGGTCCCTGAGGTGCAGACTCTCATTTCACTGGTCCTTCCTTTCCCTTCACTCAGAGTTCATGTGCAGAGTAGAATTACAAGGAAGTTTTAAACCTCTTAAGTGATTTGCAGAGCAGGCAGTGGAGCTGGAATGCAGGAGGTGTCTAAAGGGTTTGTGAGCCTGGCTGCAGAGGAGGGGAGCAGGGTCTGAGAGCAGCTCTGCCTGCCCAGGCTGGGCTGCACTCCTCACCCCTGGCACGACTGGCAGGCTGCTCCCTGCCAGAGGAGTTCTCTGAGGTCAGCTCTTCCACTGCTCTGCAGAGCCCATGTCAAATCCTGGCTCCACCTGCCCCTTCAAATCAAAGGCCACATCTTTTGGCAAGGTATGCTCTGCTCAATGCAATTTTAATTCGGTTTTAAGGCAATCATAATGGAATAAGTTATGGAGGGTGACAAGAAAGGATCTCTGTTCTGTAGCAATATCTGTAATTAATTCTGTAATAATAAATAAAGATACCATTAGCTGATTTAAATGGATTAAACCATGCTGTAGATGTGCACCATGTCCATGGGGTCTCCTCTCTGCCCAGAGCCCACACGTGGCCTTTTGCTGCCTAATTCAAGTAACAAATTACCATTTGCTATCACCATTTGATCAGCACAGATTCCCCACCAACATCAAATTTTCCTCCCTGTTTAAAGGCAGCAGGTCTGTACAAGTAAAAAAATAAATAAATTTTAAAAAAAAATTTAAAAAAAAAAGCTGGGGAGAGGGGAGTTGAAAAAGCCATGGTGATACCCATGTTGATCACAAATTACACAGTGAATTTTGAAACTGGAATGGAATGGAATGGAATGGAATGGAATGGAATGGAATGGAATGGAATGGAATGGGAGCCACCATTGATAAGGGGGAAGTCCTGCAGCAGAAGCCCTTGCTGACCTGCAGCCCAGCAGTAAATCAAGGGTAAATGTGAACTTCAGCACTGGTCACCCTGAGTGTGACCTCCCCTTCACGCCTGTCCTGACAACCTTAAACACCACAATAAACAACAGACACAAAGGCTGATAAGAATTCCCAGGACAGAAACTTTGTAAGAAGAAGCAGGAATATGTAGTAAAATCTTGTACCATCAAAACCAGCCCCACTTTCTCTCCACATTCCCATGGTTTTCATCTTTCAGTGATAACCCTTTTTTGTAAGGACCAGCCAGTTCTGAAATAACTCCTCCCAGGAATGAGAGTCTCCATGTCTGTGCCCTAAGGAATGGCTCTATGAATGAGAGGTACCCTCCAGGTGATCTCCATCTCAGTTTTTACTGCACAGTTGGGAAGCCTTCCTCCACAACCAGCCTTTTCCATATTTCCTCCCCTTATTTCTAGTTATACCTCACTAAAACTGCACATACACAAATCCTCGAAGATTAAAATCTGCCTTCTGAGCCCCTTGACCCATAATACACTAAGTCCTTAACCAAATCCCTAGGAGAGATGCTTTAATAACCAGGAGCCCCATTTCCCATTTTACTTTGGGCACATTTCCATCAGCATTGGCTGGTACTCAGCATGGCCATATGGCTGCTGACAGCAAAATGGATCATGAGAGATTTCTTAGTTAAAACACTGTTTATTCATTATGGAGTGCTGTGGAATAATCTGACCTTTGGGGAGATAGAAATTAACAGGTGGATATCCCTTTTAGTGGGAAACTGGAACACTGAAGGAGGAACTTTCACAAATTGTCTCTGCACTGCTGCTCTCTTGAAAATCAGCCTTCACTCTGCACCCTCGTGGGGAAATAGAGTTCTTTCCCTTCCAGCCTCTTTACTCCATGCTTTGGCCATGATTTATGCCACAAAGTGTACATCACAGTTGGCACAGTTGGCTTGTTTCATATGGCTGCAGTTTATATCCTACAATAAATGCAGGGAGAGAAGGGCAGATACAAATCTAGATCCATTATTAAACTCAAACTCCTGCTTCATTGCATGCAGGAGATAATGCAATGCCACATGCAGGAGGAATACACGTGACTGGTGAATTTATACCTGCAGTACATTAATTAAATGGAATTCTCCAGAGGGTAGCACAGTCCTTAACTTTCATCTTTCCTAGTCAGGCACTCTGTGTTAAAGCAGGCAAAGAGACAATGCCTTATAGCTCAGCTGAGTTAACCAAAGAAGAAAAGAAAAAGCCAGAAAAAGTCCCCAGTAAGGCCCAGAGTCATCCTGGGAAGAGACACTGGACTGATCCTTCTGCAGGTCCTAAAAGGCCTCAAAACTAAGCAGGACCAGATGCAGCCAAACTGTCCTGCCAGGATCCAACACAATTTTTTGTTTGAGCAAGGACTGAAGGATTTGGCCTCACAGTCCAGCTCTGCCATTATTTGTAAATATACAACTCCCTTTAACTTCAATCAGAACTGCTCAAAGCCAGAAATGGACTGTAAATATTTAGAGTTTGGGTTAGCTGGTGAGAAAAGGAGTCAGTGTATTTTGTTCTTTGGATCTAGACAGCAGAGCTGGAAACAGAGCCATAAAATGTAATTCTAGATAACTGGGAAACAAAGGCTGATACTTGCAAAGGAAGAGCTCTGTGCTGTGGAGTATTTAGAAGCACTTGCATTTACCATTAGCCCAGCAAATCCTTAACACTCGCAGAGTAGCTCTTTTAAAATGATTAATCTCAGAGTTGTACAGATTGTACAGAGATTAATAAAAATGAAGGGTTTACAGATGAGAATGTGTGATGAAAAACAGAGCAGCTTTAGAGAGTTGTATCAATCTAAGTGGTTATAAAAAAAAACCTCATAAAAGATGACATTCTAATCTGAATATTTTAAAAAAATAATCAAGCTGCAATTTCTCTCTCACACCATTTTTACTTAGCAAAAGTGAAATTGCCTGTCCAATGTACAAAGCAGCTACAACTTAATCTGAAGAGTTAAGCTTTTTATTATTATTTCATAAACCAAAAAAGGGAAGCTTTAGGACACACTGAGGAGAGCTAGAAAATTTCAGATGAAACGTGAATACACATTGATTCATGAGATTCAGACTTGGAAGAATTAAAAAAAAGCCAGAAAGCAAGATTACATAAAACAGGCACCACATTAAGCTTCAATTTAATTGTGTTTCACTGCAGGAACAGGAATTTTAGGGTTTAGAAACAGAGCCAAAAATGAGGCAAAGTGAGGGTGTGGGCTTGTCCCGTTGATAACAGAACATAAAGGAAGAGAAGTAGAGTTAATTCCCTCTGCTAAAATATTTACCATCCTAGCACCCTGGGAAAAACATGTATGGAGACAGAAAAAGATCCTGATTAGTTATATAGAAGATCCTGTTTCTGCCTGGCTTTTGTCTGATGCTATTATGGAGGGTGGAGTATGAAGCTGCATTTTTATCTGCCCTCTCCAAGGCAAAGGAATATTAAAAAATGCAATTTCACAGATTTGAGCCTTTCTGCCATCCTCAACAGGAGAATGAGCTGGCTAATGAAAGGAAAGCTCTAAATTTCCAGGGGATCTTTGTGTTTCTGACTTCAACAGTCTTTCTTTGGTTTGGGATTTTTTACCACAGATCTGATTGGAATCAGGATTTCACCAAACCCTTCCCTTCAGGACAAGACCAGTGGGAAAGGATAAATTCCATACTACTGGAGGTTATTGCTCATTTTCAGCTCATCTTGATTGCAGAACTGAACCCAAGTTTCACACCTCCAAATTTTACTAATAATACCACCAAAGCTAAACAGAAAAGCCTTTACAAACCACTCCTAAACAAGAAAGGTTTTCCCTGCCTCACTTAAGATGTGGTTTTAATAGTGTTCTACAGAGCTCATGCCCAATATTCCTTACAGAGAGCCTGAGAAAACAGCAATAAATACCAATTTCCATGAAACATGCTGAGCGTTTAACATCCAAGCAAAACCAAAAGAGGAAAACCAAAATGTTGTCTGGTTCTATGATTCCAGATGACCATTAGAAATATGGATCAAAGCTTTTCACTCGAGCAGCTGAAGAGAAAATTACATGGAGTCTTGCTGTTGGGAATGTAGCTACACTTCTTGTCTACCATGCTGTATCACTTCCTGCTTGGTATCAGTTATTTCCATGTCACTTTTACATTTAACTCGTTAAAATATAAAGGAGAGGGTTTACAGCCCTGAGATCTTCCTCTAGAATTGCTGTGGAAGGAAGCAGTGCTTTACATACTGGACAAATTAAAAAGCAACACAAAAATATGAAGGAGAAACCAATGGCAAAAGTGTCCACTAATGTGGAAACATTAATTTTGAGATGTCTGGGACCCACTGACTTTCCTGCAACAGAATAAATCTGATCCCAGCAGCTCCAAACAAAATACCACAAACGAGGAACAAATCATCAGCAAACAGCCTGAGGAGATAAAATCCAGTCCCACAGTGAGGTTCACTGCCTTAACAACGAAGCTTTCCTTTCAGACTCTAGAAGCTGCCAGTTTGTGAGACAGCTTGCAGACAAGGCAGCCCTCCCTCTGGTCCACCCAAAGTTCAGAAGGTGACAGAGGGATGCCTGGACAAACAAGAAACACAATTAACACACACCAGCTCACAAAGCACTCCTCTTCCCTCACGTGAGTTGTGAGAACGACTTGAGCTCAATCAGAGCACAATCAATTTGGAATTCATGCCCCAAGTGGAAATCAGAAATGCAGATTCAGGTCACTTGGACTGTATGGTAGCAGTAGTGGGTTGTCTTCTTCTCGAGGGGCAGCTCTTGGCAGAGGGAAGGTCATCTTGGGCCATCAGACATCCTTTTGGTTTGTCAGTGAGTAGAAACCTCCAGAACCCAGAGCTGCAGCCTTTTCTATCTGCTGCCCTTTTGGCACCACTTTCCCCTTCCCCTGCCAGTCCATCCTGGTGCTCTACTCTGGCAGAAGACAACATCTCAGCTCACCTCAGATGTCCCTCTTCACCATCCAGCAATGGCAGGACAGGATCTCTGCTCCACACCTTTCACTGCCCACCTCTGCCTTTCTCTCAGGCCATGGCTTCCACAAATTCCTGATGCTTACCCCTACTGAAAGCACTCAGACCAAACTCCACTGATACGCAGAAACTTCTTGCTCTCAGTTCCAATATCCAATATTAAAATATCCATGAATGAAAAAGCATTCAGGAAAAAAAGTCTTCCATGGCCTTGAAGCAGGCTCTGAGCAGATAAAATAATTCAAGAGTTCAGATGCCAGGCTCTTGCTGCTGCTGCTGCTGACACACAAGTCCATAAGCTTGCAACTCAACAGGAATGATTTTCACAATCAGCTTTGGCCACCTGACAGTGTTCTTTGCCCAATTTCAAACTTTTAATCTGGGTTGAGGGGATTCTGGAGCTGATCACCCAAATATTGGCTCTTTACAAGAGCTAGAACCAGGATGCTCTCAGATAAACTGCTAGACAACTTCAGCACAGAACCTGCCAATTAACTCTACCTAAACTGTGCTCCAAAAACTTCTTTCCAGTCTGTTAAACTTATGCTGAACAGGAACACAGAAAAGCAAGCTACTGACCTGGTCTGCTGTCAAGTATAAAGTGTGTGACCCATAAGCTTTATATAACTGTAGAGCTCTCTAACTATTTGCAGAACTTACTGGCAACATTTTCTTCCTTCTTAGAATGTGCAAAAGTCTCACTGAAGCCAGGAAGAAGTGCTGGGGAGAACTGAAGGCAAGGAGCTAAACAGGACTGTCATCGTTGGACAGAATCTAGAAGCTCCATATTTCAGCAGGAAGATTGACTCCAAAATTCTTAAATTACAACTAGGAGATTGAGAAAAGCATCTGAAACACTAAACTCATGGGAATCACTTATGAACAGTTCATATATTTTAAAGATGTAAATCTTGGGAAGAATACCTTATGTTCATGGCAACTGAGATTGGAGGTACTGTGTATTGTAACTCTCAGCCAGAAAAGACAGATAACTATTTTGGCTCATATTACCAGTGATGAGGCTATGTCTAGCACTGATTTTCCACAGATTCTACAATCTTGGCCTATACCAAAACTTTCAGCTTTGTTTTACCATAGATCATTCATCTTGATTCTTTCCCCCTTTTCATGCTTCCTAGGTCACATACTTTACACTGCTAACAGTCTGACTCCTGGACAAGTAAGAAGCCATTTATTTTGTTCAGTACTCCTTTAATACTTCTATTGTGACTTTTTTTTTTCCCCGAGTTCCCCAAAGAATAACCTCTTCCTTGCTTTAATAACTTGGACCTCGGTCAAGGTTGATGTGTTTCTCCATTTTGCAGGATATTTTCTTCAGAAGAGACAAAACAGTGTCTAATATTGCAATGACTGATCTTTAAAAGCTACAGTTTCAAGAGGAAATCAAAAAGACTTATGAAAGAAAAGTAGGAAATAACCTTTGAAAAGAGGGGATAGGCAGCAAAGACAGTGAACTGTGCACAACTGTAGGATTTTGGGATCTTCTCTAACCAGAAAAAACCTCCTTAATGGATTTCTTCAGGCTCAGCTCCCTTGCTCACTTCCATACAGATAGTTTACTACACTACTCCCTCTAACCTTCAAACACCTTCGCTTTATGAGCTACAAGGAGACCCATCATATTTTTTTTCTTTTATCGCAGTACAGCAGTGTACACAAAGTCCATCTTGAACAAGACTTTCACATCTATGGATGAAAGCACAGATCTGGGCAGCCTTTTATCAGCCTCTGCTGCTGTTCCCTTGAGACTGCACACGGTTGGACACTGAGAACATCCCAATACCTGCCTTCATGGGGGAGTTTGCAGAGCGGGTTATCTCCTCAGAGCAGTGAATTATCTGCTCAGAGCAGAGCGCCTTTCCCTTGGCTAACATCAAAAGGCGGCTCTGCCGCTCACGGACGCACCGAGGTGAGGATGCGGCAGCGCTCCAGCCCCGCTGCTCCCCCGGCTCCATCGGGGATCCCCGGCCCCGGCAGACCCGGAGGAGGCACCGGGCACGGCGGGTGCGGGGATGGAAGCCCCGGAGTGCTGCTCGCCACCCCGGCGGGGCCCCGCGGCGCCTCGGAGCCTTCCTGGCCGGGCGGGCGCAGGAAGCGCCCGGGGGAGGCGGGCCGGAGCCTCTTCCCGGCAGGTGGGAGGGCGACAATGGCCGGGAGGAAGGAAACCGGGAGCCGGCCGGGCCGGGACACAGGACGCAGCGCCTGGCGAAGGCAGGGAAAGGGAAGAGGGATGGTAGGAAGGGGCGGCAGCTCAAGGAGCAGAGCGCGAAGCGGCCACGGCTGTCCCTGCGGGAGGGGCCCGGGCACCGGGAGGGGGCACTGCCCAGCCCTGCCCTGCCCCGCTCGGTGCCACCGGAGCCCGGCACACCCAGAGCTGCGGGCACTGCCCAGCCCTGCCCTGCACTGCCCTGTGCTACCAGAGCCCCGGCACACCCAGAGCTGCGGGCACTGCCCAGCCCTGCCCTGCCCAGCCCTACCCGGTGCCACCGGAGCCCGGTACACCCAGAGCTGCGGGCACTGCCCTGCCCTGCACTGCCCTGTGCTACCAGAGCCCCGGCACACCCAGAGCTGCGGGCACTGCCCTGCCCTGTCCTGCCCGGTGCCACCGGAGCCCTGGCACACCCAGAGCTGCGGGCACTGCTCTGCCCAGCCCTGCCCGGTGCCACCGGAGCCCGGCACACCCAGAACTGCGGGCATGTCCAGCCAGCAGTCCAAGCCTCCGCTCAGGCTGGGGCGAGGATCATCAGAAACACAGCAAGGTAATGAGCCGCTCTCAGGACCGGACAGTATTTTTTTTTTCCGTACAATTTTTCGAATTCAAAAATCCAAGGTATAACTTTACCAATGCAGCTTCACTAGGGCAACAGGTTAGAAGAGAACAGAGCTGCTTACCCTTTCAGTGTGGATCCCAGGTTCATTTGGTTCCATGTCATGCATTCAAGCTGTGAGGTCATCTGGTATAAATTGTCACTGTTGTGAAAAGATGTAGGGTTAGGACTAAAATTGCAGCTATCAAATAAAAACAAAAAATCAGAATGTCAATAATTTCTTCGTTATTTGTTTTAAATATATAACAGTAGAAAGAGAATTTATTTTATATGATCCCTTTTTTCGATGCATTACGAATTTTTAAAAATAAAAGGAAATAAAATAAAAGGAAATCTGTGGCTCGAAAAGGCATTTTGAATCTGCAAGTTTGACGATGTGTAAAGAAATAAAAACATAAAACTTTTTCCTTCACGAAAAATAATATCCGATATTGATACGTCGAAATGAATGAAACGAATATAAGCAGCCCGGCGGGGTAACGCAAAGGATTATTTGTTTTAAAAAGTCAAATCTGTTAGCTGTTTTAACCAGGAGTGTGAGAGACCACGTGGGTAATGGAGTGAAACAGCTATCGTGACTCGTGATGGATGTTGCTACACAGAGGGGCTTGACAAGCGGGAGAAAAATGGAGTGGCTGAGCGATAAGCGGAGCTGAGCGCTGGAGCAGGCTCTTTCCCGGCCGGCTCACACCGCGGGCAGCCGGGCTGCAGCCTTGCCCCGCTCTTTCCCGGCCGGCTCACACCGCGGGCAGCCGGGCTGCAGCCTTGCCCCGCTCTTTCCCGGCCGGCTCACACCGCGGGCAGCCGGGTTGCAGCCTTGCCCCGCTCCGCTCCGCTCCCCGCTCCCCGCCCGGAGCAGCGGGCGCGGCAGGGCTGAGGGGCGGCGGCGGGCGGGCACGGAGCCCCGGCAGCGCTCACCCGGCAGGACAGGTCCCCGCGGGGCCGAGGAGCTGCTGCAGGCTCCCCCGGGCCGGGCTCTCCCCGGCCAGCCCCCGGCCTCTCCGGTGATTGATGCCGGGCACCGCCGCTCATAATAAAAGCAAGTCTCCCCGCTGATTAATTTACACCTAAATTCGCTGGGTGTACGCGGTGAATTTATGTCATTTTGTTATTAGGAGACGGCATTTTTTTCTCTTTTTCTTTTTTAATTTTTTTTAACTTCGTGGCAGGTAGAAGCGACCTAAAAAAAAACAGAATCCAGTGGGAAGCTTTTGCATATAAAAACAAATTAAGTGACTTCAATCTCGAAGTATGCGTAATATCATTTGTCAGTATCACTGGACACTATTATTTATTAGTGTGTCTGAACTGCTATTATGCTACTACAATGTCCTGCATATCAGCTCAGGAATTGTTAAACTCTCCTGCAGTTTCCCCATTTGCAATAGCAGTCCGTGCTGGTCTGTGCCAACTACGTTTTGCAATTCCACGAATTCTTCCTGTAATGCTGCTGTAATTAATTCCTCCAGGACCCTGATTTTTATTAGAAGTGCCCGCCCCATGCATTTACAGCAGGAGATTTCCCTTTAACTTTCTTTCCCTTGACAGTTCATTTATAAGAGCCTCCCCCACAATATCCACTTTTTTTTTTTTTTTTCCCTCCTTTGCTTTTTCATAAAGCAATACACTTATTCATCTTGTCACAGCTCTGGGCCACTGTGTTCCGTGCCGCCCTTGGGTGACGGTGTCCGAGACGAGGCGCCCCGGAGCCGCCGCAGCTCTCCCGGTGCCCGCCCGGCCAAACTCGCCCCGCTCCCGGTTCTGCAGCACCGACCGCGGCTTCCTCGGCGGAGCCCGAGCCGGTTTCAGGCTCGGAAGGGAGCCTGGAGCGGCTGTCGGGCAGGCTGGACGTGATGGGAAGGGCTGGGAGCAGAGCTCCGCTATTCGCGCTAAACCCGGCTCTGTCTGCCCCGTTTGGTGTCTCCTGAGCGGGGAGAGACCCTCGGTCGTCGCCCCTCCTTGTCCTCCCACTGCCGGGGCCTGGAGCAGGGGACTGAGTGAGGGAGGAGCAGGTGCCCGGCTCGGCCCGGACCCCACACCAGCCCGGACGGGGTCTGCTGTGGGGTCCCCAAATTCATTGCAGCGCTCCGGACTCTGGGCGCGCCCCAGGTGAGCCGCAGCCGGGCACCCGCACCCCCTCCCACGGGCTGCGAGTGGGGTCTGAGCCACCCCTGCAGCCGGCAGCGGCCGAGGGGAGACATTTCTGAGCCACGGAACTGAGAGGTTCTCATCTCGAAAAAGCCGGAATTGCGGGAGCTTTGGTTAAATCGGCCCTGGGCGGGAGGCAGGTGGGCACCCTGGGGCTTCGCACCCCTTAAACCCGGAGATAAGAACGGCCCGGCCCGGTCACTGCTTGCCCGGGGCAGTGGCTCGGATTAAACACCTCACACCTGACGTGTGACACAGAACAGGACGTCCCTAACGCCATTTACGCCTCGCCACGGTTTATTATTGACGGTACCGTGAGATGATCTCATGGAACCAACAGCTCCGCTCAAAATCTCGGCTTTGGATGGAGTTAGAATGGGGAGGAGGAGGAAAGCGAGGTCTCCAGGGATTTGCCTGCGCTGATTCCAATCTGAATCCTTGGCCCTTCGAGCGGCCACAAAGAAGACACTAAAAATAACTTATTTTCATTACAAAGATGCTTTTAAAGAGAAACGAGAGGAAGGGGGGGAAACATTTCTACAGCGGGGATTAATGTAAGTTGGAGTGGAATAAAAGGAAGTCAACGCTGAGCAAAAAGGGAACTTAAAAGGAAACCAGTAGTAGATCATATAGAGTTTGTTTTGGCCTGCACTGCAGTATTACCGAGTTCTTGACCTCTGCACAGAAAGAGCTATAATCTGAACCGAGACTCCTCCACTTTTAAAGTCTTTGCAAGTGTTACTCACAGTAAATTTTCAACATCCAGCATGTTTACTACATTAAACAGCGCGAGGTAGAAAAGTTCACATCACCGTTTTAATGGACCCACAAAGCCCTGCCTGAGATCTGCGCGGGTTTGTCACCCGTGTCCAGCTCCAGCCACGGGCCGGGCCATAAACACGGATCAAGCAGTGGCCGGGGCGAGAGATTTCACAGATAGTTTTGCTTCCAGCCTAAGAATTACGATCGTTCAACCATTTCTTTCTTGCCGACTTTGCCGCGGTTCGGGAGAGAGGGCGAGGCGCTTGAGACCCGAGTGCCCCCGCACTGCAGACGGGCGGGACCCTCCTGCCCTCGGCCCTGCTTCCCGCCGGTCGGGCTGGTGCGGGGGAGCCAGGAGGGTCCCTCGCACCCAGCTGGAGAGATGGGGATGAGGGAGAAGCCAGAGCATCAGGTGTCTCCCTCTGCATCCTCTCCCTCTGCTCTCTCCTTCCCCCTCCGGCCCCCGAAGCATCACCCCTCGGGTCCTGCTGGAGGCGGCGGATCCAGAATTGGGATGGCCGTCCCTGCGAGGCGCTGCAAGGCGGAGCGGACCGGCAGCCCTGGCTGGGGTGAGAGGGCGAGGAACCCCAAACCAGCGCTGTTCGGGCGTCCCGAAAGACGCAGAGGCGACGGGGCAGGGAAACAGCGGCCGCCGCATCCCGCCGGGGGCAGAGGCAGCACCACCTCCCATTCCCCCCTCGTCTTCTCCGCCACATCCGCCCCTCTCCACTGCTAGAGGCGAACGGGAGTGCCTATTGTCCCCAGGCAGTGTGGGGACGGACAAACGCCCCCACTCCGGGGCTGAGCCCCATCCCCTGAGCGCTCTCGGAGCGCTCCGCGCAGCGGGCGTGGGCAGGGCCGCCAGCCCCGGCGCTCGGATGCGGCCACCGAGCAATCACTTGACCAATCCAAGCAGAGCTGTCGAGCTTGACCTGAACTGCGAAAAGCAAAAGAAGGAGGTGCGGAATAAATACGGTCTTGAAAAAATACCAAAAATAATCACGATTTCGCCAAATCAAGATATATGGTTAAGAGCAGCGCGGTCGTTTTCAGGGCGTTGGCGATGCGGGAAAGGAGTCCCGCCCGTTTCTGTACCGCAACGACTCATCCGCCTTCCTGACCACATTTTCCAGGCGGTTTTGAATGTGTTCAATAAGGGGCAAGGAGAGGCCTCGCCGAGTTCAGCCACCTGTGCGGGCCCCGCTGCGGGCGCAGCCCGGGGCTGCCCTCGACGTGGAGCAAGCGCTGCCTCGCTCATACCCCCACGCATCAGTATTGGCTCCTGAGAGGTTTAAAGGCTTAAATCCTTATCTCACTGGAGTAAGCCGTAAACCTCCCAGCGAGCGGGGCAGGATCAAGGCTGAGGTCGGGAGGAAATCGGTCCCCGTGGCGCGGCGCTGCCCTCCCGCGCCGGGTGCGGGTCCCCAAGCGCTGGGAGGGAGGTGGCAGCGTTAGGGAGGCGACCTCTGCTCACCCCTGCCCCAGCGGAGGCACATGGAAGAGACAGCGCTCGACGCTATCAGCGTTCTCCTGTCGGATTCACACCTGCAGGCGCTGCCGCTTCCAGGAGCGGGGCGAGGGCGAGCCCCGGGGCCCGGGGGGACTGGGGAAGGGGGCGGCTGCCCGCGGCCGCTCGGAGCTGCCCTCCCCAAGCCTCCTCCGAACCGTATTTATAGATTTCCCTGCGCGGCTCGCAATCTCTGTCACTTCAGCGCAGGAGTTCGCCCCGCCAATTATTCTGCAAGCTAATCTCTCTGGATAGGCTTCTTTCCTTCCTTCATTACCTCATTCCCTCCTTCCCTTGACGTCAACTCACGTTCATTAGCGAAGTGGCTTCTGGAAGTGACAGAATTTTGTTGTCTCACGTCCAGTGTCGATTAATGTGAGGTGATATAAGTGGCCTACAAGAGGAGCCGCTCGCGGCTTCCTTCGCAGAGGCACACATTGTTTTGTGTGCGAGAGTTACTTAGCAACTCCGAGATACGGGACTGGCTCCAAGTTCACAAAAAGTTGAGGAATAAATTTTGGGGAACTTCTTTCACTCACTAAACACGTTGTAAAACTCCAACGCCCAGCCCTCATGTCAGACCAAAAAAAAACCAAAAAAACCAACCGGGAAGCCGCGCTTGCCACAGGCCCGTCTGTTGGCAAAGAGATCTCGTTGCTCACAGCAAAGTTCCAGACGCACCTTTCTCCCAGCAAGGAAATCCGATAGGTTTATTGCCCCGATTTCAATAAATAACCTCCCTGCAGGCCAGCTCCCACCACTCCTGGGAGCCATCGGAACGGCTCTGGGCCTGCAAGACGAAACTCTTGGTCGGAGCTGAGTTTTGGTTGCCTGTACCACGCTGTGCCATGGCTGCTGCTCTCCAGCCAGCATTCCCACACCTTCCGGGCCTCGGGGCTGCGGGGACTCTTAGAGCCAGGCCCGGAGGGGAGGAGCGGGGCTCAGCCGGGCTGTCCCAGGCGCTTCCCCCGCTGCGGTTAAGGGCAAACCCCAAATTCATCAGGCCCGGAGTGCGGGGAGCCCGGCTCCCGTTTCCCCGGCCCCAGGCACCTGCAGCGGGGATGCTCTGCCGGAGCCGAGCGGCGCCAAGCCCGGCTGGGGAGGGCGAGCCAGCCGGGAAACCTGCGAGACACAGCGGGGCCCGCCACGGAAGGCGCGGCATCCTTTTTTCGTTTTGTGCGGGTTTTGGGATGTCGTTTTGTTTGGGGGGGTTTTGTTGGTTTCTTTGTTTTTGTTGGCTTTCTGCTTGTTTGTTTGTTTGGGGCGGTTTTGCCTCGGTATGGTTTGGTTTTTACATGTGAATCTTCTATTTTTGGGTTTGGTTTTTAGAGGGGTTTTTTTCGGATTTTTTTTGTTTGTTTGTTTGTTTTGTTTTTTGTTTTGGGTTGGGGTTTTTTGGTTAATTTTGGGGGGGGGTTTTTTGTTTGTTGGGGGTTTTTTGGTTTTTTTTGTTTTGTTTTGTTTTTTTGTTGTTGTTTGTTTGTTTTTGGGGTGTTTTGGGGGTTTTTTTGAGAAGGGAAAGAATAAATCTGCTTCCTAGCATAAAGGAAAAGCTGCTCGAACGGCATGCGGGGGAGAGAGAGCGCATCCCAGCAACAACCCGCGCACAAGAAGGAGGGCAAGGCGAGCTCCCTGCCGGCCGCGGTACCTGTTGTAGGGCGTCCGGAGGAGCAGCGCCTGGCTGCCCGTGCAGCTGTCGGTCGGCGTGTGACAGCCGTACACCGGAGGAGGCACCGAGTACTGCTGGTCCCCTGCGGAGAGAGCGGCACAGAGTTAACCCCTGGGGCTCAACGGGGCTCTCCAGCAGCTCCGTGCCAGAGCTCCTCGGGAGCCAGAAATTACCTAGGGAGGGCTGCTGGCTGATGGGGTCCTCGTGTTTGAAGGAGTGATTGGTGAACTGAGCGGCGGGGTGGGACGGCGTGTGCCCGTAGCTGGGGGTCCCGTCAAAGGCCACGGTGCTGTAACCTGGCGGAGAGAGCACAGCGGGGTTAGCGGGATCCCTCCGATCCCCCCTGGGGAGGCTGGGGACAGACAAGGAGAGGGCCAAGCTCCCTGTGCCCCTCTGTCCCCTGTGCCACCGCCCCTCGGCGCTCGCACATCTCCCTCTGCCAGGAGAGCCGTGCCGAGCCGGCGCCCAGGCGCGGAAAGTCGGAAGTCTCGTTCGTGTTTATAGAGAACAGATCGGTTTCGGTAATAAAAAGGATGTTTTCGTTAATTGTTGCTCGTATTAAAAGTGGAAGATTCCCATCTGCTCGATGTAGTCATCTGGCGTTTCCAATTTAGAAGTTACCCTTTAATCTTGCGCTTTTTTTATTTTGTTAAGGGCGACTTTCTGAAGAGTCTGCAATAAAGAGGAGGAATATTACGTGCAAAAATAAAACTCCTCCTTTCAGCGAAAATTGCTCTCCAAAATAATAAACAGCCTATTTTGTTTCCTACACCGAGCAGATTCAGATGGAAAGAGACCACCTCTGCTGACCCCGGGCCGGCACACAATCGTAAATCAGGTGCTTGGACACCAACTTTCATTAATGACTTGGAGCTGGCTAAACAACTTCAGCTAAAAAAGTAATTACAAAGTAATATTATCTCAGCGGCTTCTCGGCTCATCAGCATTTACTCCGAGAACCAAGCTCCTCCGAGAGTCACTCTTAAAAAAAACCAAAAAAAAAACAAAACCCAAAAAAACCACCAAAAACAACAAAACCAAGCAAAACAAAAAACCCCAACAAAAACAAAACAAAAAGCCCGAAGCGGGCAGGGGAAAGAAACCAAAGAGACCACGAGTGCTTTCTCCCTCACACTCCTCTCCCTTAACCCGCTTATTCCAGCTCGGGCATCCCTCACGGACCCGTCTGGATGGGGCGTGTGGCTGGAGAGGGAGCACTCGTGGCTGTTTTCGGGCGCCTGTCTCAGCTCCCTTTCGGATGCTCGGCGCTGGGCAGGTCTCTGCTTCACCAACGATCCGTAATCACAGCGGCTTTCGGAGACAATGAAACGGAGAGGCAGCAAAGGGATTCGAATGTTGCTTCTCTGTTTTATTCTCTCCGCGGCCAGGCTGGGTCCAGAGACATTACAGGACTTCATCAACCCGCGCGGCTGAGCGGGAGGAACGGAGGGAGCCGCAGGAGGAATAAAAATATTCCAGAAGGCTTTAAAAGCTTCACCTTGGCGGCGATTTTAAGCCGGCCCGGAGGCTGCGGGGCTGGCATAGGAGTGGGACCGGCCAAATGTCCCTCACATCGCTGTGACCCCAGGAGCAGAGCTCCTCTCGCCGGGCAGCGTTGACAGGCCGGTACCTAACGGGCTCCCATCCCACAGCTGCTTCTCGCTCCTTATCTCCTCCCTCAGCCCTCAGGAGAGAGGCTCAACCTTCAACTCCCTTCTCCCCGTTTCCCTCCGTCTCTTTTTTAGCTTTCAGAAAACACTGACACTTTCTACGTTACTTTTGGCCCGCCACAGAGTTTCGGTGACCTTCAAAACTCAGCTCGGAGCAGGACGAGGTTTTGGCCGCATTTTCCGGTGTTGCCTGACCCAAAGCTTCAGGAATGTGATAAGAAAGTTGAGTTCTGAACCGAGCTGCCGATAGTGAGGTCTCTTTAATTAGGGCGTTATCAGAACTAGGCCTGATTAAAATGTGCTGAAAATAATTGAAAGTTGTACATCTGGTGGAGAACGGGGCCCGCTGGAGGCATCCAGTTGTTGGAGGAGCCCAGCTGGATGAAAGAGGCAGGCAAACGAGAAGAGGGAAATTGGGCAGAGGTTTCAAAGCCTTAGCTTCCTAACCCCCACCCCATCCCATCCCAGACTTGGCAGAAATGTCATCACAGAGCCAAGGTAGCGTCTTTCCCACGGTCGGAGGAACCTCTAAAGAAAAAAAAAAAAGAGTTCAACCTTGAGGAGAGCCAAAGCAGGAACATTTTATCCATACACAAAATAAAAAATAAAAAAAAATAAAAAAAAAAAAAAAAAAGGAAAAAAAAGAAAAAGAAGAAGCAAACACCCTTTGCCGAATTTCGAATTTCTTCTTGCTGTAGGAGCCCTCTCGGTGCGTGTCACCGAACACAGCTGTGGCTGAGCCCCAGGGCTTTGGGCCCGCACAGGTGCGGGTGTGTGCGGGGTGTGTGCGCTGCCTGCCCGAGGAGAGCCCAGCGTGGGCTCCGTGGGTTGGGGCATTAAAAGCTCGGTTTCTCCCTGGGCTGGGTAAACCCGCACGTCAGGATGGAGCGGGCTGGCAGATATTTTTGTCCCTCGCTAACTCGAATTGATCTCCCTCGCCCTTCTCTCCGCTTTCTCGTCCCTATTTCCGCCCAGCGATTATGAATCCCCTGCAAGGTCTAAAATATTTTCAGCCGTCTTTCGAAACACATCTTTCCCCGTCAGAGTCCCCGTGTCCCGGCGGGCTCCGGGCCGCTCCCCTTCCTCCCGCAGCTGGAGCTGGGACCCCGCGGGGCACGCAGCGGCTCCGGGGCCTCGGCAGGGCCGAGTCTCTCCCCAGTTCCAGGGATGCCGCCCATTTTCCCAGCCGGGATCGGCGGCACGGCCCAGGAACCCCGCTCTGCAGTTTCCTACGTCGGAGCCCAGCGCCGGGCGAACCCCGGGGGTCGAAGGCAGCAGCGCGGTGGCACCGGGACCGCGGCCCGGCAGTGCCCGGGGCAGGTGTGTGCTGAACAACCTCTGCCCCTCGCTGCAAACATCGCCCGGGCCTCGGCCGCTGCCCTGCCCCTCGCCCTGCAGCCCGAACCGCCCGGGGCCTCCCGGGACGGGGTGTCCCAGCCCCTCTGTGGGTACGCGCTTGCCCCCGCGGGGCACAGCCATCCCGAGCTGCGGGCTGGGTGCGGGATCCCCACCCTAAAATCAGAGACCCCGGCCACTCATCCCGCTCGGGCAGGGCCACTCTGGCACTCTTTGCCCATCCCCGGTGCCCCGAGCCTCGGCTGCCCCGCTCCCCTCGGCCGGGCAGTGCGGGACCAACCCCGGCACACACCGCCACTCGCTCCGGGGCCAGCTGAAAGAGGGCGAACGAGACCCGAGAGGTCTCATGCAAGCTCTTCGCACGCTGGCCCCTTTTCCTTTCTCCCTGGCGTTCGCACCCGCAAATGTTTATACTGCAGGCACTGGAAGAAGAAGGATGAGGCGCTGCCCCCGGTGCCACACGCGGGTCACCCATTGCCCGGCCGTTCAACCCGCGGGAGCCTCTCAGGGCGCTGCGAGCACCGGGCACCGCGGGGAGTTACGGCACAGCCGGTCCCGGCCGCGGAGATGCGGACAAGAAACGACGAGGCAGCCCCGCTTGAGCATTCCAGCCCAGGAATACTCAGCCCTCCCGAGGTTAATTCGACAAGGGGTTTGAAAACACAGCGCTTTTCGGATTCAGGAGGAAATTTGGAGGTTTACCCCCGCCACCACCCCATCACCCCCGAGATACGCAGCGGGAATTCTCTCGGGCCACAGGCCCCAGCTCCACTCCAGGACTTGTGCCGTCTCCGGCCCGAACAAACCTTTGCGAAGGCGAGAGGCTGCTCCGAGCCGGGGAGGGGGCCGGGGGGCTCCAGTCCGCCTGGCAGAGCCGCCCGCTGCATTCGCTGCCCCGCAGGAGGGGCGGGGGGCCGAGCAACTCCCGGCTCCTAAAGCTCCCGGGAGCGACGTGGCTGCCGCACAGGGAGGGAAGGGAGGCACGGCAGGGCTGGCTCGCCTAAACCCGGCTCGGCCGCCGCGGAGAAACACCGGGCTCGGTGTTTACATCAGGCGCGGCCCTGCGGGGCTGAGCGGGTGCCTCCGGGGGCCGCCCCCCGAGCCCGGGGCGCCCGGCAGCGCGGCCCTTACCCTGGTTGCGGATGGCTTGCTGGCTCTCCAAGCAGTTGGGCAGGTAGGGCCCGTTGGGGAACATCCGAGCCTGGCCCGAGGGCGGCTGGCTGGGCGGCGGGGCGCCGAAGGGCCCGTAGCGGCAAGCGCCGGCCGTGCCCGTGAACTGGCCGGAGAAGTGGACGGTGAAGGCGCTCAGGTACTGCTCCTCGTGCGGGTCCGATCCGTTCCAGCTCGGCTCCTGCTTGATGAAGGAGTGCGGCCCCAGCGAGCCGTAGGAGGCCCCCGGGGGAAAGTCCAGCACGGGCGCCCACTGCGCCGCGCTGCTCACGGGCATGGTGCAGTTGCTGTTGCCCGGCAGGGAGGGCACGGAGGGCAGCAGCGCGTTGAGGTCTCGGACGTCGGAGCCCATCTGCTCGCAGACCTTCTGCCTGCCGCCGGGCAGCCAGTCTCCCCCCGGGCCGCACTTGTTCCACGACACCTGGCCCCTGCCCGCCAAGCCGGAGGCCGGCTCCGGCTGCAGGCACCAGGCCGGCGAGCTCAGCCCTTTGGGGGAAGTTTGCTCCGCGACGCAGCTCCCCGGGTCCAGCCCTGCGGGAGCCGGCAGCAGCGACAGGGAAAGGTTGTTCTCCAGGATCGCCTCCGGGCTTGCACCCGCTCGCAGCGCGGTGTGCGTGTGTCTGTGTCTGTCTGTACGAATGTCCGTCTGTCCGAGCGAGGGGGGCACAGCCGCCGCGCACGCCTCACCTCGGATGCCTGCTCGCCCTCAACTTTGCAAAGCTCAAATAGAGGCGCTTGCAGGGGAGGAGGAGTCAGCCACGCCGATCCTCCATTCACACAACCTCCGCCGAGGGGCTGCCCACAGCCCGCTCTGCTGAACCCGGCCGGACCAGACTCGCGGGGGGAGGGGAGACACGGCAGGGCCGGGGATGGAGGGGGAGAGGTGGCTGTGGGAGAATATATCTCCCCTACACATCACTCCCACCCTTCTCCTGGTGCAAGCGCCACTAAATCTCACCCTAACGTCCCTCCGCTTTAGGAGAGACTGGCGGGAATGCTAGAGGGATCCAGGTGGCCAGTAAGTACGTGCTGGCTGACTTCCCCCGCCAGCTCCCTGCGTGTCCGTGGGGATTCCCGAGGGCGGCGAGCTCGCAGGCCCCGGGGGCCGCGGGGAGAAGCCTCCGCCCTTGAAGGAACCTGGGGAAGTGACACTACCCGAGCTGGGCGGACCCCGTTCCTGAGAGGGGAAAGTGTCTTTCCAGGTGCCTCTCCCGCTACGGGAGGAACCAGCGTCTCCAGGAGCTCCCGCAGGGTGCGAGCCGCCTGCCCGGGCCCCCCGCACCCCGGGCGCTCCCTGTCCCCGGGGCTGGCCGGGCCGGGGCACCGGGGGCTCCGCCGGCCAGGGGAGGGCTGGGAGCCCTCTGCGAGGGCCCCGGGACCCTTGGCGTGTGCCCGACCCCAGCCCTGTCCCTCGGAGCCGCCTGAGTGCGAGGGGAAGGAAGCAGCTGGGCGGGCGGGGGAGGACAGCAGCGCTATGAGTAACCTGCTTGTGGGAGATTCACCTGGCGCTGCTCCCGGGAAGGCCCGGAGCCTCTCTTTCCTCTCCAGCCTCCCGGACGGCGGCTCCTCAGCGTTCACCCCGGGGGCGGCGGCCGGAGGGGACACGTTATCCCCGGACGGTCCTTGCTGGCTAGAGACGCGGCGGGGCTCGGGTCGGCCCCGTCAGCGAGGGGTGTCGCGATTGTGGCGGTGCGGGAGCGCACCCAGCCCGACTGCCCAGAGCTCCGCCGTACCTGCTGCGGGCAGGACGCGCTCTCGCCGAGGGCGAGGAGGGGAATCCTGCCTCCCTCCTGCAGAACTACCCATGGATAATCAAGATAATCCATCACCCGGGGCTGCGGGGTTCTCGCGGGGTCGCACCGGCCCCGCCGCCCCGTCCCTTGCGCGTTGTCACCGGCCGCTGTCAGACCACAAACCGGGGCCACCCCCGCGCACCCTCACCCTCCTCCGAGGCGACAGCAGCGACAGAGGCGCCCGGAAGGCTCACCTGCCGCAGGACACGCCGAGCCCCTTGTCTTCCCGGTGATTTCCTATCCCTCGCGGCATCCAGCGTTATCGCAGGCATCATCAGCGTCGGAGAGGTGTTTTAAGATTCAAAGGGTAAATGCTACAACAAAAAGAAATTAAAATAGGTAGTTATTGGAGCAGCCAAGTATAATTTCTTTTTCTCTTAAAACTAATTAGTCATAACGGTCGGGTTTTGTTATAAGTGAAATTATTTTTTCACAAACTCTTTCAGGTAATTCCCTGTAAAAATCTTCCTTTTGGTGCATATATCTATTTATTACAAAACTTCACGTGTAACACAAGGGCGAAATATTCGTTCATTATTTTTGCTGATATTAAATATCCTCTAAGTTTACAGGACGTGCCACCTCAGAGCCCAAGGCAAACTAAGGCACCCTGGACGGCGCTTGTGAAAGCGGGGAAATCGCGCTGACCTTGCTGCCCGCGGGCTCCCGCTCTGCCTCCCGCTCTGGCCGCACCGGGGCTCCCGCACACCGCGGTCACCCCTGCCCCGGACCCGCGGGGAGCTGCGGGATCGGGACAGGGGCTGCTGCTGGCTTGGCTCGTTTCCGTGACGGACCGACGCACCAGGCTGGTTGAACTCGGTACCTTAAAGGTCTTTCACAACCTAAACGGTTTTATGATTGATTCTATGATCTCGGCTCTGCGATGGACACCTTACATATAGAAATGGAAATCTTTGGTCAGCCTAAGCGGAGACTTTAATTTCCCATAAAAACTAGAGCTCTCTAGGCGCAAACAGAAAATTAGTTTCCCTTAGAGGGCTGATTTTTTTACCTAGCACAGGGGGTTTCCCTTTTCTTGAAATAATCTAGCTTGATAAATCATCTTGAAAGGGGAAAAAATATTTTCTTGATCGCTGAGCTCTGCATTACACCACCTGGGAGGAAGAGCTGCCGAAGTCCTTCCAAACCTTCTCCTCTCTCACTTTCCAGCAGTGAAACAACACGACCCCTTGGCCATCAGCGCATCCTTCCTCCCCGCGGCTGCTGGCGAGGCTGGGTGGACCCCGGAGCTGCCAGCTCAGCTCAGCTCAGCCCAGCCCAGCTCAGCCCAGCCCGGTGCTGCACCGAGCACCGGCACCTGCGCCCTCCAGGGCCGCCTCAGCCGTGCGGGGCACGGAGCGCGCCCGGGGGCGTCCCGGGGCAGGAAAGCCTGGACACTTCTATCTCGGGATGGGCTGAGGACTTCTGGGAGATGGCCAGCGCCACTTTCCCCATCTGTTCCCGTCTAGGCAGCGCCAGGGAGAGAGAGAAATCTCCCGCCTCGCTGCACTCCTGCAGCACAGGCCGGGAGCGCTCCCGCCGGGGCCGCCCGGCGTGCCGAGAGGAGCCGCTCCCTCTTTGCCGGAGGGATTCCCCCGCCTCCTCCCCAGAGATCCCGACCCCGATTCCAGACAAACTCCGGCTTAAATCACTCCAGGTCTCGCACATCGGGCTCCCGCGGCCGGGTTTGGGTGCCCAGCTGAAAGGGATGGCCGAGGAGATGGCAGCTCAGGGAACAGCACCTCCTTTGTCGCTTTCCAGAGCCAGGCGGTCCGGAACATTTTTGCCCTGTCCCCTCCAAACGCGGCCCGATCCAAAACTCTGACAGGCTTCATTGCCCGCTGTTCCATAGCTACGGTAATTCCTGATAACGCTCACCCTTCGATTGTGCTCCAAGGCGTACTCCAAGGTTAAACAATAGCCGGAGGAGGATTGTTCCAGCGAGTCCCACTCGATCCCGAGAAAAACGGGCTCGGGAACCTGCTTCAACCTGAGCACCGCGGCCGCACCTCCCTCCCCATCCGGCGTTTTCCCTCGGCTATGCTAACCAGTTAAGGGACCGGCAATTCTTACTAAACTCCTGAACGATCCCCCCGCGGTTCGGAGGTGGGGGAGACTGACTGAAACAGAGATAAATCCCCAGCCCTTCCCCTCCTGCTCACGGCGCTCACAGCATGCAGGGGGATCTGTCTCCCTTCACTCAGGGAGCTGATCAGAGTTTGATTATTTAAGCGCCGAGAGCAGCAAAAACAAAGCTGCGAAGCATCTCCAGGAGCGCAGAGGGCACAGGGGCAGGAACTCATCACGGCGGGCCCAATCTCTCATTTCTCGCTGCCGAGAGCTGCGAGCACCAAGGGAGCCGGCGAGGCGGGACCAGCCTTCCCCGTGCGGGCTGACGTGGGCACTGGAAATCTTTCCAGCTGCCTCGAGGACATTTTGTTTATCCCCTGAGGGTAAAAGAGTTTGTTTGGGGTTTTTTTGACGCACGGAGAAGCAAAGGTGCGCTGACGGGAGCGGGGCGCTGCGGTGCCCTCGAGGTGGGGACCCCTCCGGTGGCTGCGGGGATGATGGCGAGCATCCCCCGCGGGGTGCTGGACATCTCCCAGCACGGCTCCGGCTCTTCCCCCGCTCCGCCGGGACAGCGTCGGCGAGCGGCGGGCCGAGCCCGGCCGGCGGGGCTCGGGCCATTATTGTACCGTAAATCTTGGAAACGCTGGAACTAATTACGGAGAGGATATGTCTCAATTTGTTCCGCATTAGTGCCGCGCCGGGACGCAGGCACCGAGCACGGGAAATTGATGGGCCCGGCCCGGCCCGGCCCCGGCGGGACTGGCGGCCCTGACCCCGCGTTCAACCCGGGGGCGGCCCCGCTCCGCCTCTCCCGCACCTGCGGGGCCCGGCCCGCACCCCCTCGGTGCCCGCGGCCGAGGCTGCGGTCGGGAGCACCACGCGGGCTCCGGGAAATTTATTAGCGTGCTGCTAGGACGGGGCTCGGTATAAATCAGCGAGCTGTATAGGGCCATAAAGCATCCCTGAGCGTCCCGCCCTCGCCGGGGTTCTGGTGAAGAGGAGTTCATGGAAAGCTGGGTATCGGTAACATCTTTTAGATGTGGAGTATGTGATGTTTTTAAAGCGTCAGATATCAATATACAATCAATCTATCAATATACAATTAGATATATAATCAGGGGATGTACTTATGGAGCAGCTATATGAATATATCTATTATATATATAAATAATAAAACTATTATATAGAAATTTTATAGGTATTTTGTACTTACACACAAAAGAAAATTTTTAGGGAAAAAAAGCTCTAAGGTAATATGCTTAGTTCTTGGCATTACCACTAATGGCTTTGAAAGTAATAAAAGTATTATATCGGCAGGAGAAAATAAAAATGTTCTAAAATGCAGCGTATTATAAATGGGTGTCTGGTAACTGAGACTTAAGGAATTAATTACTCCCAGGTTGTAGCATGCAGATCCCACTGTAAAGGCACACTGAACTCTAAATGTAATAATATACAAACACATCAGTAACAATACCTGGCATGGACACCAGTTCAAAGAATTCTTTGAGCCAGCTGGGACACCATCTTTGAGCACAGGTACAAACTGGAAACATAAACCAAACATTTACACATTCAGAAAAAATTAGAAAGGCTCCAGCTGCAGTGAAAAAACACTGCACTGTCCTCTGTACCCCACAGGTAAGGAACCCACAGCCTCAGGTCTCACTAACTGTAGTGTATCACAGCACAGGGACAGAGGATAAATGATCCTTTCCCAGTTTCTTTAAGGACTGGCCATGAACACGTTTTCCTAAACACTACTCATCCATGCCTTTTATCTATCAATTTAATTTTTTAACAAGCACACTTTAACAATGCGAAACCCAAATCCCCCTTTGTTCTGGCAAAGCCCTTTTGCAGCCCTGTGCAGAGATCAGTTCTTCCTCAGTGGGAAACAAGAAGGCTCTAGCTGCTCTGTCTTAGCTGAGGGGGTTTAGACCTCACTGGTCTTTTTTCACTGGGTTTGTTCACTGTACACACCTCAGAGGAATTCATCCACATAAGCCCCTGACTGAAAGTGCTGTAGGGCAAGTGCTCCCAGTGGAACCAGTGCCACAGGACTTGTACCACACAGTGGGGAAGGCCAAGCATGTCCCCTGCCTGAGGATGCTTGGTGAGCATAGAAGACAAGCAGTGGGGACAATGTGCCTAATGCCTACAGCAGAGGAGAACCAAAAGCCCCTGGGTTGTGTTCAATACTTTCCCAGAGAGGTGGAAGAGGTGCCAGCAGTTTTCTCAGAACAATGGGGGACCCCAGCAGTATTTGTGAAGTGCTTGGAGACCTTGTGTAAGCAGAGAAAGGCAGATGGTTGCATTTTGCAGCACAGCCCTGTGTGATGTGTCAGTGATGTGACCTGTGAGGGGGTGGCAGGGCTGGAGAGCTGTTGCAACACGGCAAGTCCCTCCTCCCAGGCCAGCAGCACAGCACAGCCAACACCCACAGCTCCTTCACAGCCTGGGCAGACATTCCTCTGCCCCCAGCCACCCAGCACAGCCCTTGGGCTTCCTTAGAAACAGAGCAAACCCAGCCCTTTGTAGGCACAGCTCCATGAAGGTTTGTGTGTCTCTCCTCTCCCTGGACTGCACCTACTGCTGTGTGTGGATTGCAGCAACAATCCACAGAGAAGCTCATTTTACTCATCTGGATGGCTGGAAGCAACAGGCAGCAAAAATGTACCCCCAACTGAAACAAGAGTTTTCCCCCAGCTCTTAATTCCAAGGCTTCCCACTCAGTGTGGCTTTTGGTCAAACCTGAAGGTTTACAGGCAAACTCTCCCTTGTGTGGGTGGGGGATATCTGGTCTGGACATGAGTGGGAAAAGTCCATGGCTTCAGGGCATCAACCCAAGAGAGAGCTGCTGCAAGCAAGGCAGAAGCCTCAGTACCTGACACAATTCAGAGCTGCTGCAAGCAGGGCAGAAGCCTCAGTACCTGACACAATTCAGAGCTGCTGCAAGCAGGGCAGAAGCCTCAGTACCTGACAGAGTTCAGATGGGCTGTAGCTGTCACTCTTTTCAGATTTGTGACTGCCACTGTCCTGCTGCAGCCTCTGCTGCCCCCACTGTCCCACAAAGCTCATGCTGAGATGCTCAGCTCATGCTGAGCTGTGCAGGGACAGCTACAAAGCTGCAGGGAGAGGTGGGGGAAGAAAGGAGAGGAGGGAGGGAACCCACGTGTTGAACTTGCCTCAGAAGTCAAATTTCTTCTTCATGAGAAGGACATTCCTTTCCCTTCAGATTTTATGTCTGTTTGAGTGCACTAAATTCATCTGAGTACTGCTGTGACACAGGAATTAAAAGCACTGAGGGTTTGCTGTAGCTGTTGAGTCAGGGGTGCAGACTGATCAAATCTACCTCTTGTTTTTCTTCCTATTACATGAAAGCAGAGTTCAGTAAAGTTCACATCGGAACTAAGACCTGCTTTGTGATGCCTTGACAAACCTTTCCTGATATATTTATCACATATTAGTCAGAAAGAA